>JAMLFY010000016.1:3464762-4064762 GCA_030441495.1 Dalbergia oliveri
AAAAAAACTGATTTGATTAGAATCAAAGATGCTGATGGATAAAATCAATCCAAAAAGAAAATTAATACTAATTAAAAAATATTAAATTCTAATTTTTTTATTTTTTATTTTTATGTTTTTAAGATTTTTTTTAAAACTAAATATGAGTCAGGGTAGAAATAAAAGCTAAAAAAAATGTTTTTGTGGCCCAATCAAAAATTGGATACTGGAAAGTAAGATGAGAAAATTTCGTCCTTGGAAAAATATAAAATTATGTAATTTTTTAAGTAAGCATGGGAACATTAATTATCATTAATTAATTTTTAATTTTGACTATCTATTTATTCATCTCATTTTCATAATAAATTATTTCTTTCACTTAAATTTTCTTCACAAATAGTAAACATAAATGGCAAGAGACAATAATACCAGAGCCCTGTATCCTAAGGGAATTAGTTCCTTTCTTTTTTTCTTTTTTTTTTCATAAGGTATGGTTGGTTTGTCTAGTTTGGGTTTTTATTTATTATTTTTATTTTATGCATTTTCTACTTTTAAATTTTTGTAAAGACAATAATAAAAATAAGAAATAAAAACTAAAAACAACATTTTATTATTTTCAGTATCTCTTTTACAAAATCTTAAAAATAAAAAAAATAAAAATGAAAATAGTAACTAGACAAATACGTGCATTTTTCATTCTTAGAATGTTACTTTAAAATATATGTAACTTACAATAATATAAAATATTGGGTGATTCTTTTGATACCCATGATTTAAAGGGCATCAATACCTATTACCAATGAGTATTTACTATTTACCCATAAATTCTACTACTTTCAAATATATTTTCCTTTTTTTTCACAAAATGTATATGTAGCTTAATTTCAACGATTAATTTTTACAAGGTATCGGCACCTTTGAAAAATTGAGGATACATCCCCAAGATATTGATATGTTTTATTTATATTTAATTTAATTTTAAAATTTTTACGACATAAAGAGAATAAATTAGTAATAGTAAAAATAATTTATAACAATTATTTTTGGAGTAAAGCTTCATTCACTCGCTTACGTTTTACCAAAATTTTGATTTAATACTAAGGGTGTATTTAGTTGGAGGATAAAAGTGAGATAAATTTACAAATGAAACTCATCCATGTAAATTTTATTCTCATTTTTACTCTTCATCAATCAAACATACCCTTAAAAAACATTTTGGTTCTATTTATACCTCTAATGTTTTCAAGATGTTTCAATCTTATCCTTTTAATTGAATGTATCCAAATTATAAATGAAAAAGACTGAAATAAATGCCAAATTACGATATTAGGAAAGCACAACAAAATATAAAATGTCATCTTACAATGTTACAAGATCACAATAAGGCATAAAATGTCAAGTTTTTCGCCACAAGTTAAACTTTATTTATATTTTGAAAACGTTAAGGGCATACATAAAATTAAGAAAAATGAAGCCTTGGGTTCAATTTTATTCATGTGTATGGAAATGCTCGTTAAAGAGGTCTCTGCTTAGACGCCTAAGTGTATCCTATGAGATTAATTTCTCACCTGTGTAACGGATACTTTGAGAAACAAAAAATAAAAAAACTTTTGGGGCTAAATCAAAACCTTTCTATCTACCCTTGGATGGAGAATATGTACCATTTAGTTTGAGTTTAACATCTTATTCAATAATAGATGAAGTGTATTGGGTATTCAAAGCATTGTGAGTCAATAACACAACTCCCTTGATAAAATACCAAGGACCTAATCAAAGCTTTAGTTACTTTCAAAGAAAAAATTATATAGTTTCTTAACTACATTAATTTTTATAAAATGAAAGTGATTTGTTTATGTTATATGAAAAGATAGATTTTTGTTTTGATTATGGGACCGATACCCTTTGTATAATAAATGATTGTGATTTGATAGGTTTTAAAAAACTTAAGTTAGTGAAACATATGACTCATTCTTAATCACAAATAACTAAGAGATATTGATATCCTTAAATTATATAGGGTATAGGAAAAGCCCCCCCAAAATATTAAAAAGATGAATAATGAATAAGGTAAATCCTCACCATAAAGCTCTTCATTAGTTGTGGCTAATGTTCAAACTGGTTGCCTTGGTTTCAGGATTGTGCACCTTGTTTAGCAACTTAAACAAAGATTTATTTTTGAAGAACATTTTTGCTTCTCCAAGAAAATTTAGAGTATTCACCCCTTAGCCCTCAAAGATAACTACTTCAACCCTATAAATATAGTCCTAGACTAAGAGAGAACAATGAATACCCACAGTAGTTGAGATGAAAGGAAAAAAAATTATTGGAGCAACATAGATTAACTCAATTGGTTAACCTTCCACCAAATATCGTTACGACTTGAATTTGATTATTAGATTATTTTAATGGATGATTTATAAATACCTATATAAATTTTCAATAAGTCTGGAGGTATACTCTAGCCCTAGAGTAGGGTGCTTTTTCCCTCAACCTAATATCCCACTAGCTAGTATTTCAAGCATAAAACTTTGAAAAATATATCAAATGAAGGAAATTACAAGAACGTACATCACTCATCTAACTGTTATGTTGGTAGAACAAAAATAGACACAATAAGTTGGAGCAAAAATTAAAATTTTTGTATCTGTGGAGACAATTTGATTAAGAGCATTATCTAAAAGAAATCATGTATCTCCACAACAAAATGTATATCGTGTTTCTAAATTTGCAAAGCACTACATAAAAAAAAAAATCAAAGTTGTTATTTTTTGCATAAATATAACAATTTATTGCAGTACCTTGATGAATCACCAAGAAGGCTTCAGAAATGGTATAGTAAATTATTAGTTAACCACATAGAACCAAGAAACTTATTGGTTCAACTAAAGGATATTAACCAATATTTACCTACAAATAAAACTGTTTGATGGCTATTAACGAGCAAATGAACAATTCAAAAATAGAGTATGATTCGCTTATGCATAGGACAAGGGCTTGGTTTTCTTAAAATGCAAGCATTCATTTTTATCCAATCAGGTTTGCATCTTCTTTTATTTATTTATTTTTTTTGGGGTCTGGTTTTGTATCCTTTTTGTTTTTGGTTACATGGTTTTGTATCTTCTTAATTTGAGCTTTTCAGGGTCCTCTGAAAATGGCCTTGTTCTAAATTGGCCCAACAAAATTCTCATGTTTGACGGAATGCCGACTTGGGTCTTTCTTTCGACCCACGCTGGCTGGTGGTTTACATAAGAACATCCCTCTGCTTCTTAATTAAATGGAGGCGAGTCTTAGACCAATGAAATATGGAGGTGAATGTATATTGACCAAACTTTCATTATGTTGATTCCAAAAATTAAATCTCTCCAAATGGCGTCACATTTGTCTATTTTCACTCCTCATTAAGTGTCTTTTTTGGTAATATTTTTAAAATATTTTTAATAGAAAAAGTTGTTTTATATTTAGCTAGTTTTTAATTTTCAAAATTAAATTTGATTTTATGTGGTAGAATTTCAATTTTTCAAATTTGACCAAATAAAAAATATAATATATTTTTTTTTGTCCACATTCTACTTATTCAAAAATATTACATCCAAATCTTCTAATTTTTCAATTCAACAAAATAAAAATCATCGAAGCTATGCAACCACAATATTTGCTACTACAACACAAAAATAGTATAAAAGTAAAGATATTGAGAAGCTTGATTAAATTAATTAGAAGACACACTAGAAAAAAGTATGATGTGATATTAATCTCAAAAATTGAAATATATAAAAAAAATGAATATATAATTCTCAAATAGTAAAAAACACAATTACAATTCCATTTAAAGGATTCTCAAAGTCTTGAAAAGAAAGAAATATAGGCGTCACTATACTTTAAATTTGGCGAGTTATTTAAATTTTACTTCACTGTACTTTTGTCACTATTCGAATTGGGAACATTACGCTATTGTGAGAATTACACGTGAATGATTTCAATCTAAGGTTCTCTTTCTTCTTCCATTCAATCTCCGAGTATACAAAGAAAACTCATTCCTGATCTGTACGTTTATTCATAGATCTAAGTATTTTTTCGGATTTGTTTGCTTGCTTTGCTCGATGAAACGAGCTTCGGATTTTGAAACCGCTTGCTGCCTGGTTGTATTGATTATCCACCTCAGTAATAATCTTTTTAGAGTATTTGGGCTCAGCCATAATTTTTTTTTTTTTGTGTATTTGATAATTTAATTGTCAAGCATTTGACATCACTTTGTGAGATTGCATAAATCTGTTTCTGATTTCACTCTTCTTGACTCCCTTTCCGTTGTGCACATATGTCTGCATGCATGTGTCTTCATTATCTGCATGTTTTTCTTCTAGCCTAATCTATTGTAGTAGTAAATTGGAAATTACATTAATAGCATCTAAACTTAATACTTGTCAATTTCATGAGGGGAAGTGGCCGGGGGGCAAGGTTTTATGAGCGGTGCTGGAGAGACTGAACTTCAGCTTCAGTGGCAAAGGTATAACTTCACCACTAAATTTTTAAGATACATACATTTATTCTCAAGTGCTCTCTTTTTGCTTGTCCTAGCATATATATCTTATCATTTCCTTATAAACCTAAATTATTTCCATTCTTTATTTAAATGCGTAGTTGTTGTACAGAGTTGTTACTAGCCATCACTACTGTGAATTGTATGTCACTATCATTTTGTAAATGCTTTCTAATTCACTAGACATTAATTGTTCACACCAAAAGAATATAGGGTCATGGACTACATAATATATATGCTTCTTTTCTTCTAGTTTCTGCCTAAACCCTTAAACAGAAACTTTACCCTTCTTATTCTGCCATACTGCTGCCATATTTTGATAACAGATGCAGGGTATAAAATAGCATGACCTCTCACCTTTTTTCTAGAGTTTACAAGGCATGTTCGGTGGTCAATCTCACCTTGGAATTAAAAGAATGGGAGAATTAGATCCCAAACTTTTCGAGATTCGTGCTTGCAAAAGTACTCGAGTGAACAATGGCAAGAGATATCTGCCATGTTATGCTCATCATGGGAAGATAATCTGAAGGATCCAGCTTGGCATCCTTTCAAAATGATTGAGGTCAATGGCATCTTACAGCTGGTACACCATAGCGAGTTCTCACCCTTTATCAGATGGCTATCATCTTTATTAACTGAATGAATTTGAAAAAAAAATCTTATTGGAAGCCCATAAATATTTAATAAAAGGAAGAATTTAGATTGCTGGATGTTTCAAATTATAATGATCTTAAATATAACTAGAGGAAGGATTAAGAATTAGAGTCAACAAATGCAGCAGTTAATAATTTTCTAGTTGTGAAGCTTGAAGAATAATTGAGTTTGTCAGCATTTCAAATGAACCACAGTTTAAGAACAAATAATTGATAGCCATCTTATTTGATTGACTTGAATTGTGCCTTGAGTGGTGTATGTGAGCCAGTTCAAATACTTGCTGCTAATAGTTTCAGGTGCCGCTAGTTTACGCAATGGAACTCCACATTTAAAAGCACATAAGCCACCACTAGCAGGACCATGATACGCTGAAAATATATCAGTGACTTAAACTTATTAAATATGATAAATTTTAGAAGTTTTTATCTAGTACGAAACCAAATTTGTTAAAAAGTGTTACGGAGTGAATTTTAACCAATCAGATTTCTTTATAACTTATTAAAATACGCATGCCCATGAATTTATTTATCCTTTTAAATATTTATATTTTAATTCTTATAAGTTTTTTTTTTCATGTACAGTGATAGTGAGTATATATAAAAGGTTGATAAATATCAAGAGAGCAGTACTTGCATGACCATGTACAAGGCATAAGAAATTAATCCTCTGATGGTAGTAGAGACAATTACAAGGAGGCAATCACTATAAGGGTAAGGGAATGCTAAAAGGTTTTTGGCAGAAGCTTTGTCGGAAAATTAGGTTGTGGTATGCTACTATATATTGCTGCAAACCATATCATGTGAGCAATGCTGGCAATGTCTTAGGTAAAAAAGATACTTTTTTACGACTTATTTATGCTGGATTGTTGTAATTGGTGTGGTGATTGTGTGCTCCAGCATTGGTTCTTCTTCTGTTACCATTCATCCATCATAGGAAATTATTGGAAAGAACTAGAACCACTACCTACTTTGGTGGATGTGTGGATTGATTTATCAGTCTAAATAAGTAAATAGTCATTGACTCATTACTTTTATGAGGGTTGTTATCTGTCCTTCACATGAATCATATACTTTTAAAGTTTTCTATTAGTGGATTTAAATAAATATTTTTTCTTTTAAAGTTTCTTTTTGTGTTAATAAAAAATTAGTAGTTTTAGATGATAAACCATTCTTAATTAATGGTTAGTTCATGTTCTAAAAACCGTTACCAAATCGCAAGCAAATGCAACACTTTAACCATGTTAAAAGTGTTCTCTATATCTATATGTACTAACAACACTTATAATATGTGGTGTATAATTAGACAATAGGTAACATTTATAATATGTTACCTAGTTCAAATAATAGGCCACACTTATAATAAATTGCCTATATTTAAACATTAGGCAACACATATAATGTGTTCTCTATTCTAACAATAGGCAACACTTATAAAGTTTTCTCTATTCTAACAAAAGGCAACACATATTAGTAGTTGTCATAGCTGCTAGTAATAAATGTTGTCTTAGGTCCAAAATATGTTGCCTTTGAAAAAGGTAACACCTCTATAGGCCACCCCCTAAAAGAGTTGTCTTAACCTTGAAAGTGTTGCCTTTGGTTAAAGGCTACACTTTTAGCCGTTGAGGCCACACTTTTTAGTGTTTCCATTGGCTAAAAATGTTGTAGTGATTATGCATAAATTAAGTAATAAAATCCATTTTTAAATATCAATCAACGTACATTTTCCAAACATAATAAGCATGAATGATATCCATTTCATAAATCAAGCTTGAATATATAATTATAACTCAAAATATAATGAATTGCTCTACAAAGAATCATGAAAACTATATCATTTTAAATATATAACGAATCTGAATCATGACAATCAAAATGTAAAATTATGTAAGGTCTAGACCTTGCGCACAACATAAGCACTCTATAACAAAGAGCAAAAATATTTCACGACAACGTAAAGCTCACCAAACTGAATAAACTAATGCTAGGAGAGGAGACTGAAAAGGAACGCAACAACTCCTGTATTTGTAAGATGAAAAAGGAAAGGTGGGTTTCATCTAAACCTCAGTAAGTAGATTCTCACTCGTAACCCCATATGGGATAACAAACAGAATATATAATCATATAATAAAATGCAATATCTATAAAACCATTTTCATATTTACATACATAATAATCTCAAAACCAATAATCTCTATAAATGATGAATAACGGTAATCTAATAGAGAAATAGAAATATCTGGTTATGTATGTATGTATGTGTGTGTGTGTATATATATATATATAGCATAACAATAATATTTTCTGAATTACTCTGATCTCTATGGGTTCCTTATAAAGTCTTGAATTGGATACTTAATTAGGTTTCATCTTTCATTTTCTAATAAGGTGAGATTGTCCCCTGGTGGACAACTTGGTACCAAGGTTAACGATCTCTTAAGCCATTAACTCACTATCCGTTTCTCTATAGCTACCGTCTATTCTTAAAATCATGAAAACTAGAAACTTCTTCTCTAAAACTTCATAACTGTGTTTTAACTCTGAACTTGTAAACATAATATCATAAACATACTCCTGTTGAAATCATTGGGGTAATCATGCCATATATATATATATATATATATATATATATATATATATATATATGTATGTATATATATCAATATTCATAATATAGCTATTCATAAAATTATTTTAACAACAAGATAGTCCCATGTGCATTATAATATAATTTTCATGCTCATTTGAAAACAATAAAGTTCATAAACTTGGCAAAATTCTCAATGATTTATAAACATCTTGAAATAGTCTCTAAAATCATACATTCAAGCCAAAGGACTAAGAAATCATCTATAATTACCAAAATAAAGGTCAAAGGGTTGAACTCACTCATCTGGAGGGGAAGAACTAATGGTGTTAACCCCAGGGAGCTTTGTGGAGTGAGAATGACACCAACGTCTGTTATAACAACAATAAAACCCATGAATAATCTATAACAACTTTAGACCAATTCTAATTCAACTCTATGAATATTGGGGAGTATCCAAACTTGATAACAATGAGAAACTACAATACCCACAACATAGAGGAGGGGCTATGCTTACCTTGGAGCTTGGAAGAGGTAGGATTGAGTGGAGTTGAGAGTGGAGAGGTAGTAGGAAGAAGGAGACCTATGTTTTTCCGATTTTGGGGCAAAAACGCGTGTAGGGAAAGGTATTTATAGGGTAAAGGGCTACTAATAGAGACTACATCGTTTTGCACTGTTATGACATTGAGGGTACTACTATAGTGGTTACTGTCGCACTCACATGACTTCTATAGCTATCCTAACGCTATATCTATGTCAGAAAAACCTATTTTGCACTAACTGTTGACTTTTGCATCTGAGGTCTTCCTGGCATATGGGTGGTCCAAGAGACCTTAAGATATACTATTCTAACACATGAATATAAGGTGTTACAACTTTTTAATTCAAATTAATCATTATCTTAAGTTTGGATTTTTTTTTGCGCTATGCTAGAAGTTTAATTATTATAATTGAATTTTAAGATTAATATTAATTAGTGTAGCTATTAAATATAAATTTAAAATATGAGAGTAACAATACATCCCAAATATATAAAAAATTTAATTAAAAATGTTTAGAAATATCACAAATAAAAATAATAAATAGTGTAATAGACAATTGAAATTTTACCACATAAAATTTAAGTTTTCAAAATAAAAATATCTAAATATAAAAATAGTTTTTTTTATTGCTGTTTAATTGTTTGTTTCGTCAACCTATACATTGCTCCTAAAAACTTTTTTGCTCAAGTGTTCCACGCAGAAAAAAAATTGTGATTGAAATGAAATCTGGTTGTTTCCTTCCGTTGCTATCGTTTTGTTGGAAAAATGGCACATGCTTGCAAGCCAATAGACCTGCGCAAAAGACGAAAAATCGAAGTATACTTTTGGCTTTACCTTTGAAATATTGCAATTTAACTAATATTGCTGAAAATTAAACTGTGCAGTCGTGATTCCACGCAACGACTATCTAGATTGAGAAAATGTAACTGAAATCTAGTGGTTTCCTTCAGTTGCTATCGTTTTCTTGGAAAAATGGCACATACATACAAAGCCAAGCGACTTGTGCAAAAGACGAAGAAGATAATAAATGCAGGGACTAAAAATAAGTGAGCATACTTCCTCTATTTTTTAATAGGTATATATTTTTATTTATACATATATATTAAAAAATAATTAAACAATCTTGAAGTTAGATAAATTTAAGTATATTTTATAATGTCACCCTTATAATCACCTACTCTAATCTTAGCTCTCATATTTAATATATCCACCAACTCTCTCTCTTATAAGATTATCATGGGAAAAAATAATTAATATTATCTAGAAATTTTAAAAGGATAAATAATAGTAAAAAAAATAAAATTTTATAAATGAACACTTATTAAAGAACGGATTGGTCCCCTCACATTTAAAACAGTGACAGATGCAGAAAATAAATGCAGCAACCAAGAATAAGAAATAAAATAAAAATTTAAATTAATTTTTAATTTCATATTTCTCAAATAAATAAATATTTTTTATTAGTAGTTGATAATTTTAGATGTAATTTAAGATTTTGATTTTCTTCGGTCAAACAACAAGTATTCTCCTATTCGAGATAAATCTATTCAAATCAGGTAGGTTTATAAGAATGAAAATTTTTTCTTTCCCAAGTTTTAACACAATTGCATACTCAAACTCAAACCAAGATCTCTAGTTAAGCTAGAATAATCCTCGCCAACTGGTCCCCATACTGGTAACTAAGATTTTAAGATTTGAATGTTAAAAACTTGTGTGCAATAATATTTATTTAATAATAAATCACACTTAGTATTATATATATATATATATATATATATATATATATATATATATATATATATATATATATATGTAGGGAACTCAATTTGTTTATATAAACCCTTAACTTGAATATGGTATATTTAAAATTATGATATTTTTAATTCCTTAATTTTGATTTTTATACATTCTTTTTTTTTTGGTGAACTTTTATGCATTAGATTTGAGTAAGCATAAATAAATCAAATTTATAATATTTTAAATTGAAATACAAGAAAATACTTTATTAAAATATGGAGGTTAGCGAGATTAGCTTAGCAAACTCCATATTTTGTTTTGAAGAAAAAAACACCTCACTTTCTCACTCAAATCAATGTATACTCTTGGACAATTTTGTCATTATATTTTACTCAAATTAATTATTATTCAAATTTTTCTCAATGTTAATTAATATTAACCATTTGCCTATGAAAGAATAATATTCTATTTCTTCATTTCTTTTATATTAACATTTTAAATAATATTATTATATGGTTAACAATATATTTTAATAATAGTTTAATCAAAGATTCTTTTTGCATATATTCCTTTCTTTATGTTATAATGCCCTAATACTTAAGAAGTTTGATTAGAAATACCCAAATTATGCTTCATTTTTTTCACTTTTAAAATTACATTGGTCGTTATGAGATTTAGGTGACACTCCCACTATAATGGTCTTTATTTCAATCTCTCAATAATGCCCCTTTTATTTATTTTTTTCAGTGGAACCTTTTTGCTTTTCTTTGTCAACTAAGATAATAGTTTGACATTAGTTGCACCATCAATTATAATTTTATCTAAATTTATTATTATTAATTTAATTAATAACTTATTCAATTTTAAAATTCCTTACAACTAATCTCGTTTTTAAATATTTGTAATAACTATCAAATATTATAATTGTTTGGAGTTAACTTACATGTTTTTATGACTTAAATCATTTTATTGAAATATTTTTAATACAACAATTAGTTAAATATGTAACAATAAACTAGTATTTAAAAATTAATAATAATAAAAAGTAAAATGAATAACAATAACAACACATACTAAATAATTATGTACAACACATATACTAGTATTTTTTATATCTAGTGTTATATAATATAAAAAATATTAAATAAATACATAATACTAAAATTTGTTATATTAAAAAATAAGGTGTTTAGATGAGATTTTTTGGGATGAAAGTCGATTTTTTTATGAAAAAGAAATTATTTTTCATATATTTATTTTTCATATATTTTTCATATATTTAATATAATTTGTTAATACATCATTATGGTTATTCATTTTTATTTGATATTTTCTTAAGAAAATGATCACCGCTACGTTGCTTAAATATTTATTAATAAAAAATTCTTTTTTTTAAGAAGACTAATAGTTAGATCTAACGAATTGTAATGAATAAATTAATTATCATTTTCATCATTCAACAATCCAATAAAAATTTAAAACAAACATAAACATTAAATATTTTTAAATAATTAAAATAGAATTAATTAATCAAACTAAGTAATATTAGTAGTAGTAGTAGTAGTTTATAATGATTTTATTTTTGTTAAATTATTTTTCAACTAAAAGTGAAGAAAGAAGGGCATTTAGGGATATCAAATAAATATCACTAAAATAGGAGTGACAATAGGTATTTAGAAGTGGCAATAGCCACTCCATGAGATTTGAACCTAAAACTTTTTTTTATATTGCACGACTTTTGTGCACTTTTCAATATATATATATATATATATATATAGTCGTTGACCCATGTGATGAACGAGATGAGAATGTCAAATAGTTTATTGACCATTATGAAAATAAATAATAATCATTTAAATACATTTTATAGAAAATTGTGTATATAAACTTATTTTGAAAATAAGTTAACAGTTAAATAATTAAATAAATGAACAAAATATAAATGAGTATAGATATGAAATAGGTCATTCTATTTTTATATCTTATTTTTAATATCGTGTTTATAATGTTGAGAAAATCTTGATAGATGACCTTTAACTAATAATATAAAAACCTATTTTATGAAAATTTTGTACATTTCGATAGTCGAAATTGATGAATAATGAAATAAAATAAGTGGATATATTTACAATATCATATATCATTAATATGGATGACAATGGTATCTATGAGAGAATGGATATGCCTCCACCCTGTCTTTAGAATTTTGTCCCCCCTTTCCATCCTCATTCTTATCACAGTTCATATTCCCTTTTTCTTACGAGAATTTGAATCCGTACATGATATTTGCGGATATATTAAAATAATTCCAAAAAAATTTGAAAAGTATTTTAATATTTGAAACATAAATATGTATAATACTCATTCCCTTTGAATATCAATCCACTTTCAGACAATTTTATATTTCAAAATATCTTCAATTTTGCGTTTTAATAAAGTATTACTTTTTTTCTTCAAATACTACCCCTAATTAATTTTTCATTTTCAAAGCATTCCATTTAATATTAGTGTGTTATATTATTTAACTAGTTGTTTAACTCTGTGATAGGGTGATATTGAAAAATAATTTGTTGGCCGTTACTAAAAAGAAATAACAATTTAATTAAATATACATTATCGTAAATTGAATATATAAATTAATTTTAAAAATAATTTAGTTAAATAATTAAATAATGAACAAAGTATAAAAGGGTATCATAAATTTAATATCATTTGAACAATTGTATTCAATTAGAGCACAAAATTCATCTATAAAATCATATTCAAAATTGAGACAATAAAATTGTGTAACTAAATTCAAATTAATTAAATCTAAAATTAAAAAAATTTAATACAATAATAGTATATAAAGGAAAAAATGGAATTGAGCTTTACAATCTTGATTCAAATTTTGAATTAGCAACCCATAATTGAAAACATAATTATAAATATTTTGTACATTGGATTTTTTTTTATTGAAATATATCAATAAGTTCATACCAAAACCATTACATTCCAATAAAATCATTAGTATTGATAACCAATATATGTACATATATAATCTCCAATATTTTAGAAATCTACACCATTAAAACTACCTATACTAACCATCAACATATCTAGTAGCTACGTCATTCATATTGTTTTAGCATGAATCCAAAAAGATTATAATCCTATGCTTCTAAACTTCATTACCATATGGAATTAGTCATATCACTTATAGCCAAATTAATATCCTTCTTAACTATAATATTATTCTTGGAATAACTTGTACAATTCAATGTGTTTATTAAAGGATGTTTCTTGATCACATAACTTGTCCATCTAATCTTGAACTATTTTCAAAGCTTCTAAAACAATAGGTGAAGACAATTCAAATGTGATAATGAACTGTAAAAAAAAAAATAAACACCTAAACTAAAGAAAAATATTAAATATATAACAAAAGATGAAAAATATAAACGTAATAATAAAAAGAAAAAATATATAGAACTGATGATGGTAAAAATTATTGTAAATTAAAATAAGGTATACTACTTATCCTTATCAATTTTGATGACATTGAAAATTGTCTTTTTCTCATTTCTCTCATAGATATAGAACTTTGAATTTTTATAACTTAGGATATTCTATAAGTGAAGAATTCTAACATGAAATTAGTATGACTCATTGTTAGAACTAATGTGAGAAACCATATTAATAGATTAATTAATATTATATTACTCTACAAATTAATACTAATTATATTATTGTATATAATAAATAGAGGACCATTCTATTAGTTGCAAATACAAAAAAAAAGAATTATTATTTGAGTTTGTATTATTGATGAGCCATAGAAAGATAGGTTTTGATAGAGTGACTAAGTAATTATAGGAAATATAAATTATTATGATATTGTTATTATTACAATTATAGATAGATTGTAAAATTATATGCATTAATTTAAAAAAGATTTAAATTTTATATCAAAATATGTGTCGTTAAATGTATTTTTACTTTTGGCGAGAAATTTTTTTCTAAAAAATTTAAAATTACCAAAAAATAATACCTGACATTACAATTATTATTTAACATTCCTAAATATTATATATATATATATATAGCGAGGTTTAACATTTTTTAAAACATATTTTTGATGAAGATTTGCTTATGAAATTATATGATACATCATTTGGACAAATATTTAAATTTTAATCACAATGAATTAAAATTTTGTAATAAATAAATTATTATGTTTATTATTTAAATGATAGTGTGTAACATCCCGTTTTAATTATTGCCGACCTCCCACAAACTAACACGGACTTTTCAGCGTGCTTTGTCCCCACTCACACGCTTCCTAGGAAAACTTCCCAGGAGGTCATCCATCCCAAAATTACATCAAGTCAAGCACATTTAACTCAGAGTTCTTTTGTGATAGACTACCGAAATAAAAGATGCATCTTTGTGGTATAGGTAGTACCAATCAATTCATATAAGTCATCCTTAACTGATAGTCTCATACCTATACAGACTCTAGATCCCTCTTCGGGTGTATAATTCGTTCATTCATGTACCCCTCGCTGAAGGAGAAGCCGCTCATTGTCCGTGCCTTCTCGCATCCTTATCACTACCTCTTGTCTCAGGAATTACATAGTACAAATATTTAAATATTTAATTAGATAGTGATAAGTTTTAAAGATATTTAATTTTTGTATTACAATCTTAGTATTAAATGTGATAATTATCAGGGATATTCAAATAATATGTAATAATTGTAGTTTTATTTTTAAAAATGTAATTAAGAATTAACTTCATAAAAATTGTGGGTACTAAATTATTATTGGTGAGACACATGGAAAACTTTCTCTCATAAGAATTTGGAATATTAGTATGAACTTTCCCTTAGTATGTAGTGAGGAGCAATGTTAAGAAAATTGGACCAAATATCAAACCAATCAAAGAATTGATTCAAAGGTTTATTGGTTCAATTGGAAGTACAATCATTATATAATAAAATATAATATTTATCTACAAATATATATCTATTATTAATTAAATGTTATTATAAGTTATAAAATAAATAACAATTTATACATAAAAGAATGGGTTTTTCCTATACACCTATAAAATTTAAAGAATCAATACCTCATAGTTATTTATGATTAAGAATGAATCACATGTTCTACTAATCTAAATATTTTGAAATCAATCAAATCACAATTATTAACTATACAAAGAGTACCGGTACCCTATGAATACAGAAACAAAAATCATCGAAGACTAAAAATACGAAAAAAAAAAAATGTAGTCCTTTGAGTCCTTTTTCTGTGAACAACTCTTTGATCCCACACCAGCCAATGAAGTTTCGACCAGTGATTATGAAAAATGAAATTTCGGTCTTGTAGTTAGTCCCACATCGGCCAATGAACAAAAGGAATATTATAAAATGAGAGAATAGTGGGAACCAGGCCAGTGGTTACGTGAGTTAAAAAACCCATATTTCAAGATAGTTATGTGTGTTATCAAATGGGACAAGCAAAAATATTGTTATAATATATTGTTTTGTTAAAGAGTTAAGATATATTTATCTAGATACTCATTTATTATTAAAAGTGATCATTAAATATTTAAAATAAAAATTTAATATTTTGATATTTGACGATGAATAAATCATCACTATATCCATTAAAAATTTAAAATGAATACATCTAATATTTTTTTTACACACACACACATATATATACACTAGTCATGTGACCCGTGCATTGCAGGGGTAATAATAAAAAGTAGTTTTTTGACCATTAAGAAAAACAAATAATAATTTATTTAAATATATTAAATATATATATTTATTTTAAAAATAAGTTAATAATTAAATAATTAAACAAATGGAAAAAAGTATATAAATGTGTCATTTTATTTTATATCTTATTTTAAATATCATGTTTATAAGGCTAAAAAATCTCGATAGATGACCTATAGCTAATAATAAAGAGCCTGTTTTGTGAATATTTTGCATATTTTGAAAGTTCAAATTTTTAAAAAAAATGAAAAATAATAAGTGGATAATTTAACTATATCATAAGTATTTATAGGAATAATAATGGTTATTTATTAGAAGGGGACATGTCTCATGCCCCCATTAATTTGGAATTTTACTTCGATCCCATCTCTATTCCTATCACAGGTGCACATTCATCCCCATGGGGATTTGAATCCTATAGCTATTCATGAGTTTATTAAAAAAATTTAAAACGAGAAAGAATAAAAATATTTTGAAATTCAAAACATAGATATCCATAGAAACAAATACTACTAATACAACGTAATCCAAATTAAAATTAAAAATGCATACATAATGCAAATCTAATAAAGATAATTGAAAAAATGATGGTGTGTTATCTCCGTCCTTGCTCTATTTAACAAATAAGAACTTCTCCCCTGTTAGCCATTCCCAATAAAACAAAATCTATCTTTATTCTTATCCTATTATTGTGGGTAATCCTTGTGTGTATCCACTTTCATTTTTTTTTTTTAGTCATCCCTAGTCATTTACAACTTTATAGTAAATTAAAGTATTTAATTTATAAAAACATAAAAATATATTTTTGAATTAATAAAAAATTAATGAATATATTTAATTTATGTGATTTCAATTACACATCATCTCATTGTACATCCTTTTAGTAAATTAAAATATCAATTTGAAAATATATATTATAATTAATATGTTATCATTAGTCAAAATCATTTATAATCCTAATTTATGTCATCTCAATTATTGAATTAGTATATCAATTACATAATTATTTTCAATTAAAAAGTATTGTAATTATTTATTGTTAAAAAAATTAATAAATAATTAGTATCATTATCAAAGAAGTATAAATTATGGAATTGATTTTTTAAATTATTTTAATTTTCAAAATTTAAAGTTTTTTTTTCAAAAAAATAATATGAAACAATCGTGGAATTGATAAATTGATAAAAGTGAAGGGAAAGTGGATTAAAGGTAGAGGATAAAAATTGAATGGCAATGTATAACTCCAAAGATTAAAAAAAAAAATTACCATTATGACAAATGAAGTAGAAAAAAAAGTTAAGAATAATATTAAGAGCATGATTGGCAGTAAATAAAAAAAGAAAAATCTCAAGAGCAAGACTCTAAATATAAAACAATTACCTTCAATTCATAAGTAAGACAAACTTTTTCTTTTACAGATAATATACAAAATGATTAGGAACGGCTAAGTCAATTTTGAATTCAATTGATTGATCAATTTAGGAAAACAAATCTACTTTGATTGGGTTGGAAATAAAAGATTTGTTTAAAAAAAACCTTTTATTTTTTTTGAAATTGTATTTCTCTAAAAAAAATTGATTTATTTGAAAAACATAATCCTTTTAAGAAAAATAAATTTCTTTTTTATATGATTTTTATATGTAAAAGTCAATTTATTTCAACATGCATTCACATTATACTATAATTTTTTTTGTTGATCATTTGAAAATCAAAATCATATTCTATTATGTCTTTTAGACCCATAAATGAATCCTTAATGATTGGTAATTAGAATGACCTAATTAAGTCACTAATTAAATCTATCAATTAGGTAAGGATCTGGAAAATAAAATCAGTAATCTATCAATAATTATATTTTTCTAAATAAAATAATATATTAATAATGATTATACCTTAGAAAAGTAAACACAAATAAATATGGATTGTATATAGTTACAAAAATAATATTTTAAATTTTATCAATTAATTAAAAGTTTTAGCTTGAAAAAAGAAAAGGGAACAAGAAATGCAAATATTATAAAAAATATCAATCAATAGCTAAACGTATATCAGGATATTCGATTCACATCAAAATCAATAAGAATAATAGTTAACAATTAATTTGAACAATGCTAATGCACAATGGAAATTTTAAATAAAAAATATAATTTTGTTCGCAAATATTATTCATTCTCCATAATCAGTGTTTGTAAATGGAATTGAAATTATAATTCAATGACTATATATATATTGAATTCGGCAATATTTAAGCCTTACAAAATAATGAAGAAAAAGTATATTGAAGAAGGTGGAACAATATAAACAAATTCCAATGGAAATTAGCTGATGAATTTTGTCTAATATTGCAATTGGAATCATCACTAGCTGGTTGTGATAAAACTCAGGAAAGTGTTGCTCTCGTCACAACAACAATACCATTTCATATAAATATCCTGCCAAACAAATGAGAAAAACAAAATCAATGGTAAAAATAGAAGTAAAACCAAACACAGTTTCAATTATTCTTAGTCCTTAATCTTTACTACCTAAGTTTAGTAAAATGACCAGTTGAGATAGTCCATCAATAGCATCTCCTTTATTTAATTGTGGCTTCAAATTCTGAAATGAAAAAAATTATAAAATCATTAATACTTGTTTATACAATAATAAAATTAATATCAAATTCAATAAAATGTTTGTTAAATTATTTATGAAAAATACAATTACCTTTTCAAAAGGATTGAACAATATGCGGTTAAGCTTACAATCTAATGATTGTCTCCTACACAAAACATAGAAAAAAGACTATTAAGATATATATACAAAGTAAAAGACTAAATAAACATAGAAAAATCTCTATACAAACAAAAAAATCACAAAGAAGAAAGGTACAAATAAATTGGATATAAACAAGGAAAATGAAAAGGATAAATAAATTGGTTTATTTTAAGAGAGCTTAAAAAAATCAAATCTTTATTTCATTGAGGAAACATTTAAATGTACAAAATATATATATACAAATTAAAAATACTAAACAAAAATAAAAAAAATGTTGTACAAAAAAAAAAAAGAAATCTCATAAAGAAGAAAAGAGCTTAAAAAGAATGGTGGAACATTTGAATTTTCTAACCTATAAATTCTTATTTCTTAATATAAACCATGAAGAAGAAAATTAAAAAATGAAGTAAATTAATGTTTTTGAGAAAAATACTAGATAATGAATGAAGATAAATGAAAAATATGAAAATATGAAAGGAATAGTGGCAGAGAAAAGAAAGCTATGAGATAGTAGAGAGAGAAATGAAATAAGGTGTTAGCATTTCACACTAAAGCTATACGCATTAGAGTTTAACAAAGATATTAATAGATTCTAAGAGAAGTTAAGGGTTTTATTTCAATTATTATAAGTGGTCATCTTTTGTAACAATAAATATGTTACAAATTCTAGAGTAACTTAAGGGGTTTATACTTTGATTATAGTGTATCTTTCTAGTAATAGTTTTGTTTCCATTTTTATTTTTGCACTAATTTGATTGAATTCTTGTTTGTTGTGGAATAATTAAGTCATCTATTGAATTCAAAATTCAAAACATTAAGGTGAATTCAAAATTTAAAATTTTGTAATTAATATGGAAAAACACGTGTTTAATTAAAAAAATAAAAAAATATTATACAGAAAATAAAAAAGATATGTATCACATGAATATCTATTTTTAATGTTAAATAATTTAGATTGACATATTTTGATTAGTTATATCATTTAAATTAAGAATTGTAATGGTTTGAAATTCAATATTTAATGTGAAATATTTATGTTGTATTAATGAAATAGATATGAAGGTAATTTTTATAACAAAATAATTAATAATCAATGTTATAAAAATCATTGATATTGCCTATGAGTTACAAAAAGTTTGGAATATATATATATATATATATATATATATATATATATATATATATATTGAGTGGAGGTGGGGGACCAAGAGAAAAAACTATCAAAGTAACAATTTAGAATAGAATAACACGACGGGTGAGAAAGGCACAGCACGATTGCATTCTCCGTGGATGTGTGGATGTGGTGGAAGGAGGTGGTCCAGTCATTAATGTTTGATTCATCGAATAATTAATTGTGGAGTTGAGGAGGGGTTAGGAAAATGCTCTGAAGGAGACAGGTTGAAGAGTCGCTCTGAAGGAGTCGCATTGTGAATTGTTCAATGGAAGAGAGAAGAGTCAGTACATTATTTCAGAGAAAATTTCAAATTAACATTTTTCTTTGTTAGTATCCACAGCCGAAAGTCTCTATCCATTGGCATCACGAAGTAGTTATATAATAATGGACCCTTTATTATTAATATAGATGGAGGTACATGCCTAGGATCATCCAAATGAACAAAATTCATTGGGCAATCTACCTATCCACCAAATTAAAATAAGGTGAAACAAGCTAACTTGTCTATTCGCCTCCGTCATTGAGTTGATATGTTTATCCATTTATTTATTTATTTTAAAATATAAATCATATTACTTTAAAATTTAAAATATTCAAGTTCAATATTCATTTTTAATTATTTTTATTTTTTATTAAAAAAGGCTGAAATATCAATTTTTAATAACATTTTTTTATTACAATTTAGTAACAATTTTCAAATGTTACTAAATCGCAATTATGTTTTTGTGTAGATTTGCTCGAATTTAGTATTTTTGTGTCATTTACTTTGAAAATTTTTTTAGTTGAAGTGTTGGATTTAATAATTTGAAAGTAGTCTCCTTAATAGATTATTTGTAAACAATGTTAGCATCTTTAGAATGCAAAAGTGACAACATGACAGATATTGTGCTCTTTTGTTTGATTAATCTTTGCTTTGGACACACCCTGATTCTATCCTGACCACAATAAATTGTTATATATAGCATGTATATTGTTGAAAAAGATATGTAATATCCTTTATTTAGCCAAAAATGACTTACTTATTTAGGTAACAATTTATATTATCCAAGAATGACGTGAAAATATCAAACTAAAAAAAAAAGCTTTAATTGTTTGTATTTTTAATAGGTTTCAAAGGACAGGAAATTTAAATAAGAGAAGCGACGTATATAGCTTTGGCATAATTTTGCTTGAGTTGCTCACTGGCCGACCTGCACTAGCAAAAACACAAGAAGAAACCATTTCCATACTTGAATGGGTTACACCCATAGTTGAAAGAGGAGATATTCAAAACATTGTTGATCCGAGGTTGAAGGGAGAATTCAATACCAATTCTGCATGGAAAGTTATAGAAATTGCCATGTCTTGCAGTTCATCGGTTGCAGCTAAAAGGCCAGACATAAGCCAAATATGTGTTGAGCTAAAGGAATGTCTATCTTTAGAGATAGTTGGTGTTACACCTGAGATGTCCATACAGCTTGACGACTCAGATTTTTATCCCTTAGCTAGGTAACCATAGCATAACAATCTTCACCAATGGATATGGAGTATTCAGTAGTGTAAACCCCACATTTAAAGTGGAGAAAGTGCGTGGAGAAAGTATTGGACTCATCTGTATGTAGAAAATAACACTTGATATCATATCGCCGGATCTATTTATATATACTTAAACCACAATAACTTTGGCATTATTCAAGTATCTATAATAAAGCTATATGAAATTTTCAAATGCATGTCTATGATTTAGCAATGTTATTTTTAAAAATTTAAAATGTTTAAAAGGACCTAATAGACTTCAAATGCTGCAATTTCACACATGAGAAATCCCAGTTTATTGTACCCTTGAATATATATTTATTATTTATTTATTCTCATGATGGTCATTGATTTTCACCACAATTGATAAAAAAAACATTGTCAAGCCAATTATTTGTTGGAGGTTATTTTTACTTTTTTTTCCCCATGAATCATTGAAGGATTTAACTTAAATACATTACAATATAAATATTGTTATACTATCATCCAATTAAAGAATTTTATATGACTGACTAATTTTAAAGTAGAGAAATGAGAGTCAAACTTGTTTTTGTTTATGTGGCAATATGTGATTGGATCTTTTGTTAATGTGACAATATAATTGGATGATTATGTAAAAAAATTTAACTATTAGTGAATCAAAATTAAACTTATTATCAATATGTATAATTTATTTAATGGTTATTATTATTTGTTAGAATAATTATTGATTATTTTGTGAAATCAATTGCAATTAGTATACCGGCTTTCAAGTAATAGGGCCTTGTTTGATACAAAGTATAAAACTTGATTGTATTAGGTAATACTATAATGTCAATTCTTATCACATGTTTGATGTCACATATGATAGTATAATATTATATCGTCAAAATAATTTTATCCTATGACTATAAGATTAAGGTATCTTGTCTTAAGAGGCCTGATAATACATAATAGTATTGTGTTTACTGGTCAATCCTAAATTAACTATTGCTTACTCTTCTATGTCAATATAATGGCCGCTTCACCCACCGTTGCTCATTGCATGCCCGCGCCCACCAATCCGCACGCGACTTGCCTGCCGCGGCTCTTGTGTTGCCGATCATATAACGCACCAAATAATAGATAGTATAAAAACTCATACAATAGATTCCTAATACTATACTATCAACTGGGCACTTTACTATTTAGGAAGAATTATAATTTGAATAAAGAAATGATTTGAATTAATTGTAAATGAAAACTAATCAAACTAAAATAGATTGTGAAACAATGGAGAGAAAAAAGAATGTTAGGGGTTGATTTTATCAAAGTTCCCTAGCTTTGCTTACCTAATTGTTATCTGATCAAGATGTCATGATTCACAACAAATTAAATTTATTATAATACTGAGTTGTACAAAAAATATAGCAAAGGGAACAATTCAGTTGTGTCTCAAGGAAGTGTTACCTAGTTAATTTGAAAATTGGGGGTTTGTTTTGAGAAAATTGTGAGAAAATTAAAATTGATGTAGAAATTTAATGAAAAAAATTACATGCGTAAGGAGTCCCTCGGATTAAGAATTGTTCAATCATTGATTCAAAAAAGTTAATTTATGGTGATGGTTATTTTTACTAGTTATGCTTTGACACAATCAATGATGCAATTTACTTAGGGTCATACAACGCACTCCCAAGTAATAAGGGTTTGACTAACACATGTAGTAATAATCCATTATCATGATTCTATGAGCTCATGTCAGTTAATTATCAATTACAATAACCTAATCTCGTAATTGAGTTAACTCCAATCACCTAACAAATAGATGTAATTTAATCCAAATTTTTTAAAACACATTTATATAAATTTAAATCAACATAATGAATATTTCTTAAATATATGTAAATAATAACTATAACTATCAGATCATTCTTACATGCTGGTGTCAATTATTTTAAAATTTCGCACAAATAATCAGGATGGTATATATTTATAGCTCAATGGTTGGATTTGGAAAAATTATATTCTATTAAAAGTTATCAAATATATAACTGTACCAAATCTTAAACACTAAAGGAGACATTAAAGCATTGATTTATGAATACATGACCAATGGAAATCTCCAACAGCATTTATCAGGTAGTTTATATTTTGTCATATGTTGTCCTTCAACATGCATATATTAAAGGATTTATGAGATAAGTGACACTGATGAAGGAATTAAAAATAAAATGTATACATTGAAAAGATAAATTTTAATATTTTCAATATATGAGATCTATTTAAAACCTTTTTAAAGCTTAATTGTTTTTTAATTTTCTTAACAACTGTCCTTAGGACACTGATTAACAAAACCCTATATTAACAACTGACCCAAAGGCGAATCTTATTAAGGTTGAACTGAGGAAGAGTGATAGAATACATAAAAGTATTTTGTATTGTCTTTTATTATATATTTGAATATTATAGAGTGTCTTACATTATTTATTAGAATATTAAATACTATTTCTTAGGAATATTGGCTTCTACCTTTGTTTAGATTTCATGAATAATTTCTTTAGGAAAGTAGGATTAGGACGTTAAAATTCTTATAAATAGGAATTGTTGCTTTGTGTTTTGTAACACCAATAATGATACATGGCTTGAAATATACTGTTTAGCATCGCTCTTTGTAACACAATACATCACCACAACACAACACAAGACACCACAACACGACACAAGACACCACAACATATTAATATACTGTCTTATTTACTTACTCTATGTTCTTTTATTCTCTTTATCTGTTTAAAACTCATAATCGATCTCAATATGGCATCAAAGTTGTATCATGAAATTTATGATATCTCATGAAAGGATTATGAATAAGGCAGGATTTGCCTATGCTTTCATTTTATTGTAGAGTTTTACTATAAAATTACAAGAGTAAAACCTATTTCTTTTTCCTTAATTATGAACCAAAATATAAGTGGCCATATTATGCTTTGTGTGCAGAGAATAATCCAGATGTCTTGAAGTGGAATGAGAGACTTAATGTTGCAGTTGATGCAGCGAATGGTATACTATATATCTACATAAATTTCTATGTATGGCAGTTTATGTCACTTGCTTCTTTTACTCTAATACCAAATACTCTATGGTTTCTTATGGATTCTCAGGACTCATTATTTGCATAATGGTGTTAAGCCACCTATTGTGCACAGAGATTTGAAAACTTCCAACATATTACTAGATCAAACTAAGCATGCCAAGATAGCTGATTTTGGTCTAAGTAGAGCTTTTGATAATGATATCGATACTCATATATCAACTCGTCCTGCTGGTACACCAGGTTATATTGATCCAGAGTAAGTAATAGTATAAGAAATTAAATTACCTCACTATTACAAATTTAGTTTGTAGCAACGTTTATTAAAAATGCAATATTTAAAAACTGTACCTAAAAACATAAAAAATACTGTTAACACTCTTCAATAATAATATTTTTACAAGTGTTGTATATAAAGCATACATGTTTTTAAAGAGTTTTAACAACACTTTTTACTATTATTTAGTAAAAATTTTCAATTGTTGCTAATCCCAATTATGATGTTGTGTAGATTTGCTGGAATTTAGTGTCATTTATTTTTGAAAATTTTTTAGTTGATGTGTTGGATTTAATTAATGATTTGAAAGTAGTCTCCTTAATAAATTATTTATAAACAATGTTAGCATATTTAGAGTTACCCGATGGGGATGAGTTTAATGGAAGTGAGTTGAGTTTTTGGTAAACTTTACCTGCAAGCTAGGTTGGGGGTTGGATTCCCTACCTAACCTTTTCTTATTGAAAAAAAAATGGCATTTTTAGAGTGCAAAAGCCACAGCGTGATGGATATTGTGCTCTTTTGATTAGTCTTTGCTTTGGATACACCTTGATTCTATCCTGAGTCCTGACCACAATAAATTGTTATATATTGGATTATATTATTGAAAAAGATATGTGATATCCTTTATTTAGCCAAAAATGACTTACTTATTTAGGTAATAATTTATATTACCCATGAATGACGTGAAAATATCAAACTAAAAAAAAGCTTTAATTGTTTTTCCTTCTTAATAGGTTTCAAAGGACAGGAAATTTAAATAAGAAAAGCGATGCATATAGCTTTGGCATAATTTTGCTTGAGTTGCTCACTGGCCGATCTGCACTAGCAAAAGCACAAGGAAAAACCATTTCCATACTTGAATGGGTTACACCCATAGTTGAAAGAGGAGATATTCAAAACATTATTGATCCGAGGTTGAAGGGAGAATTTAATACCAATTCTGCGCGGAAAGTTATAGAAATTGCCATGTCTTGCAGTTCACCAGTTGCAGCGCAAAGGCCAGACATAAGCCAAATATGTTTTGAGCTAAAGGAATGTCTATCTTCGGAGATGGTTGATGTTACAACTAAGATGTTCATACAGCTTGACTCAGATTTGTATCCCTTAGCTAGGTAACCATAGCATAACAATCTTCACCAATGGAAATGGAGTATTCAGTAGTCTAAACCCGGCATTTAAAGTGGAGAAAGTGCATGGAGAAAGACAGAAAGCAATGGACTCATCTGTGTAGAAAATTACATTTTATATCTTGTCGCCAGATATGTTTGTATTTACTTAAACCACAAACTGTGGCGTTATTCAAGTATCTGTAATAAAGGCATATGAAATTTTCAAATGCATATCTATGATTTAGCAATGTTGTTTTTGAAAATTTAAAATGTTTAAAAGGACCCAATAGACTTCAAATGCTTCAATTTCACACACATGAGAAATCCCAGTTTATTGTAGCCTTGAATATAATTTATTTATTTATTTATTCTCAAGGTCATTGATTTTCACTGCAATTAATAAAAAAAATCGTCAAGTCAATTATTCGTTGGAGGTTATTTTTACTTTTTTTCCCCATGAATTATTGAAGGATTTAACTTAAATACATTTACAATGTAAATATTGTTATACTATCATCCAATTAAATAATTTTATATGATTGACTAATTTTAAAGTAGAGAAATGAGAGTCAAACTTGTTTTTATTGATGTGGCAATATGTGATTGGATGTTTTGTTGATGTGGTAATATGTGATTGGATGATTATGTAAAAAAAAATTTAACTATTAGTGAATCAAAATTAAACTTATTATCAATATGTATAATTTATTTAATGGTTATTATTATTTGTTAGAATAATTATTGATTGTCTTGTGAAATCAATTCCAATAAGTACATAGGGTTTTCAAGTAATAGCGCCTCAATCGTTTGATACATAGTATAAAACTTGATTATATTAGGTAATACTATAATGTCAATTCTTATCACATGTTAAGTGTCACATATGATAGTATAATATTATATGGCCAAATAATTTTATCCTATGACTATAGGATTAAGATATCATGTCTTAAGAGGCCTGATAATACATAATAGTATTATTTTTACATGTCAATCCCAAATTAACTATTGCTTACTCTTCTATATCAATATAATGGCCGCTTCAACCCACCGTTGCTCACTGCATGCCCGCCCACCAGTTGTTACACATGCTGCCTGTCACCCATAGGTCGCTACTCATTGGCTTTTGCGTTGCTGATCATATGACGCACCAAATAATAGATAGGATAAAAACTTATACAATGGATTCCTTATACTATACTATCAAACTTATCTAAATACGATGTACTAAATCAGGCTTAATAATGAGAAAAGAGATTTTTGTCCCACGAAGATTAAAAACTCAAATACTAATTCAACTGGGTACTTTACTATTTAGGAAGAATTATAATTTGAATAAAGAAATGATTTGAATTAATTGTAAAATGAAAACTAATCAAACTAAAATAGATGGTGAAACAATAGAGAGAAAATAATGTTAGGGGTTGATTTTATCAAAGTTCCCTAGCTTTGCTTACCTAATTGTTATCTGATTGAGCTGTCATAACTCACAACAAATTAAATTTATTACAATACCGAGTTGCACAAAAAATATAGCAAAGGGAATAAATCACATCGTCTTTCAAGAAAGTGTTACCTAGTTAATTTGAAGATTGGGGGTTTGTTTTGAGAAAATTGTGTGAAAATTAAAATTGACATAGAAATTTAATGAAAAAAATTACATGCATAAGGAGTCCCTTAGATTAAGAATTGTTCAATCATTGATTCAAAAAGGTTAATTTATGGTGATGGTTGTTTTCACTAGTTATGCTTTGACATAATTAATGATGCAATTATACTTAGTGGTCATATAAACGCACTCCCAACTAATAAGGGTTTGACTAACGCATGTAGTAATAATCCATTATTATGATTCTATGAGCTTATGTCAGTTTAATTATCAATTACAATAACCTAATCTCTTAAAGAGTTAACTCCAATCCCCTAACAAATAGATGTAATTTAATCCAAATTTTTTAAAACACATTTATATAAATTTAAATCAACATAATCAATATTTCTTAAATGTATGTAAATAATAACTATAACTATCAGATCATTCTTACAGGCTGGTGTCAATTATTTTAAAATTTTGCAAATAATTAGGATGATATATATTTATAGTTCAATGGTTGGATTTGGAAAAATTATATTCTATAAAAAGTTATCAAATATATAAGTGTACCAAATCTTAAACACTAACGGATCTTGTCCTATTACAAAAATCACATACCTATATCATGATTTGTAACGATGTGAAATTTTTGTCTAGTGATTAAATTTATAAAATTATAATTTTTTTATCTGGCAACATGAAGCCCCAAAATATATATGCAACATAAGCACAATAACAAATCCTCTCACACTAAAAATAACAATCCAAGAAAAAAGACAATATAAAAATAAAGATAGTACACACAAATTTTAACATTCTTACAGAATATTATACTGTACAAATAACTGCTAAAAATTATTCATACAATTTGATTAATTTTACTATAGGAGAATACCAAAACCGAAAAACCCAAAATCTTATTTATAGGTTAGACCTCCTATAAAATTTATTCTTTTGAACTAAATACCAAGAATTATACTATATGAACTTTCCCATCAATGAGGTATTAGTCTGAGTAAACGAGCTCAGATATCTCTTAAGTATGAGGTCATGGTTTTAATCTCGGAATTTATGTTTATGGAAAAATATTGTTGGATAGGGGTCCTTTCACCTAGTCAAAGAGCTAATTCAAAGATTTATTAGTTCTATTGAAAAATGAAATTTCGGTCTTGCAGTTAGTGACACATCGTCCAATGAAGAAAATGAAGCAATGTGTTGATGTTATAAAGTGAGAGAATGAGTGGATACAAGGCCAGTGGCTACCTATATCTCAAGATAATTATGTGTATCATCAAATGGGCCACGCAAAAATATTGTTATAATATATTGTCTTGATAAAGAGTTAAGATAATATATTTTTACTCGCGTAAATTGAAATCAGATTATGGATGTATTTGGATGTGATTATGGGTGCCCATAATCATTTTTTTACCCAAAAAAATCATTTTCTTACATTTGGGTAATTTTTAAAAATAATCAGAATCTTAAAAAATCAGTTTTCAATTTTTTTTTTATAGAAGCTAAAAATAATAGCTTTTGAAAAAATTTAGTTCTCAACTTTTTTAATTATATATAAAATTTAAGTTCTATAATCAAATTTTTCAAATATCAAATAAATGCACTCTATATTATCTATTTTTGTGATTTTTTTACCAATTTTTACGGTCTTTTGACCAAGTTTTAAATTTTTGATTTTGTAGCAATAATCATATCGGGTGACTTTGGCCGATTCCTAGTTTAACTAGTCAGATCGGCCGGTCGAGTCCAACTTTCTTAACTATGGTTAGAAGTTAGAATTTAGAAGTCTTTCGTTGTTTTTATTTTTTTTCCCCGGTATGGGTTAGAAGTCTTTTGTTGCTGCTTAGCTCTTGGTGTAGGTCTGGGTAGGTCTGTGTCTAGGTTGCGAATGAACTGCCTCCTCCCGTCCTCTGGCTGAGCCTATATCTCATGGTGGGAGGCCGTTTGCCTTCCATGAATGCCCCGACCGTTATTGCATTCAAGCGCCCATCCTTCCCAGTGTGATCTCCGGGAGTGTGTTAATGCTGGGGGCCCTTGAGAATCCGATGCTTATTAGACCGTTCAAGGGTCCGTCTCAGGAAGGCAAATAAGCTCTGAAATTGGGCTGACCAGGAGGCCCAATCAGTTGGGAGTGGGCTGGTTTTGGGGGTCTGATGGGCTGGAGAGTAGGACTGAAAGGTGGGTTTATTGGGAGATCCAGTGGGCTTAGACCAAGGACGGTGGTTGGATCGCTTAAGTACCGATCGGTCCATCTTTCATAGTGGTGGCTCAGCTATACACTCGGCGCAGGACTTGTGGAGTTCGTGGTCAAGATTGGCGTGCTTCTTCGTTGAAGCATTTCGTTGACTTTGGGTTTCATAGTCCCTCTCTCACCTTTGATCTCAGTGTCTCATGCTCTATGTTTCTTTTTTGGGGTCTAAAGACCTCGGATATTATTCTGTCTGTCATACATTTCACGACGTTGACTTTAGAATTAATTCATTATAAATTGAGAGTTGTGTTATATGAATTTATTTATCTAGATAGTCATTTATTATTAAAAATGATCAGTGAATATTTAAAATAAAAAATTTAATATTTTGATATTTGACGATGAATAAATCATCACGATATCCATTAACATGAATACATCTATTTTTTTTTCACACTAATATATATATATATATATATATAAAACATGAATAACACGACGGGTGAGAAAGGCACAACACGATTGCATTCTCCGTGGATGTGGTGGAAGGAGGTTGTCCACTAATTAATGTTTGATTCATCGAATAATTAATTGTGGAGTGGAGAGGGGTAAGGGAAATGCTCTGAAGGAGTTGCATTATGAATTGTTCAATGGAAGAGAGAAGGGTCGGTATATTATTTTCTTTTTTAGTATCCACAGCCGAAAGCCCATCACGTGAGACACCATCCATGCACATCACGAAGTAGTTATAATAATGGACCCCTTTATTTATTATTAGTATAGATGGAGGCACACACCTAGGATCATCCAATGAACAAAACTTATTGGGGCAATCTATCTATCCACCAAATTAAAATAAGTGAATCGGGCTAGCTTGTCTATTCGCCTCACTTGTTGAATTGATATGTTTACCCATTTATTTATTTATTTTAAAAATATAAATTATTTTACTTTAAAAATTAGAATATTCAAGCTCAATATTCATTCTTAGTTATTTTTACTTTTTTATAATTTTTTTTATTAAAAAAGATTGAAATATCAATTTTTATTTATTTTTTACGTTTTTATATATTTTTATTTTTAAAAAGCTCAAACAAGTCAACCTCTTTAAGCCATGAGCCAATGTTAAATGGTCAAAACGCCATTATAATGACCCAGCTCTTTTAAGCCCGATGCATTTATGCCCATTTAATTTGCAAATCTAAATAAAACTGGCTTATACGGACCATAATGACCCATTTAACACCCTCTATAAGTATATGGATACACAATATAATCTAGTTCCTGAAAATACACATGCATAACATTGATTTAATCCTATAAGATTTTAGATATTAGTCTAGTCCACCAAAGAAATATATGACATCACTTTGATATATATATGACATCACATAAGTTTATAATTTTTCATATAAACGGGATGAACACATACGTATTTCCAATGCTAAAGTGATATTACATGTATCCTTAAAATACTGAAGTTTTATATATATATATATATATATATATAAAAATAATTCAAGGACTAAATTGATTTAATTGTAACTTTTGGAGACTATAAATTATTTTAAAAATCTTGCAGGACTAATGTCACGTATATATTTGAGTCACTGAATTGATAGTTTTGTCTTGTTCTTAATCAGCTACTATTTATATACCCATTCACTCTTAGCTTTTGAAATCGTACTATTCTTCCTTCCAAAGAACTTGGCTTTATGCTTGAGTGGACAGCAACTTCTCGTGTATTCTCTATCTTCTTTTTCGCAGTGTCAAACATGGAGAGAGCCTTGCACTGGTTTCTGATTTTAACAGTACGTGCGTCGTTTATCATCATTGATGGCCTTAGCCACTCAAGGCTGGCAGCAGCCGAAAACTATGAACAGGCTGATAGGATGCTTTCCAATACTAATGCTTCAGGTATATGAATTTAAACTGTATTCGAGATTTTAAAACATATATCTATAGTTTTTTTTTTTTTTAGTGTTATTAAGGGTGTATTTGGAAATTTGAATTTTAGATAAGAAGAGGAAGAAATATCTTTTAATATAAGATTTTAAAAGTTGTCACAACAAATCCTTCCTTTCGCTCACACTGCAATATTCTTGATTTAGAACAACATTTATTTTTTGGAACACACAAAAATATTGCCCACATATACGTAGGCAACAATGTTTTTATACGCTTTGTTTAATATTTAAAAAATATTATTTTTTCTGTTTATAAGTTTTACACTGAACAATTGGTAGTTAGTAATTCTATAAAAGCGATGTTTTAGAGTCTTAGCTTAAAAGATGTACCTTTACCTTAAAGCTTAAAATTTTTTAACAAAGACTACATTTTTTACATTAAGACATCAGTTTTAATAGGATTGCTGTGTCAAGCGTGGCTAATTGCTTAAAACTATGTTTTCTAAATATTAAAAAATGACATTTTTAAACACAGCAACACTTTTTAAGTGTTCCTAAATGTAAGCATTATTTTAAACCAAAAATATTTCGTGCCCTGTTTCCTCCAAATTCCAAACTTAGAACATACCCTAAATGTTGCTATACTGAATATATGATAATATGATTTATATAGGTTTCATAAGCATTGATTGTGGATCAAGCAAAGCTTACTTGGACGAAGAAACTGGATTTTGGTATCAAACAGACGAAAGCTTTGTAGACACGGGAGAAAGTATTACGGTTCCAGGTCCAGCCCAGGCCGACTTAAACTATCCCGAATTTGGGAAGCAATTGAAGACACTGAGATGCTTTCCAAAGGGAAAACGGAACTGCTACACTCTGAGGCCTGAACAGGGCAACAACAGCAAGTATCTCATAAGGGCTTTCATCTCATATGGAAACTACGACGGCAAGAAGCAAACCCAGTCTTTTGATCTGTATCTTGGAGTCAATCTATGGTTCTCAGTTAATCTTGATTATGGGTACACTTATGAACATGCTGAGATTATTCACACTCCGACAAGTGACACCATACAAGTGTGCCTTGTTAAGACTGGCCCAGCAAACCCTTGCATTTCTGCATTGGAATTACGGCCCTTGAACAGCTCACTTTATCCTATCACGTCCACCGCCACTCCACAACCACTATTGAGTGGTCACCTAAGGATGGACGTTGGCTTCCATAACACGACAGGATCTTATTTTAGCAGGTAATCAACAACACCTTACGTTAGTTATGTCAAAGAAATAAAATGTTACTTTATCCAACAAAATTGTTATACTTTTAGCTTCTGCACAATTTCACTAGTTCATATAAACTAAAGGGATATATAATGAAAAGAACATTTTAAGGGCATCGGTACCATATATGTTAACGAAGGAAAATCATATAATTTGCAGTCGGTGGTAGAAGGGACTTTTGGTCACTTATTTTGTTTACATTTTTTTTTTTTCAGTATGGTCATATAAACTATTCAGTCTTCACACATGGCTTAACGTTGCCTACCCTAAATTGCCAACCCATATATACCTAGTTAAAATCAACAAAAGATTCAAATTTTCTGTACTATTAATCGTCTTCCAGTTACAATTTAACACCAGAACATTACCCCGTCCCTTAGATTTGATTAAAAGTTGTTTAAATGTCAACTTTTGAGTGGGGTGATAACAAAATGTACAAAAGAAAATTAAAACGGGATATATTTCTTTTTGTTTTTAGAATAGACACCCATTTTGATCACTAGCAAGAAGATTCGTGTGACATCAACTTTCTCAATATCTACAGGTCTTAAAAGGTTAAAATATGACATTATATTAGTCTTTGAAAGCTTATAAAAAAATGTCTTTGAAAGATTTTAACATCAAACAGATTTTTAAAAGTTAAAACGTGATATTACTTGGATTTCTGAAATATGTATCTGACATCGAATATTCCTTGAATATTTTAATATCAAAAGGGGAGGGATAAATTGATATAGGGACTTAAGTAATGTAATATTTTAACATTTAGGGTTTGATGTAATTTTTTTTTTATAATTAATATAATATCATAGTTGAACTTTTGAAGACCTATTTAATATCAAAGAATTTTCGAAGGAGTGGGTTGATGCTACAATCCAAAAGTATGTTTACTCTTTAATCTATATTTCAACCATAGTTATTAAACTCACAAATTAACTCTTAAATTCTTACAAGTTTACAATCTTATAACACAAAAATGTGAGCTAATTTGTGCATAAACTCTTTTGTCAAACTTGTACAAGCTTAAGTAAAGTCTAACAAAATCCATTAAACAAGTTAACGAGTTTAGGTTTGTGTTTGATTCTTCTATCAAAATATAAATTATTTGCTACTTTTGTTGAGTAAATTACTTTACTTATTTATCGTATGCAATATTTATTAATTTTATTTGCTTATTTTATCTATTTATTATTGTTTGGTTATATGTTGTTAACTATAAAATAATGCACACATAAAATAAAGTATGATATAAAAGTTAAGAAATATACATATATATTAAGCTATATTTTTTATGTTTCTTTTATTTATGCTATTATAGGGATAAAATTCTACAATATTAATCATAAAAATTTTATTTAATTATATTTAATTATTAATGTGTAATTCTTAACTAATATTTTTAAAATATGTAATCTCTTATAAATCTATAATGAGTCGAGTTTAACATTCAAGTTTGCTATGACTTCATAAGTTCACACAAACTCTGAAGTCTCGTAATCTTGATATCAATAACACCTCAATCTAGTTAACCCACTACAAGAAATTTATACTTAAAAGAACACTTAATTTAGATACATATAAAAAGTATTACTTATGTATATATAGGCAACACTTTTTTTTAAAACATATTATTTTTGATATAGCAGAGGCTACACTTTTTTAAATTAAGGCATCACGTTTTGAAGAATTACAATATCATATATGGTCAATTATCAAAGGCAATATTTTTTAACAAAATGGTATATTTTTAAGCTAATGCATTGTTTTTTATAGAGCATAGCAAGTGTAGTCAATTGTTGAAAGCAACATTTTTTAATAGAGAAGACAATATTTTTTAAATATCAAAGCAACACATTTAAAAAAAATGTTATCTATATATACTAAAAACATATTTAAAACATTATAATATCATTCCTTCTGTATGTACTCCTCGTCTCCTATGATACTTTTAGGTTTAAATATGTTTTTCATCATTATAAATAAAAGTTATTTTGATTTTTTCATATACTTTTTTGGCGGTTTTTACTCCTTCATTTTTTTAATATTATGTTTTTAGTCCCTAGCTATCTTTAGTCTACACTTGTAGGATTATCAACAAAACGCGAAGCGCATCGTCCGTCACGACGTAGGAAAAATAGAACCTTCATTGTTTTGATTACCTGAAGGACGCAGTGAACCAAAAGCTTCACGATCGGCAGTAATCCGCTCTCTCATAGATCTTCCAGACTATCTCTCGAGGGGGATGGAGTGGCTGTGTGGGCAACCGTTAGATGATGAACGCTCCTCAGGATGTCTATTTCTGATGAAAAACACTTAGAGAGACACAAGGGTGAAAAGATTAGTTTATATATGCTGAAGTCCAAGACCTAACCCTAAGCCATATGGGCCATATTGTTGTTGGGCTTTAATCTCACTAAAGTCTTATTGGACTTAAGTGATTAAAGAGCATATAACCCAACAATCTCCCACTTGCTCTTTAAGATACAAACTTGAGTTCATAAACCCAAGACCATGTATCCCATAAGCCATCATCATCTGATAATATACCACATCCCTTGTCTCAAGCTAGTTGGGATCTACCATTTGTCATCTATCAAGGCTCCTAAATCTACAGAAGATTATCTAATTCATGCTACTCCACTAAAAGCCCGAACGTGAACTCCAAGAATAATGACACTTATAACATGAATATGCATCGCCCCTTTATAGAATGTCTATAATTGATTGACTAGTTTTCTGTTACCCAATCAATTATTTATTTCCTTGACGTGATAGTTTCTCTAATGGATTACATGCACTGGCCATGTCTTCAATATCCAGGTACCGAAACATATCAAGGGGACATTTCCTATAAATTCCATGTTGTTTATCTCATAAACACCAATAACCAAATAGTTTCAATCCCAAAATACCGAGTTATTGGCCATCAATAGATTGAACCTCACCCGTTGGTAAATCAAAGAATGAAAACTATTCGACTACCTATTTAAAATAAACTCAGGATTAAGAGCAACTATATAACTATAGTTATCTGGAGATTTGATTCCTTATGACAGAAAGAACAACCTTAATCAAATCTCTCCTTGATCCATTCAATGTAAGTATTAACTCATACCAATATTTAAAAATGATTCGGACAAAATCATCTCATAAATATTGCAGCCTAAAAAATGTCCAACTTTATTTAATAGCTGTGAACCTATTCATCAATTGTGAGAACCTATGACCATGTCCTCCATGAACGTATCCATATGATCATATACTTCACAATTGATCCGGACCTTCGTGTTTGTAAATAGTGTGCGAAATAAATGAATAATGCCTCATTTATAACATTCAGAAAAAATACAATGTCATAATGTCTTGCTCAAAAGGCACAAAATAACAAAGTGAAATAACAACTTCCTAAAGCTATAGCAAATCTGGAATCCTCCTAAGACCCATAGATGTAACATGCCTCTCGAACACACGTTCAGGCAAACTCTTAGTAAAAGGGTCAGCAAGGTTCTCCTCTATGCTATCTTGACTACCACTATCTCCTCTTTCAATTATGTCTCGGATCAAATGGTACTTCCTCTCTATGTGCTTTTGTCTTTTGTGACACCTTGGTTCCTTGGACTGTGCTATTGCCTCACTGTTATCACAGGAAGTGTGATGGGACGACTAACACCTGGTATCACCTGAAGATCCGTTAGGAACTTCTTTAACCATGCGGCTTCCTTTGCAGCCTTAGAAGCAGCTACATACTCAGCCTCTGGTAGAGTCAGCCACACATGATTGTTTGACACTCCTCCAACAAATGGCCCCGCCATTAAGAGTGAACACATACCCAGAGGTGGATTTTCTTGAGTCAATGTCTCCTTGGAAATCTGAGTCTATATAACCAATGGTTTCAAGACTCCCACTAGAATAGACCAACATATAATCTCTCGTTCTCCTAAGGTACTTGAGTATATGTTTAACCGCTATCCATGTTCTTCTCCAGAATTAGATTGGTACGACTTACTACTCCCATTGCATAGCATTTGGTCTGGTGCACAACATAGCATACATAAGGCTACCTACGCGAAGCGTAAGGTATCCTACTCATGCGTTCTCTCTAGGAGTTTTAGGAGAATGCTCCTTAGAGAGATGAATCCCATGCCTGAAGGGTAAAATTCCTTTCTTGGAATTCTCCATGTGAACCTGGCAAGTATTTTGTCGATGTAATTAGCCTGAGATAATGCCAATACCCTATTCTTCCGTCTCGCAAGAACTTAATACCAAGAATATAATTGGCTTCCCCAGGTCCTTCATATCAAAATGCTTGCTCAGCCAGGTCTTTATGCCTAATAATACCTCCGTATCATTTCCGATAAGGAGTATATCATCCACATAAAGTACCAGAAAGATACTACATTTTCTTGGATCCTTTTATACACACACGGCTCATCAGGACTTTTCTCAAAACCATAAGACTTAATGGCTTGATCAAACCTGATGTTCCATGATCTGACGCTTGCTTAAGTCCATAAATGGACCTTTGCAACTTGCATACCATGTTTTCTTGCCCTTTGGCTATGAACCCTTTTGGTTGCTGCATATAGATATCCTCTTCCAAATTTCCATTTAGAAAAGGTTTTGACATCCATTTGCCAAATTCATAATCAAGATTTGCTAACAGCTAAGAGAATCCGGATGGACTTGAGCATGGCAACTGGCGAAAAGGTTTCTTCATAATCCACACCTTATATTTGGGTGTACCCTTTCGCCACCAATCTAGCTTTGAAGGTTTCAACCTTCCCGTCCGCCTTTTCTTTCTCTTGTAGATCCACTTACACCCAATGGGTCTTACCCCTTTTGGTGCATCTACAAGAGACCAAACTGAGTTGGAATACAAAGAATCCATTTCACGATTCATAGCCTCAAGCCATTCCTAGCATCAACATCCCCTAGTGCCTCGTCATAACTCGTGGGATCATCATCTTCTTCAATGATGACATCCTGAGACGATTCACCCAACAAGAGAAATCTTGCGGGTTTACGAATCACTCTCCCACTACGAGTTTGCCGCACTTGTTGTTGTGCATTTAGGGGATCCAATTCTAGATGAGGACCCTCATTAAGAGGATTAACCAATTCATGATTTTGTTGTTCTTCCATAAGCGGTAACTGCATCTCTCCAGGTTCCACTTGTTGATCATCATGCTTGAACTTTGGTTCTGTTTTGGTTCCTGTGTGTGTTCAACATCAGGTATATTTCCCTCTTTGAACAACCACAGGAACAAAAGCTGAACCGCCTGAGGTTGAGGTGAAACTTAATCTGAGACTAGCTCATCAAGAATAACCTTACTCCTAGGCTTATAATTTGCCATATAGTCCTCCTCTAAGAAAGTTGCATGTGTGCTCACTATGACCTTCTTTTCCTTCGGACTATAAAACCCAACCTCTGGTTCCTTTAGGATAGCCTATAAATATGCATACTTCTACGAGTCCATCTTATTTGGCTTCAGTTGTAAGACATGTGCCCAGCACCCAAACCCGAATATGGTTCAAGGTGGGCTTACACCCTTTTCATAATTCTATTGGTGTCTTTGAAACCAACTTGGACGGAGCTAAGTTCAATAGGTACATAGCAGTTTCTAAGGCATATCCCCAATGAATCAGAAAGAGATGAATAACTGAGCATAGATCTTGCCATTTCTAAAAGGGTTCTATTTCTCCTTCAGCAACTCCATTCTCCTGGGGTGTCCCTGGAGAAGATAATTGTGAAACTATCCCTCTTTGGTCAGGTAAGACCTGAACTCTCAGATAGGTATTCCCTCTCTTAGAGAAAGAGTCTTAATTTGAACACCAAGATGCTTTTCTGCCTCAGCCTTGAACTCTTGGAATTTTCCAAAAGCTTCAGACTTGTGACGCATCAGGTACACATGTCCAAATCTAGAGTAATCATCAGTAAATGTGATAAAATACTGATACCCGCCTGGCCTGGACATTTATTGGTCCACATACATCAGTATGTACCAATTCCAGCTGAAGTGTGGCACGATTTCCCTTGGCCTTGAAAGATCTCTTAGTCATTTTACCCTCTAAACAAGATTCACAAACTGGTAACGGTTCAAAGTTCAGGGATTTTAAAATCCCACTATTGACCAAACCTTGTATCCTGTTAGAGTTAATATGACCTAATCTCAAATGCCAAAGATAAGTTTCATTGAAAACTTTTCTTTTCTTTGATGAATGAACATGCTCAACATCTCCTAATTCAACATGATTAATTTCACAGGGCACAGGACTAAGGAAATAAAGACCATTAAACATTACACGGAACAAATAAAAGAAGATGGACTTCTTATTGAAACTGAGGAATTAACTAAACTGTCAAACCATGTTTAACTAAACAACTAACAGAAATTAAATTCCTCTGAAATTCCGGAATATATAAACAGTCTTCTAAAACCAAAGTTCTGCAATTATCAAAAGATAAAATAACTTGTCCCACTGCTAGTCAGACACAAGCTCCCCATTTCCAAGCTTCAAAACTCTTTGTCCTTCACTTACAGGCAAGCTATGTTTGAACCACTGCATAGAGTAACAAACATGGTTAGTGGCTCCTGAATCAATGATCCATTTATCATTGTAATTTTCAACTAAACAAGCCTCAATCACATGTAAATTACCCATACCTGGTTTATTCATACGTGGGCAATTTTTCTTCCAATGCCCCTTTTGTTCGCACTTGAAGCACTTGCCTTTTGGCTGCTTCATTGCAACTGGTTTGGCAACTGGAACTCCTGATTTCTTCTTTTTCTTATTTTTGTTCCTTCCCTTGGGTTTCCCCTTAGGTTTCACAGAACTCTCACCAGCAAAAATGCACTGCCTTGCTTGACTAGAGACTTCACTCTCAAGCTCATGCATCAGCTAGTAAGGTCAAGATTCATCTTATTCATATTATAATTCATCTTGAACTGATTGAAGTATTCAGGTGATTGCAAGAGAAGGTCAACTTTTACTTCTTGTTCAAATTTGACCCCATGGTCTTCAGCCTTCTTGAAGTTTGCTATCATTGTCAGACAATGATCCCGCACACTTCCTCCAACATCACTGTCTTGGTGACTGCATTCAGCGCATTCTGCCTAGCAGAGCTACTAGACGTAGCAAACATGCCATCAAGAGTCTGGAGCATCTTTGCTCCACTCTCAATCATGCTCACTTGCTCCTGAAGGTGACTGGCGAGACTGGCTAAAATATAGGCGAATTGCCACATTTGCCTTCTCCTATTTTTCCTTCTCTTGCTGAAAACGTGCCTTTATTGCCTCAGGCGCATCTTCAGCGCTGCTGGTATAGGGTAGTTAGAACAAAGTTGAGCTTTTCATATTGAGGAACAATATCCAAATTAGTTTTCCATTGTTTGTAGTTTGTACCATCCATAGGTTTTTGGCTCAAGATAGTAGCTAAAGGATTGAATGAAGACATTTTTCTTAAAACAATGAAAAAATACACTAATTACAAACTAGAATAACAACAAATAGATATAGCGCTAGTAGATTCTAATAACTACTACTTGTTTATTGTTTAACAATCCATTAGTTATCTTTACAAGGCTTACGATGGGCAAGATACTTGTAAAACTAATATTGTTATTTTGGGCCTTCAGTTTCATTGCCAGAGCCTCGATGAGGATTAACAATTTTACCAAAGTTGAATGTATTTAACCATTGTTTACTTTCAAAATCATCTTTAGTGTCTAAGTGTTGCCGATGATGGGCCGTACAAAACTTTACTAAAATTTTGAAAAATATTAAGGTTTAATCTAGCGAAATTCGATTATCCTATCCATGGGCTTTAGCGATAACCATTTCACTAATAAACCCACAATTGGAGCCCGAGGTTTAATACTTTAAAAAAAAAAATTTAAACCTTCACCCATTCAATTTTTTTTTTAAAGTTTAGAATTTTCCAATTTCCAAAAAAAATGTTTCATTCGAAAATAATTTTTGTTTGATTTAAAAAAAAACTATGTAAGTAGGTGTAGCCGATGAACGTGCATCACCTAACTTAACATAATTTTGAAAACATTAAGGTCCTAAAATCTGGTCACTTCACGGCGGTGTGCTCCACACAATCATGATACATGATTGTTGTATGCAGCGTGTGTTATTCCATGACCATTTTAGAAAACCCACAAAAATTTATTTTCAAGAAACAATTTTCTCTTAGGAAATTATCTGGATTATTTGTCTAGATTTTAATTCCACAATAAATTAATCCCATTATTAATCTTGATTTCTTATCGAAAATCATAATAATTGATAATTAATCTAGTGGATAACTTAAAATTTAAATAATCGCGCATAATAACTATATACTAGTCGTATCATGACAAAAGTTACTATGCATATATTACATGTGATTATGCAACAATATGGCACCATCCTATTCTATATGGCATGTTATTACAAACATCATGTTAATCGCACATATAATTTATACAATTCAATAAAAGCAATAAATAATCAAACAAATAACTTTAATCCATGGTTTTCCTATTATTTAAAAAAAATAAAAAAAAATTACAACTTTAGAATTCCTCTTTCGTCCAACAGGATCTGCTTCAAGCCCCTTTAGGGTATCCATGGGCCCAAAAGCCAAAAAAAACCTAATCCTTGGCGAGAAACCCTAGGACACGAAAGAGGAACCCTAGCCGTCAGGACGCGCGTCATCCGACTTCGTCTCAGCACGAAACTCCAGGGAAGGATCGCCATGAGAAGACGGAACGCCGTAAGAACCACCCAAAATAGTGGCTCACGCGCTCTCACGCGCCTCTCCGGCGCGTGAAGGCCACTTTCAGCCACTTGTGGCGGCGCGTGGTGGCGCGTGACAGCTCTTCCTGGCGTTCCGCCCACCATTTCTCGTCTTTCCGTCCTCTTTCCAACCATATATGGATCATCCAATTCTGAGATCCAGAGGTCCACGAAAGTCTCTGCAGTGTTGATTGCTCATCTTCTTCGCGTTTCTCGATCTTGAACTTTTACAGAAATTCGAAAAATACATAGGAAAATGCGAAAAACATAAAATAAAGCAAGGAGGAAACCTAATCATATGGAATTAGCCTCCTTGTTACAAACCAAGAGAAACACAAGAGAATCTAACCATGGATTAAAGCGATTAACCGATTAAAAATTAAGACTTTTACCGAATATAAACTATAAGCGAATAAATAACATGAAATAAATAACAAATACAGAAAAATAAGGTGCCATATTTTTCAAAAAAAAAAATCGAAATAAATCTCATGAAATATAAATTAATATCAAAACTGGTTCTTTTTCATCACAATCCCTTGATACCAATTGTAAGATTATCAACAGAAACGCGGAAGCGCATCGTACCGTCACGATGTAGGAAAAATAGAACCTTCATTGTTTTGATTACCTGGAAGGACAAGTGAACCAAAAGCTTCACGATCGGTAGTAATCCGCTCTCTGATAGATCTTCCAGACTATCTTTCGAGGGGATGGAGTGGCTGTGTGGGCCGTTCAGATGATGAACGCCTGCCTAGGGTGCTATTTCTGATGAAAAACACTTAGAGAGGCACAAGGGTGAAAAGATTAGTTTATATATGGTGAAGTCCAAGACCTAACCCTAAGCCATATGGGCCATATTGTTCTTGGGCTTTAATCTCACTAAAGTCTTATTGGACTTAAGTGATTAAAGAGCATATAACCCAACATACACTATTAAGGGGTGATATTTACGAGGACCAAAAGAAGATTTTGAGATATTTATGAGAACAAAATACAAAATTGTTAACATTTATAAGAAATTAATGCATATTCTATACTATTTGTAAGGACTTAAATTTAGAATGCAGTGACTAAATTTGCATGCATGCATGATTTAGCAGGATCAAGCATAAAATTTAAGATTTTAAGGCACTTTAAATTCTAAAAGAAATCAAATTAAAATAAAAATTATGAGTTTTAATTCCAATTCCAATATCCAAACATGCATTGACAAATCTAAATTTAAGGAATCTCCAATTAATATAATATCCTATTAAGCGTATGAACTGAGTATTAAATTAGAGTTTGGAATTGAAAATGGAATTAGACTGGTTCAATTCGTCCAATTTTATATTTGGATTAACAATTACAATTAAAATTATAATCTCACAATCCAATTACATAGAATTAAAAAATAATTAGACTGGTTCCTTTTCTACAAGAAATGCTATGGTCATCCAATATGCAATGCGATCTTGCCTCATAGTCCATCACGTCCAACAACCTCACCTCATGAACTATGGCTCTACAAGAAAATCAATCACTAGCGACCAATTTTGCAGTCGAAAATGGCCATAGCTAAAACAAAAGGTTGCCAAAAAGTTGCAACGAAAAACTGGTCACTAGATCTTGTGAGTATTTACGTAAATTACGAGAAAGATGAATCAATCACTAATTTTGTAACTGATAGGCCAGTCATTGAATCGTTTTCTAAATCTTTGTTGACTTCATTTTCAATTGCTAATGTGTAAATCGATTGCTAAATCAATCACTAACGTGTGATCATTAAAACAAAATAAATTTAGATTTGGAAATCCCACTTTAAAACACCTAATATACAGACATGTAACATCACCAAACAAGCAAGAAAGTATATATCAATCCTGCCAAATAAACTTAAAAATTGTCAATGTACATAAGAAGTAATTAACATGATAAACAGTAAATTTAATCCATATATTTCAAATTTTACAGTAATATGTAGCACTCTAATTTGAATCTTTGGATAATAAATTTTCAATATTGTCATAACTACTTCTTATTTCCATGAGTCTTCAACAACTTCCACTAACTCTTCAACAAGAACTAGTGAGTATCTGAAGTTTGGCATTGTTAATTAGGGACTAAATGATCCTTTTTTTTTGTACGGATAGACCAAGTTAGCCGATTAGCGACTTGTTAGGGATTTACTCTTTCTTTATTATTATTGAAGATGTACGTCATAATGTCTGGGAAAAATTATAGATAATCAATTTCTTCACGACTTACAACTCATTTTTATCATTGGAATTGTAAAGTGGGTCGTTCTGATCCTAAATTTAAAACTTGATTAATTGACTTTGTATTGTGAATGCCTTATTCCTTGAAAGTATAAATAATTCATAGTAATCTCTTAAACATAAATCATCAAATTAAATTAGTCCCTGATAATAATAATATTGACTCAAATTAATAGAGTAATTTATTATGATCATTAGATACTAGCATGATTCACAATTATAGTAATTAATAAGAGCTAATTAATTAATTAGATTTTAAACTTTAAAGACAGAAGCAACTCACATATAATTTCGAAAGTCAAAACGAGTATCAACTCGATTCTTCACTAAAGAAAGAATCTGGTTGCCTTCCAATTTTGGTCCTGGATTATAGAACCAAAAAAGCAAATTAAAATAATTGTGGAAACCACAACTTTGAGATATTTTCACAGCCCATAGGCTGTACGTCTTCAAATCAAAATAATCACTGTGGTGTTTCTTCCAAAGTTTTCGGGAAAATTACTGTAGCATACTAGAATATAAAACATTCATATGTCTCAATATAATGGTCTAACCCTTTTGCGTTTGGTACTTATTCTAAGACTAAGTACAAAGCAGTGAGACAATAGAGACGGAGATGACACTGAAGATGAAGACGGAATTATGTTTGGTAGTGGTGTATAGAACATGGTAGTTTGTTGTTGAAAAAAATTATCATGTTCTGGACACCACTATCAAACATAGCAAGATGAAAGAGATTAAGTTATAATTTGATAAAAAATTAAAAAGTAAGAAGGATAAATATGGAATATAAAAGGTTTAAAGAGATATTGGAAAAATATTTTAAATTTGTGTCTCAAAATATATCTTCCACATCTCTCCTTTTTGGAGGTAGGAATTATATAAAAAAATTTGTTGGGATGGAGACAGTTTTAAAATTTTTGCCTCCATTTTTTTTTCAAACACATTTCTATCCCTAGGGTCTCTAAATCTTCAATCTGTCGGACATTTACCAAACACAAATGCTACCTTAGATTCAAGAACACATGAATACATAGAAGCTAACTGCTTTCTCCCATAAATTCACCGAATAAGTAGTTCTTCTTTTCCATCAAGACGTCGTGTCCGAGAACTACTGCAAGGATCAGAAGCAAATGTTCTATAGAGATTGCAGAACCGGTCATGTTTGAAGTTGACCAAACTAATTAAACAATAATTGTGAATTATCTCTCACATTTCATCTTGGACCTTTTGGTCTTGTCTAGTGTCTGTTTTGTTTTTAGTTCTGTTTTTTTCCTATTTTCTCATGACTTGATCTTCCAAATTTATGAGTCATATCCAAATCCAACTAAATCGAATAGAACCGAACAAGTCCTCATTTGTCTGGTGAAGATGACCCAGCAAATGCAGTAATGCTGATGGCATTGGCACAACTGCATTTGCTCAAGACTTTGGAGCTCCAAAACGTTCCATCACTTGAAATCACCGCTTTAATATCAAATATGACCAGGTAAAAAGTTTGGTTCGAACTGGACTTATTTCTAATCAGTGATAATGATCCTCATGATATGCCTATTAAAGTTAAACATTCAGAACAAAATGTACAGAATAATCTTTGACAGAAACTATTGTGATTATTAGATGAAATAAAGTGGTCTCACCCATCATTTCATCTAAAGATTAATAATTATGCTACATCATTTTAAATATAAAATTATGAATAAATTTCTGGTTATCTAACATTTTCCTATTTGCGTAGGGCCTTTATTAAGAGAGTTGCAAGAAATGTAGTAAACTCTGTATGCGTGTACAGTCCCACAGCCATCAATGTTCATGTGCTTGGTTTAGCTAGGACTAGCGGAATGGAAAACGATGATGAATTGATTGAAGATTTTAAACCCCCAAAAAAAAAAAAAAGCTGTGTGTGCTAAACAAATAAAAGAAAAAAAAAGTATGGTTTAGGCCAAGCTATAGCCATCAATTTTACTGCTGGAAAATACCAAAACCGAAAAACGAAAAATCTTATTTATAGGTTAGGCTTCCTATAAAATTTCTACTTTTGGACTAAAAGTAAATACAAAGAATTATGGTATATGAAGTCATGAACATTCTCTTAGTAGTTAGTAGTTGTTAATATATCGTGGTGGCTCAGCTGCTGTATATACTATTGTAATTAGCATTTCGTAGTCTTTGGGTTTCATAGTCTTTCTCTCAAATTATGAGACTTAGCACGATTGGTAACTAATTGGATTATTTAAATATTAGTCAGAGTTAGATTTTTATAATGTGTATAAAAAAGTCTTGTGACTAGAGATTCGAATTTTGTTCTCTACTTTTCATGCTACTGCTATTCCCGCACTGTGGAAGATGATCGCCGGAAAAATCCGTATATTTTTGCGAACTGATGATTGATGAAGCAAAGCGTTCCTGTTTCACTCAAATGCAATAGATACTGTGATTAATTCCGATCATTTGTTGCAGTTTTCACCATTTGCTGTTGGAGCCACGTACGTTGAACTCCTTTTTTTTTCCCTAGCTTATGAGGAACTGAAATTAATTCATCAGTTTTGTTCCCAGTGAAGGACGTAGTATCCTATGACATTTTTTTTACAATTTATAATTTCCAAAATTTTAAATTATAGTACAAAAATCTGTTTTATTAGGCAGCACATAGGTCCTTGTGCTGATTAATTAAGAGTCTTGAACTAAGCTATTCAATATCTACTTGTTGCGTAAGCATTCTTGATCTTATCTTATCGTTCTTTATATATATATATATATATATATATATATATATATATATATATATATACTTCTTGATCTTATCTTGAATATGCGAGTCCATGCCCAATTCTTCATTTTATTTAGAATTTTGTTAAGTACTGCAATATGGATTTATTGTCCCTTGAGAAGGGAAAGATTAAGTGGGCAAAAGTGATGAGGCCCATCGGTTTAGGCGGCACCGCCAGAAAGGTGTTGGCGAAAGATTGGTAGACTAGTCTTTTTGAATCTTAATGGTAGATCCAGATATATCAGCACCAGTCCAGGCCGGCTTGAAAACAATTAAGTATTCATTTCTGCAATAATAATTCAAAAGAGCTGTTATGACTTTTTACCACGCCGATTCTCTCCTTACAATTATGCGTGGAATAGAATGACAGGTATTTTTCTTTCCTTTATTTTACAAGATATAATGTAACACGATTATTTGGTTTTATAAATTGTCGGTGGATTGGGTGGCTCACGAAACTCTTCAATCTAGTTGGTCAAACATCGAGACCTTTGCTTTGAAAGGTAGGTCAGTGTTCATAAAAGAGAATACGAGACCGTTTCTGTCCTAAAAATATTTCTACAGTCTTTTTATTTTTTACTTTTGCTGATGAGTATTTGTCTTTTTGTCTCGTATTGAAAAAAAAAACATCCAATTATATTGCCTGAACTGTTTATTTACCTTAAAAGAGTAATAATATAAAATTATTTACATTGTCAGTTAATTTCTGTTTGATTTTTTTTCTCTCTCTTTCGATAACAAGATGTATTTACTCATTGATTAATATTTAGTCATAGAATATTTTATTGAATTCACCTTTCTTTGTGGGTCGTCTAAGTCAAATGCTCTCATAATAATGATTGCTCAGATGATTCTACTTATATTTTATTGTGTCTTCCTTAATTTTATTGAGGTCAAAATCCTCTCTAAAAGGGATTAGTTCTGCTATTGGCGATGAATATATATATATATATATATATATATATATACCATCCTCTGATGCTTTTTATTTTTTGGGTCGAAAGACCTCTGATATCATGCTCTGTGAGTCATATATTTCACGACTTTGACCTCAATAAATTCATTTATAAATTAAGAGAACTGTTATCTGAATTTATTTATCTAGATATGATGTCTTGATTTATTTGTCATTTATTATTAAAAATGATCACTAAATATTTAAAATAAAAAACTTATTATTTCAACAGCAGATAATAGATAAATTAATACGAAATGCAGTGAAATAAATATATTTAATAGGTGGACCAAGAGGCAAAACCAATCAAGAACTTGGAATAAAATAACACGACAGGATGAGATAGGCACAACACGACTGCCTTCTCTGTGGATGTGGTGGAAGGAGGTGGTCCAGTCATTACTGTTTGATTCATCGAATGATTAATTGTGGAGTGGAGGAGGGGTTAGGAAAACGTTCCGAAGGAGACAGGTTGAGGAGTCTCTCTGTTGGAGTCGCATTGTGAATTGTTCAATGGAAGAGCCTAGACTAAAGAGTCAGTATATTATATGAGAGAAAATTCCGAGTATTTTTTTTTAACCCAAGACATATATTCACTGTCTGAAGCAGTTACAAATCTTCTTTAGTCGTAGAGACTACAAACTATGGGTTTTGTCTGGGCTTGAGAATCTCTTCATCCATATTGCCTGGCAAAAATAAAATGTAAAACCAAAATTATTTTGAAAAATTGAACAGCAAGTAACTATAATGATGGGATCCCTTTATTAATTATTAGTATAGACACATACATAGGATCGTCAAAATGAGCAAAACTTGCTGGGCCAATCTATCTATCCACCAAAATTAGATGTCGGGCTAGCCTGTCTTTTTGCCTTACTAGTTTTAGTTTTGTTTATCTGTTTATTTATTTTAAACATTTAAGTCATTTTATTTTACAAATTAGAATATTTAAGCTCAATGATAATTTTTTTCATTTACTTTTACTTTTTATATTTCTTTATTAAGGTGGTTGAAATATCCATTTTTTTCATTGTTTTTCCATTTTTGTAATTTTTTATTTTAAAAAAGTTTAAACAAGTAAGCATGCTTAAGTCATGAGCCAATGTTAATTGAGTCAAATTGCTATCATAGTGACCCATTTCGTTTAAGCACACATTTAAGCCTATTTAAGTTGCGGACCTAAACAAATTTACCCCTATATAGGTGCATATGGATCCACAATTTTCTTTTTCATTCCAACATTTAGTTTGTGTTTTTTAGTTAACAAATTTACACATGCAAATCCATTAAGATTGGGTTAGCAGTGAAAGGTTGAATAGCATGTACCGAAAAATTTGCACCTGTAACTCTCACTTAAGTCTTTTTTACATAATTTTTATTTTACCAAATACTCAAATTGATCATTGAAAGGTGTATAAAATATCTAATTTAATTTTTTTAAGGTTAGATCCTTTATCATATAAAATAACTGCTAAAGAATTTTATATATATATATAATTTAATGTCCATTTTAAATATTAGTGGTAAAAGGACTAATATGGATGATTACTTTTTCTAATACTATCGTGTTATATTTGTAAAAAGACATTAATGTTTTATCTTTTATATTAATTTTGATAATTTAAAGTTTTACATGGTAATAATATATTAATTTTTATATGATCTTTAGGGTTCGTTTGAATGTTGGCATTGGACCAAGTTAGCCGATGAGCGACTTATTATGGATTTACTCTTTCTTTATTATTATTGAAGAGATGTACATCATAAAGTCAGGGAAAAAATTAAAGATGATCAATTTCTTCGTGACGTACAACTCATTTTTATCATTGGAATTGTAAAGTGAGTCGTTCTGTTCCCTAAAATTTAAAACTTGATTAATTGACTTTCTATTATGTATAAATAATTCATAGTAATCTCTTAAACATAAATCATCAAATTAAATTAGTCCCTGATAATAATAATATTGACTCAAATTAATAGAGTAATTTATTATGATCACTAGATACTAGCATGATTCACAATTATAGTAATTAATAAGCGCTAATTAATTAATTAGATTTTAAACTTTAAAGACAGAAGCAACTCACATATAATTTCGAGAGTCAAAATGAGGATCAACTCAATTCTTCACTAAAGAAAGAATCTGGTTGCCTTCCAATTTTGGTCCTGGATTATAGAACCAAAAAAGCAAATTAAAATAATTGTGGAAACCACAACTTTGAGATATTTTCACAGCCCATAGGCTGTACGTCTTCAAATCAAAATAATCACCGTGGTGTTTCTTCCAAAGTTTTCGGAAAATTACTGTAGCATACTAGAATATAAAACATTCATATGTCTCAATATAATGGTCTAACCCTTTTGCGTTTGGCACTTATTCTAAGACATAAGTCCAAAGCAGTGAGACAATAGAGATAGAGATGATCTGAGATGGAGACAGAATTGTGTTTGGTAGTGGTGTATAGAACATGGTGAGTTTGGTGTTGAAAAAAATTATCATGTTCTGGACACCACTATCAAACATAGCAAGATGAAGGAGATTAAGTTATAATTTGATGAAAAATTAAAAAGTAAGAAGGGCAAATATAAAATATGAAATATGAAATGTTTAAAGAGATATTATTAAAAAAATATTTTAAATTTGTGTCCAGAAATATGTCTTCCACATCTCTCCTTTTTGAAGGAATAGGAATTAGATAAAAATTGTGAAGGGATGGAGACAGGTTTAAAATTTTTGCCTCCATTTTTTTTTCAAACACGTTTCTATCCCTAGTATCTCTATATCTTCAATATGTCCTGAGACAATTATCAAACACAAATGCTACCTTTAGAGTCTAGAACACATGAATACATAGAAGCTAACTTCTTTCTCCCATAAATTCACCGAATAAGTAGTCCTTCTTTTCCATCAAGACGTCGTGTCCGAGAACTACTGCAAGGATCAGAAGTAAATGCTTTATAGATATTGCAGCTGTTTGAAGTTGACCAAACTAATTAAACAACAATTGTGAATTATCTCTCACATTTCTTCTTGAACCTTTGGGTCTTGTCTAGTGTCTTTTTTTTTTTTAGTTGTGTTATTTTCCTATTTTCTCATGACTTGATCTTCCAAATTTTTGAGTCATATCCAAATCCAACTAAATCGAATAGAACCGAACAAGTCCTCATTTGTCTGGTGAAGATGACCCAGTAAATGCTGATGGCATTGGCACAACTGCATTTGCTCAAGACTTTGGAGCTCCAAAACGTTCCATCACTTGAAATCACAGCTTTAATATCAAATATGACCAGGTAAAAAGTTGGTTCGAACTGGACTTATTTCTAATCAGTGATAATGATACTCATGATATGCCTATTAAAGTTATACATTCAGAAAAAATGTACAGAATAATCTTTGGCAGAAATTACGGTGATTGTTAGATGAAAAAAGTGGTCACACCCATTAATTCATCTAAAAATTAATAATTATGCTACATCATTTTAAATATAATATTATGAATAAATTTCTGATTATCTAATATTTTTCTATTTGCGTATGGCCTTTATTAAGAGAGTTGCAAGAAATGTAGTAAACTCTGTATGCGTGTACAGTCCCACAGCCATCAATGTTCATGTGCTTGGTTTAGCTAGGACTAGCGGAATGGAAAACGATGATGAATTGATTGAAGATTTTAAACCCCCCCCCCCCAAAAAAAAAAGAAGCTGTGTGTGCTAAACAAATAAAAGAAAAAAAAAGTATGGTTTAGGCCAAGCTATAGCCATCAATTTTACTGCTGGAGAAAACCAAAACCGAAAAAACGAAAAATCTTATTTATAGGTTAGGCCTCCTATAAAATTTCTACTTTTGGACTAAAAAGTAAATACCAAGAATTATGGTATATGAAGTCATGAACATTCTCTTAGTAGTTAGTAGTTGTTAATATATCGTGGTGGCTCAGCTGCTGTATATAATATTGTAATTAGGATTTCGTAGTCTTTGGGTTTCATAGTCTTTCTCTCAAACCATGAGAGCTAGCAATTTAAGTTCTAATTATTTAAATATTGTCAAGAGTTAGATTTCTACAATATATATAGAAAGTCTCCTTAACTAGACTTACCCTTTAAAAGAGCTCCTCTCAAAGAATTAGTCCTGCTATCGACAATAAATAATATATATATATATATATATATATATATATATATATTATAGGTGGACCTCCTTTAGAAAGACCTCTGATATCATGCTCTGTGAGTCATATATTTCACGACTTTGATCTCAATGAATTCATTTATAAATTAAGAGATGTGTTATTTGAATATATTTATCTAGATATGCTGTCTTGATTTATTTATCATTTATTATTAAAAATGATCACTAAATATTTAAAATAAAATACTTATTATTTCAGTAGATAATGGATAAATTGACACGAAATTCAGTGAAATAAATATATTTAATAGGTGGACCAAGAGGCAAAACTAATCAACAACTTAGAATAGAATAACACGACAGGATGAGATAGGCACAACACGACTGCCTTCTCTGTGGATGTGGTGGAAGGAGGTGGTCCAGTCATTACTGTTTGATTCATCGAATGATTAATTGTGCAGTGGAGGAGGGGTCAGGAAAACGCTCCGAAGGAGACAGGTTGAGGAGTCGCTCTGTTGGAGTCGCATTGTGAATTGTTCAATGGAAGAGACTAGACTAAAGAGTCAGTATATTATATGAGAGAAAATTCAAAGTATTTTTTTTAACCCAAGATATATAAGCAGTTACAAATCTTCTTTAGTTGTAGAGATTACAAACTATGGGTTTTGTCCAGGCTCAGAATCTCTTCATACGTATTGCCTGGCAAAAATAAAATGTAAAACGAAAATTATTTTGAAAAATTGAACACCAAGTAACTATAATGACGGGATTCCTTTATTAATTATTAGTATAGACACATACATGGGATCGTCAAAATGAGCAAAACTTGCTGGGCCAATCCATCCACCAAAATTAGGTGTCGGCTGTCTGTTCTTTGTCTATTTATTTTAAACATTTAAGATTTTATTTTACAAATTAGAATATTTAAGCTCAATGATAATTTTTTTCATTTTAAACATTTAAGCCATTTTATTTTACAAATTAGAATATTTAAGCTCAATGATAATTTTTTTCATTTACTTTTACTTTTTATATTTCTTTATTAAGGTGGTTGAAATATCATTTTTTCATTATTTTTCCATTTTTATAATTTTTTATTTTAAAAAAGCTTAAACAAGTAAGCATGCTTAAGTCATGAGCCAATGTTAATTGAGTCAATTTGCTATCATAGTGACCCATTTCGTTTAAGCACACATTTAAGCCTATTTAGGTCGCAGACCTAAACAAATCGGGTTGAAACGGACGAGACCGATCCACCCATATTTGACACCACTATAAAGGTGCATAGGATCCACAATTTATTTTTTTCATTCCAACATTTAGTTTGTGTTTTTTGGTTAACAAATTTACACATGCAAATCCATTAAGATTGGGTTGGCAGTGAAAGGTTAAATAGCATGCACCAAAAAATTTACACCTGTAACTCTCACTTAAGTCTTTTTTACATAATTTTTATTTTACCAAATACTCCAATTGATCATTGAAAGGTGTATAAAATATCCAATTTAATTTTTCTTTATTTTTTTAAGGTTAGATCCTTTATCATATAAAATAACTGTTAAAGAATATATATATATATATATATATATATATATATATATTAATGTCCATTTCAAATATTAGTGGTAAAAGGACTAATATGGATGATTACTTTTTCTAATACTATCGTTTTATATTTGTAAAAAGACATTAATGTTTTCTCTTTTATATTAATTTTGATAACTTAAAGTTTTACATGGTAATAATATATTAATTTTTATATGATCTTTAGGGTTCGTTTGAATGTTGGTATTGGAACTGCAACATAGAATTTTAATTTCAATTTCAATTTTTCAGAACTAGAATTTACTTATAATCTTAAATTTTATGTTTATGTTTACTAAAAAATTGTAATATAAATGTTAGGAAATAAATGAGAAAAAGAAAGATCTATCTTTAAAGAGGAGATGAATATTTAATAATTTTGGATTTGATAATTCATATGGTATAGGTTAAGAATTAAGATAGGTTCATTTTGGTTGTTTTTTAATTCTATGGAATTAGATCTTGGGATTAGCATTTCAATTCCATATGTTTTTCAAAACGTAAAAATTGGAATTGGCCCATTCAATTTCAATTTCAACCTCCAATTTTATGCTCAATTCATCAAATGGGATGTTAAGACAATAATCAAAGTTAAATGTATTTATTAGATATAAAATAATTTATATGCCTCAATTCAATAGCTTAAGTTTTTTAAAGAGATAATTTATCACATAATATCAGAAAAGGTAAGGTGAGCTCTCTGCATTGTCCATGTTTTAAATCTAAAAGAGGTATTTGGCTTGAAGGACATATTATATATAAAACTATTCATGTACTTCAACTTAATAGTTTAGCATTTTGATAAAATTTATCATTTCAACCTTTTAATTATATAGGCATAAATTCTTAACATTTTATTTATTTACTCTTAAAAAACTAGAGTTACTACTCAATTAGCATATATATATATATATATATATATATATACACACACTTCCTTTCCAAATTAGAAAATATTTTTTGACCAATATTTTTCATACCATTTGGACAGTTGATATTGATGAAAAGGACCCATTTGGTTAAGCTTTTGAGAAAAGTACTTCTTTAAAAGTAGAATCAAAAGCAAAAGTAGAAGCAGGAATTATTTTCACCTAATGTTTGAATCTCCTTGTAAAAGTACTTTTTATAATAATCAAAAGTTATTATTAAGTTGTTTGGATACGATAAATATAAAAGTAATTTTTCTTACAAAACTATAATTGAGGACATGAAAATTCAATTCTTAAGAAACTTGATAAGATAAAAAAAAATAATAAATATTTAAAAAATTATAATTAATTCATATTCATTATTTTTAACTTAAATCATTCAATTAAATATATAATAAAAAAGTCTTAAATTTATATATAAAGAAAATATTATCATTATTATTATGGATTTTACTAATCAATGCCCTTAGAGTATTAGTTAAGGGTTCTAAAATGGTAAGTTTTTATTGGGAATATGTAATTTTTTAAGTTTCAAGATGTAGGATCTACCACTAAGTTTGTATATTTACTTTTATTGAAAACCTTAACCAATGCCCTATAAATCGTATTATTATTATTATTATTATTATTATTATTATTATTATTATTATTATTATTATTATGTTTGTGGAGTATTTTACATTTATATACTTTTTAATATTAAAAATGATATAGGGACGTCTTTTGTTATGCAACAATTTTTCACTCTTCTGATGCTTTTGGTTCTAAGAGAAACAACTTCCTCGTACTTCTAAAAAAGCGCAAAAAACCTAATTGCTCTCTATTTCTGCTTCTTATAAGAAGCATATATAATCAAATATGCAAACAAATTGTAGATTTTTTTTAATAAAAAAGTTCTTTATTGTTCTCCAAGGATTTTGACCAAACGAGTCCATAAATAATTGAAAATCTCAATTACATTTATAATAGACGTGGTCCTAGGTTTTAGGATCAATTAGATCATATATCATTATACATTCACTAGTAATATAACTAAAATGCCACTTAAAATGTACATTGAGTCCCATTAACTAACACATAATTTTATTTAATTTTTTAAAATAAATTAATTTACCAATAATGTAATTAATTTTTTATTATTAATATGGTTAAATATATTTACTCCCTTAACTTTAAGTCTTGTAATATTTTTATCATGACTTTTTAAAATGTATATCGCGATACCGTAAATTTGTCAAACATTGCAAAAAGACCCTTAACTTTCCAAAAAGCACAAAACTTTAGGTCATATCATCAAGGTGTTAGATTGCACACAAAAAAATATCATGTTAAGTGTACATGATAATTCATAAATAAGATGTTGGATTGCACGGATTAGAAACATGATAGGGTTAAGTGCATGCACACATAAATCATATTTTCATCAGTTCCAAAGATTATGCTTAGGAGGGTTTTGCACGTTTGGAAAGTTTAAGGTGTTGCAATGCACGTTTTGAAAAGTCAAAATGTAAACTCATATGATTTAAAGTTCAAGAAAAATTCATTTTACCCTTTATAATATGCAATTATCCAGGTGTCCTCGTAATCTCTACAAAAATATTTACTACACTCACATATAAATACACACACACTTCCTTTTCAAATTAGAAATGATTTTTAACCAATATTTTTCATACCATTTGGATAGTTGATATTAATGAAAAGGGCCATTTGGTTAAGCTTTTGAGAAAAGTACTTCGTTAGAAGTAGAATCAAAAGCAAAAGTAGAAGGAAGAAATTTTTTATGTTTGAATCTACTTATAGAAGTACTTTTTATAATAATCAAAGTCATTATTAAATTGTTTGGATATGATAAATATAGAAGTAACTTTTCCTTATAAAACTATAATTCAGGACATGAAAATTCAATTCTTAAGAAACATGATAAGATAAAAAAAATTTAAAACATAATAAATATTTAAAAATTATAATTAATTTATATTCATTATTTTTAATTAAAATCATATAATTAAATATTTAATCAATAAAAATTAAAGTTAATGAAAAATTTATTTTAATAAAGAAGTCTTAAGTTTATAGAGACTAAATTATTATTATTGTTATTATGTTTGTGGAGTATTTTACATTTATATAGTTTTTAATATTAAAAGATATATCGGGACATCTTTTGTCATTTTGATAAAAAAAAACATCAATGATATTTTTGAAAACATAATTAACTCATTTGTTGTGCCACAATTTTCTCTCTTCTAATACTTCTGGTTCTAAGAGAAAACTCGCTGTATACTTCTAAAAAATGCAAAAATAACTAATTATTCTTTGTTTCTACTTCTTGCAAGAAGAAGCATATACAACCAAATATGCAAACGAATTTTAGAATTTTTTTATTATAAAAAGTCCTTTATTGTTCTCCGAGAATTTTGAGTAAACGAGACCATAAATAATTGAAAATTTCAATTACATTTATAATAGATGCAGTCCTAGGTTTTAGGATTAATTATATCATATATAATTACATTCACAAGTAATATAACTAAAATGCGCCTCAAAATGTGCATTGAGTCCCATTAACTAACAAATAATTTTCTTTAATTATTTTAAAATAAATCAATTTGCCAATAATGTAATTAAATTTCTTTATTATTAATATATAATTATGCATGTGTCCACGTAATCTCAATAAAAATAGTTACATAGTACAATATTCTTTGTAGACTAAACCACCGAGTTGAAATATATACGGAACATCAGTTTAATTTTGAAATTTTTATTACATCAATTTAACCTTTAAAAAGACACATAATAATCAGTTTAGTCTTGAAAGATTTTAGACGTCAGTTTAGGATATCCTGGAAGAAAAAATATGTAGCATCACTTTAGTATTTGAAAAAAGCATGTGACACCAAATAAGTTCTTGATATTCTACCAAATAAATATCACATTCGTCTTTCAAGTAATAACATGATGTCACATAAATCTTATAGGGATTGAATTAATATAGAAAATATTTCAAGAACTAAACTGATATTATTGTATCTTTTGAAGGGCTAAATTGTTGGAAATTAGAAAATCTTTCGGGAAATTAACTATGGCTGCCGGACTTGGTAGATTAGTCTTTTGTTACTATTTATACCCATTCATTCATTCTTAGCTTTTGAAATCGTACTATTGTTCCTTCCAAAGAACTTGGCTTTATGCTTTCTTCTCGTATGGAAATTATGATGGCAAAAATCAAACCCAGTCTTATGTGTTTGTGCCCTTGCTTTTATCCACTTTGTAGTTGTCTTCTGGGCTTTGCCCTGTTTTCTAATGAACTGTCCAGACCAAAATAATAATAATAATAATAACGATAATAAGAAATGAAAAAAAATGGAAATATGAAATACGGTCAAGAGCTCCTCCTATAAATATTTTTGCTCAAGTTTTCCACGCAGAAAAAAAAATGTGATTGAAGTGAAATCTGGTTGTTTCCTTCAGTTGCTATCGTTTTGTTGGAAAAATGGCACATACATACAAAGTCAAGTGACTTGTGCAGAAGACGCAGAATATAATAAATGCAGGGACAAAAAATAAGTAAACATAACTGTTTCGGTCCCCTTACGTTAATGCAGCGACCAAAAAAAGTAATAAAAATAAAAATTTTAATTAATTTTTGATTTCATATTTCTCAAATAAATAAATAGCTTTTATTAGCAGTTGATAATTATAGATGTAATTCAAGATTTTGATTTTCTTCTGTCAAAACAACAAGTGTCTTCCTATTTGAGATAAATCTTTTTGATTCAGATAGGATTACTAGGATGAAAAAATTTTCTCTCCCAAATTTTAATGTAGCTGCATATCCAAAACTTAAACCAAAACTCTCTAATTAAGTTTGAATAGCCCTCGCCAACTGGTCTTCACATTCGCCGGTAAGATTTTAATATTTAAATGTTAAAAACTTGTGTGTAATAATATTTATTTAATAATAAATCACACTTAATATTATCAATATATATATATATATTACAAGAAAGTTCAAAACATCCTTTTACCTTTTAAACGCTTAAATTGTATATTATATATTTAAAATTATGATATTTTTACCAAATGTGTGATGAAATTAATTCCTTAATTTTGATTTTATTTTTGTGAACTTTTATACATTAGATTTGAATAAGTATAAATAAGTCAAATTTATAATATTTGAAATTGAAATACAAGAAAATACTTGATTAAAATATAATGGAGGTTAGCTTAGCGAACTCCACATTTTGTTTTGGACAAAAAAAACCCTCACTTTATCACTCTAATCAATGTATAATCTTGGATAATTTTATAATTATATTTTACTCACATTAATTATTATTCAAATTTTTCTCGGTCTTAATTAATATTTACTATTCACCTATGACAGAATAAAATTCTCTTCCTTCATTTTTTAGATTAAAATCTTAAATAATATTATTATATGGTTAACAATATATTTTAATAATAGTTTAATCAAATATTCATTTGTGATATTTTCCATTCTTAATGTTACAAAGCATAATACTTGAGAAGCTTGATTAGAAATACCCAAATTATGTTTAATTTTTTTAACTTTTAAAATTATACTGATCACGATAAGGTTTAGACCTAAAACCTTTTGTGTATTACAAATACTTTTGTGCATTTTCCAAAGTTCCTGATACATAAAAATAAAAATTTGTTAATCTGAATCGCTAAGTTATTTATTTTTCGCCAATAATGTAACAGATTAATGACTTGAAGTTAAATTGAAAACAATTTCAAATATAAACAAGGGCCAACTTCATAAAAATAAAAAACAAGGAACCAACTACCCAAAAAAGAGAGAGTAAGGAATCAAATTGAAAAATTAACTAAAGATGAGGGATAAAAAACTCTGCCAAAAATTTACTCTGTTTTTACTTGATTGATAATAGTTTTATAATTTCATTTCCACCACTTAGTTACTATTATTTTTTCTCTCCACTTGATAATATTCTCTTTTCCATTAGTCAATTGTACATTGCTATCATATATAAACATATAATTTTTCAAATAATCAAAAGTTCATACATTATAAATCATGCCTGTATATATAATGTTCTACATTAATCCAAAATTTTTAATACACAATTTAAATTAACGTAATAAATATTTCTCAAATGCATGTAAATAATAACTATAACTATCATATCATTCTTATTGGCCGGTGTCAATTATTTTAAAATTTGGTACTAATAATAATTAGGATGATATATATTTATAGTTCAATGGTTGGATTTAGAAAAATCATATTCTATAAAAAGTTATTAAATATATAAGTGTGCCAAATCTTACATCAATATTAACGGATCTCTTCTCTTATTATACAAATCAAATACCTATATCATGATTTGTAACGATGTGAAACTTTTGTATAGTGATTAAATTTTTAAAATTATAATATTTTTATCTGAAAAATTGTAATATCTTTTTCACTAGTGATTAGATATATGCAACATGAAACCCAAAAGTATATATGCAATATAAGCACAATAACAAATCCTCTCAGACTAAAAATAACAATCCATGAAAAAAGACAATATAAAAATAAAAATAGTGCACACAAAGTTTAACATTCATACAAAATATTATACCACACAGATAACTGGTAAAAATTATCCATACAATTTGATTTTTTTTACTGTAAGAGAATACTAAAACCAAAAAACCCAAAACCTTATTTATAGGTTAGACCTCCTATAAAATTTATTCTTTTAGACTAAATACCAAGAATTATAGTATGAGCTTTCCCACCAATAAGGTGGTACTTTGAGTAAACGGGCTCTAATATCTCTTAAACAGGAGATCATGGTTTTAATCCTGAAATTTATGTGTATGAAAAAATACTTTTGGACAGGGTCCTCCTTAGATGCTTGACTTTATCCTAGATTAATCTCTCAAACCAATCAAAGAACCGAGCCAAAGGTTTATAGATTGAATTGGACATACAACCATTATATAATAAAATATAATATTTATCTACAAATATATATATATATATATATATCTATTATTAATTATGTGTTATTATAAGTTATAAAATAAATAACAATTTATATATAAAAGAAAGAGGTTTTCCTCTACACCTATAAAATTTAAGAGAATCGGTATTTTGCAGTTATTTGTGGTTAAAAATAAGCTACATGCTCCACTAATTTAAATATTTTAAAATCAATCAAATTATAAATGTTAATTACCCAAAGAGTATTGATACCATATAGATACAGAAACAAAAACCATAAAAGAATTAAAAAAAATAACAAATATAGTCCTTTGAGCCATTTTTCTGTGAACAACTCTTTGCGTTCCACACCAGTCAATGAAGTTTCGACTAGAGATTATGAAAAATAAAAGATAAAATATTTAAATTGATCCCTAAAATATTTATTAGAAATAAATTAGTCTATCAGATTTTAAAAATTCTAAATTGGCTCATTATATTTTAAAAGTGGACAAATTAGTCATCCATGCTATACGGATAAACCAATTTCTCCCATTTTTTAACTGTATGAAATTATACTTATGAATCAATTTATCCATTTTTTAAAATTATGATCAATTTGAAACTTTTAAAATTTGGTCTAACTAATTTATCTCGTGATATATGCCTGAGCGATCAGTTTGGGGCATTACAAAATGAAATTTCGGTCTTGTAGTTAGTCCCGCATCGGCCAATGAAGAAAAGGAAGCAATGTGTTGATATTGTCAAATGAGAGAATAGTGGAAACCAGGCCAGTGGCTACGTTAGTTATAAAACCCATATTTCAAGATAATTATGTGTGTTATCAAATGGGGCAAGCAAAAATATTGTTATAATATATTGTCTTGTTAAAGAGTTAAGATAATATATTTTTACTAAGTTAAAATTCTCAAAAAAAATAACCAGCGAACTGCGTAAATAGGAATCGGCATATTATTTATTTTTGTTGATTTTTGACCAATTTTTACGGTCTTTTGACCGGATTTTAAAATTATGATTTTGTAGCAATAATCAGACCGGGTGACATTGGCCGGTTCCCAGTTTAACTAGTCGGATGGGTCGGTGCAGTCCAATTTTCTCAACAATGGTTAGAAGTCTTTTCTTTCTTGTTTTTTCGTCTGGGTTACAAGTCTTTTATAGTGGTGGGTCAGCTATATATATTCTCAGCGCCTCTGGTCTCATGCTCTCTGTTTTTTTTTTGGGGTCTAAAGGCCTCTGATATTATTCTCTGCCTGTCATACATTTCACGACGTTGACTTTAGAATTAATCCATTATAAATTGAGAGTCGAGTTATATGAATTTATTTATCTAGGTACTCATTTATTATTAAAATTGATCGGTAGATATTTAAAATAAAAAATTTAATATTTTGATATTTGATGATGAATAAATCATCACAATATCCATTAAAATAAATATCTTTTATCATATATTTATTATTTTATCCTCATATTTTCAAATAAAATATTGTTTAGTTATCATATTTTATACTCCATAACCAAACATTAATAGAAATAGTATTTTTTATGTCTCGCTTTTACTATATTTATCTCCACTGTTCAATTACCAAACACTACTTAGGTGTCGCATTGTGAATTGTTCAATGGAAGAGAGAAGAGTCAGTATATTATTTCAAAGAAAATTTCAAAGTAACAATTTCCGTTTTAGTATCCACAGCCGGAAGCCCACACGAAACCTGTCCATACGCATCACGAAGTAGTTATAATAATAGACCCCTTTATTGTTAGTATAGATGGTGGTACATGCCTAGGGTCATCCAAATGAACAAAGCTCATTGAGGGCAATCTATCTGTCCACCAAATTAAAATAAGGTGAATCAAGCTAACTTGTTTATTCGCCTCACTCATTGAGCTGACATATTTACTTATTTATTTATTTGTCTTAAAAAGTTTAAATCATATCACTTTAAAAATTAGAATATTCAAGCTCAATATTCATTTTACTTATTTAGTTTTACTTTTTATAATTTTTTATTAAAAAAGGTTGAAATATCCACTATTTTATTTATGTTTACATTTTTCAAATCTTGTATTTTTCAAAAAGCTTAAACAAGTCAACATGTTTAAGCCTTGAATTAATGCTAAACGGTCAAGCTCTATTATAATAACCCAATTCTTTTAAGCTCGATGCATTTAAGCCTATTTATTTCATAAATCCAAACAGACTATAATGGGCTTATACGAACCAAATCGCGACCTATTTGACACCCCTATAAGTGTATGGATACACAATATAATTTAGTCCCTAAAAAATATAGTTAACATCAATTTAATCTTATCAGATTTTTTATATCAGTTTAGTCCTTGAGAAAAAATGTGACATCACTTTGATATATATTTGAAAAATAAATGTGATTTCAAATAAGTTTATGATTTTTTAGACAGAGGAGATCAAATATGCATATTTTAAATGCTAAAGTAATATCACATGTATAAGACTGAACTTTTATATATATATATATATATAGAACATGTTTCAAGGATTAAAGGATTAAATTGATGTAATTGTAACTTTTAGAGACTATAAATTATTGTAAAAATCTTGCTAGACTAATGTGACGTAGATATTTGAGCCACTGAATTGATAGTTTTGTCTTGTTCTTAATCAGCTACTATTTATATACTCCTTCGCTCTTAGCTTTTGAAATCGTACTATTCTTCCTTCTAAAGAACTTGGCTTTATGCTTGAGCAGACATCAACTTGTCTTGTATTCTCCATCTTCTTTTTCGCAGAGTGTCAAAAATGGAGAGCGCCTTACACTGCTGGTTTCTGATTTTAACAGTATGTGCTACGTTTATCATCATTAATGGCCTTAGCCACTCAAGGCTAGCAGTAGCCGAAAACTATGAACGGGCTGATAGGATGCTTTCCAATACTAATGCTTCAGGTATATGAATTTAAACTGTATGTGAGATTTTAAAACGTATATCTATAGTTTTTGTTTTTTTTGGTGTTATTAAGGATATATTTGAGTTTTAATTTTGAAAAAGTAATGGAAGAATAGGGGTGCTCGTGGTGCGGTTTTGATTGATTAAAAAAAACTAACCCAATTCAAAAAATATAATTTATTGTAGTTTGAATTGGCTCAATTTGATTTTAATTTTGAATCTAATCCAATTCGATCCAATATTTATTGATTTAGATTAGATTGGTTTGCGGTTTTTGACAAAATAAAATTTTTACTTTAAAATATTATAGATCAAAAGTAACTTAAGTTAGTAAAATAAATAAATAAAAATAAAAAAATAGAAAACAACCCATTTAACATTGAAAAAGTGTATAAAATTAATTTTATTAGGGGACAAAAAATATAAATTATATTTTGTAACAAAAATTATGTAACATATTAACAAAAAAATATATATTATATAACATTATTCGTTTGGATTGAATTGGATCGCTTTGAAAATTAGGTCTAAAAATGGATCCAATCCAAAGGTTTAAAAAATTAGATCCAATCTAATTTTTTGCGATTTTGATCGATTTTTAGTTTGGATTAGATCGATTGGTATAATGGTTTAGATTAGGTTGGATTGAATCTAAATACCCCTATAAAGGAATGTCTTTAATATAAGATTTTAAAAGTTGACACAACTAATCCTTTCTTCCCCTCCCACTACAACATTCTGGGCCTAGAACAGCACTTATTTTTTGAAACACATGAAAATATTTCCTACGTATACATAGGCAACAATGCTTTAATGTATTGCATTTAATATCTAAAAAATATTATCTTTTCTGTCCAAAGTATTGTATTAGACAATTGGTAGCTACCAACTCTATAAAAATTGATGTCTTAGAGTCTTAGTTTAAAAGATGTATCTTTACCTTAAAGATTAAAAAGTTTTAACAAATGCTACATTTTTTATGTTAAGACATCATTTTTCATAACAATTGTCTAACACAATATTTTTTAAATATAAAAAATAACATATTCAAATATAGAAAACAATTTCCACGTGTTTAAAAAAATAAGTATTATTTCAGGCAAAAAAATATTATGTGTTCATTTTCCTCCAAATTCCAGAATGTACTCTTAAGTGTTGCTATACTGAATATATAATATAATTTGTAGGTTTCATAAGCATTGATTGTGGATCAAGCAAAGATTACTGGGACGAAGAAACTGGATTTTGGTATCAAACAGACGAAAACTTTGTAGACACGGGAGAAAGTATTACGCTTCCAGGTCCAGCCCAGGCCCACTTAAACCATGCCAAATTTGGGAAGCAATTGAAGACACTGAGATGCTTTCCAAAGGGAAAACGGAACTGCTACACTCTGAGGCCTAAACAGGGCAACAACAGCAAGTATCTCATAAGGGCTTTCATCTCATATGGAAACTACGACGGCAAGAATCAAACCCAGTCTTTTGATCTGTATCTTGGAGTCAATCTATGGCACTCATTTAATCTTATATATGGGTACAATTTCGAATATGCTGATATTATTCACACTCCGACAAGTGATACCATACAAGTGTGCCTTGTTAAGACTGGCCCAGCAAACCCTTGCATTTCTTCATTGGAATTACGGCCTTTCAACAGCTCACTTTATCCTATCATGTCCACCGCTACTCCACAACCACTATTGAGTAATGAGCTAAGGCTTGACGTTGGCTTCCTTTACAGCGGGAATGATGATTTTAGCAGGTAAACACAACAACACCTTACGTTAGTTATGTCAAAGAAAATGTTACTTTAATTTATCCAATAAAAATGTTATACTTTTAGCTTCTGCACAATTTCACTAGTTCATATAAACTAAAGGGCATTGACAAGAATATTTTAATCTGTTGTCGGTAAAAACAACTTTTGGTCACTTATAATTGTTTACCTTTTTTTTTCCTTTTCTGTACAATTACTGGTCTTCCAATTACAATTTAACACCAGAACATTAACCACGCCCTTAGTTTTGCTCAAAATTTTTTAAATGCGGGGTGATAAGAAAATAGACAAAAGTATATGAAAACAGGGTATTTTATTTTAGAATAGACGCCCATTTTGGTCCACAGAAGATGCATGTGACGTCAACTTTGTTTATGCAAGTTTTTCGTATCAAACGTGCTCTCTACCTCCAAAAGCTTTTCTTGCCTTAGAGTGAGTGTACCATCCTCTCATCCTTTTTTTGTCTCCTTTTCAATAAAACAATTATTTTTACATATATGTCATCAGTGATGATAAAACCTCATTACTTTCGTTGAATTTTATGATAGATTTGTGCCGAACTATTGTGGAAATATTTTTAAAGATAAAGTATTTTAATTTTTTTTATCTTACAGAAAGATTTATGACTTAAAAAACAAACTAAAGGATCTTTCTACCAATATTTGTTTGTTTTATTATTAAAAAAGCTCTGATTTAATTAGAAAACTTGCAAATTATTATGGAAAATCCTAAACATCTAGAACTTTTTTTTAGAAAATTAATGTCAGAATGATATGGTATGATTAACAATCTTTAAATAAATAGGTTAATTCAACTACTATCATGTATTCTGTATAATATTCTGATTATTTTATTTTGATTGTTTAGCAGTATTCAATTATTATTGTCTAATTCTCAAATTTTCTAGATATGAGGATGATGTCTATGACCGATTTTGGCGCAATGATGGGGATATAGACAGTTGGCATCGCTTGAAAACAGATAATTCAACTTATATTGACCATGGAACCACACTTGATGCTTACAGATTGCCGGCCCAAGTATGGAGGACCGCAGGAGTATCTCGGAATGTCTCATTTCCCTTACAATTTGACTTTAACTCTCTGTTTGAACCTGATCTCGACATGAATTCCGAGTATTATGTGTACTTCCACTTTACTGAAATTAAGCAGCTTCCGGCTGGGCAAAAGAATAATTGAAAGCATCGCCCTTAACTCTGATGGAAACATCCTCTCACAGCCATTTGTTCTTGACTACTTGAAGCCAGTCACCGTCGCTGGACACGCGGTTGAAGCTAATAATGTTTATTTTAGCATTAGCGCAGCGTCAGAATCGGACGCTCCCCCTATCCTCAGCGCCTTTGAGATTTATAAGCTGACAAAGCAACCTGATTCTCCAACTGACCCAATAGATGGTATGTAATACGTACAAGGAATTGATTATTTCATTTACATAATGTTTACAGTTGTGCAGAAAAGTGGGGTTTGAGCAAGGGCACAAAGCAAGATCTCATTTAAAGGTGTGTTTGATTTGGGGTAAGATTGAGATAAAATTTTTATGGACCATATATAATTTTGTATTTAAAACTTATCCATGAAAATTTTTATCTTATTTTTGTTCCTAATCAAACATACTTTTACTGTAAAATTTGGACATAATAAGACTATTATCTGTAAAAAAAATTTCAAGAAAAAAACTCATTGACATGTATTATGTGTGTCATATAGTATGAATTATTCGTTCACATGTTAACCTCTACTTCTATTGAAAAATTCTTAATTACTCTTAAAATAAGAAAGGAACAATACTATTTATCATTTATCTTTTAACATATGTATTAGTCATCTGTCCCTTTTATTATAATTTTAATATAAAAGATGTTGTACTAAAATATAAATGTTATATATAGAAGGAACATTTTTTTCTTCTTACTTTAATAGCATTTTAAAAATTTTCAATCCGTACCGCAAATTATGCTGCATTATGTATAGTTCGTGCTATCGTGGACATCAAAAGTGCCTACAAGATCTCTAGGTTGAATTGGCAAGGAGATCCATGTCTTCCAAAGGAATTTGCATGGGATGGTCTCATTTGTAGCCCTGAAACCAATCCAAGGATCAAATCTGTGTGAGTATTAAGCTTTCTCCAAACTTAATTACTACACCATCTAGGGTGCAAGGCACTCATCCATCAAAAAGCCATACCGGAACTAAAAAAAAAACAAAAGAAACGATCATACCGTGACATGAGCCAGAGTATTAGAAAAACTAGTTTGACCATATTCTCAAACTTTTTATGATAAAATCTGATTGATCTTTTAATTAGTACCAAATATTGTCCAAGCAATGACTGATATTATATCATTTGTAAATTACGAGCAGGAACCTGAGCTCAAGCAAACTGACGGGGAAATAATTACTTCATTCTCATATCTTACAGAACTAGAAGACCTGTAAGTAGTGATTATCATGGCTAATAAATCTTGTGTTCAAATGTCATGACAACTTTATATGCCAAGTTTGTATAAGAGTTTATACGGAAGCTTCTAATTTCTTTAACCTACCCACCTGTGAGTTTCATCAATGAGTAACGTTAGATTTTTTGACTAAAAGACAAAGACATACAATAGTGGTCATTATTGATTGGAATAAAGCGGTACAGCTCCCTAATATATCCAGCCAAAGATCTACGTACATATATAATGTTGCATTTGAATGAGAATCATTTAAGAGAGTAAAATGTGAAAATTTTATCATTTGATCAATAAAGATAGAAGTAGAATAATTTTTACTATATTAATCTAATGGTAAAACTCTTCACGGACTTTACTATTTTGACACTCATAATTCTCAAACATCCAAGTACTCTACTAACAAAATACATAGATCCCACCATTTACTTTTTTTCCCAATTTTTTTTCTCTCCATCACTTTCATACTCACATGGATTCACATGGTGCCTATACCCATATGGATGTCAAAATAACATAATCCTAATGTTAGTGACTTCTGTTAATGGCATTGTAACTCAATCAATCTGTTAGAGGTGTTTATCAAGATATTATCTGTTAAATAGCTTCTGCTGCAATCTATAAAGCTTGTGATAACACTGTATATGTTAATGTAACTCACACATTCAAAATTTAAGAATCTGAATCACATTCTCTCAGATTCACAAACACTCTCAAATTACTTCTCTTGTATTTTCTCCCACTTCTCCTCGGGCCCAATACCTTACCGTGCCGTGGGTTTAAATTTACATTCCTAAATATTAATCCTGAATACTATTTCCAAGAATGTCATTTTGGTATAACATTTTTAGAGTGTTTGGTAGAAGGACTAGCCTTATAGGAATGTTATAAAATATGCCTAGAAATTAACATTCTGTGTTTGGTTGCCATTAATATTCCAAAGTATTATATAATTTTCCCAAAATACCCTCATAATTTTAATGTCAAAAATAATAATTTCAACTAAAAATAAACTATTTTAACTAAAAATTAACTATTTTAACTCAAAAATTAACTATGCTATTGAAAAATTAACTATTTAAACCCACAATTAACATTTAAATTAAAATTTAACCCTTTTACACAAAAATTAACAATTTTAACCAAAAATTAATAGTTTTATCTCAAAAATTAACTATTCTAACTATAAATTAACTATTTTAACTCAAATATTAACTATTCTAACTAAAAATTAAGAATTTTAACTCACAATTAACTAATTAAACTAAAATTTAACCATTTTTACACAAAAATTAACAATTTTAACTCAAAAAATTAACTATTCTAACTACAAATTAACTATTTTAACTCAAAAGTTAACTATTCTAACTAGAAATTAACAATTTCAACCAAAAAATTAGCAATTTTAACTAAAAATTAACTATTTTAACTCAAAAATTAACCTTAAACATATTAAACTAAAGACTTAACTTGAAATTTACACACAAATATAATCCAACAAAACCATAATTATATAAAATTTACTCAAATTAAATTCAAACACATAATTTTATTTTACAATGCTAGATATATGAGTATTATCCACGTTACATAACAAAACAACCACAATAATTCAAACACATAGTAATCCATTAGCATGATATGTCAAATCTCTTACATACAAACCCACTATAAGGGCTACCAATTCATACAAAAAGCTTAAATTCAACTCATATCATTGTTCTAAATTAAGAAATTAAGATTGGTTATGATTGAAAATAACTTCACATTCAAACTAAGTGAGTCGCCCATAAATATTATCTTCTTGCCCCTCCACCTGAAGAAATCCACCTAGTCGAACCTACAACACAAAATTTGCAGTCATTAACACAAAATTATATAGTTTATTTTAATATTATTTGGCATATCATATATGGACTCTCTATTATAAAAAAGGTGGTTTGCTGCATACAACCAAATTGAGTTTTTATTCAAACTCATTTACCAAAAACTTCTAAAACTAACTCGAAGGAAATTAAGAGGGAAAAGTACTAGTACCATACAAATATTAAATCAAAACTCCACCAAGAACAAAATCCATATAAATCTAATAATAGTATGCTGATAGAGGTAACAAGTTGCTTTCCTTGAAGCAAATTGCCAATTCATGTAACTGCAACATCAATGTTGGTTAAACTTGCTAAAAAAACTTAGAGCGAACAATATTGATTAAAACTTAATGCAATCTTCTCTTTTTGTGAACAGAGCAAACAACAAAGAATAAAATGTTATGCAAATGTTGAATTTGAATTGGTCTTCATGATTATATGTATAGATATATATAGCTTCAATATATCGAATCAGGAATTGTGTGTCCCAATGGTAAAGCTAGTCCACTTCCTATTCAGGAATAGAGTGACAACAACTTCAACATTAAAAAATGCTACATGATAGCTGTGAGCCATATTTAACACATTATGTTCAAGAAGATGCAATCAATAGAATAATCAACAACACATTTTTCATATTTGTATGTTGTACCTATGTTTCTTCCATTTATTCCTCTAAATAATAAATTGAAAATCCTCAAGAATTTAGTGTATGGTTTGTCTGACGCAAAATTTGAAAGAAGAAAAATTGCTCACCTTCTGAACCCTTTCAAAGTATTACTCCTTAACTTCTTCGTAGTCCGTTGCTGCATGAGCTCTAGAGAGCAACTCAATAATCAGGTCCAAGAAAATGAACCCAGCTCTTTCTTTTCGGTTGGCAGCATCTTCCTTTTCCCTCATAATGCTGGCCATGTAGCTCAGTCACACAGCCAATATAACAATGTGTACCATGTAGAGGAATAGGCCTTTGGTTGGTGACACGTGACAACATGTCTTGCATCCTTTGTGGCTTTGGTTATGATGCTTCAACAGATGATTACTTGGTGGTTCAAGCATCATACCATGACTTGGAAGCTCTTGTTCCTGTTACTATACTTGAGACCTTCTCCGTGAAAACCAATTCATGGAGAAAAATTGAGGTTAAGGGTCTCAGTCACACATACGTCAATTTAAGGAATGATGATGTTGATAGTCCCAGAGTAGGGTCCTTACTAAATGGTTCTATCCATTGGTTGGCTTTGCGCCTCAATGGAGAGAGGGGAGATGGGGGAGCAATCATTGCATTTGCAGGAATAGGGGTTCCATGAGGTGCCTATGCCTGATGATTTCAATGATGAATACTGTGATTTCAATGCTTTTTCTCTCTCTTTATAAAATATAGCATATGCAGAATGAAGGATAAACATGACTTAAGGAGAGGATATATTGGGTTAAATTTGAAACCATCAGAATGAATGAAGAAAGGTTATTTGAATTGAAGAATACATAATGATTCTAACTAAGGAGGCAGTTAGATTACAATTTCGTAATCAAGGAATGCAGTCAAAAGCATTGACTTTAGGCAAGATCCCTTCAACCTTAAAATCAAGGATTCAAAATTTTGAGTTGTAAAATATAATGTATTAATTAGTAATGTGCTTGATCAAACACACATACACGAAACAAAATCATGCATATAGAAAAACAGAATCAGAACAAACCAACAGAAATTAATGCAACAACATACCATATGAATGTCATGAATTAGGAGTATAGAATAAGACAATAAAGAAAAACTAACAGTGGGTCAGAATCAAACCCACACTAAACTACGGTGGGCCTTAACAGAAGTTCTTCAATCCCTCTCTTTTTGGTACAAATGCTAAAGCACAAAAAGAAAAACCATTCTCTCATGCCAAAACGGGAAAATATAATTGTCGGTCTCCTAAACATAAATGGCAAAACAGAAAACAGAAGGCCTTACAAGTTATCATCATTTCACAAGTTACTCACCTGATCTTCTAGTCCTAAGGAACATTGCAATTAGTTTAGTCAAAGCCATATTTCTTTCTTGTAGTCTAAAACACTCAAAAGTTGTCTTCTCAAGTTCCTAAGTCAAATGTGCTCAACACAAAAGTCAGCTGCCATTTTAAAGAACAGTAGATATTTCAAGTAGTATTAAAAACTACAATAATTCAGCATCCTTTCATTAGGGGTTGAGTAATCCGATGTGCAAATAATCCAAAAACCTACTTTTTCTTTTCTCCATGTTCTCCAAATAATCTGCTGGCTGCTTCATCCCTGTGCAAGCAATGAATGACTCCACTGATTCTTTGTAGCAATTATGTATGAGGTATGACAGAACAATATTATGGACGTCGTTATCATTTATAGGCTGTCCAATAATGTAACAAAGAAAATGCATAGAGCTTAGTTGCATAAATTTAGACAAGAGAATTCATACAACCAGGAAATCATAATTGTCAATAAAAAACCACTAGAAAACCTAAAAGTAAGCATAAGCACATCTGCAAAAGTTCTGGAGCCACTCTCACAAGATTCTCACAAGATAACGGGTTTAATTTCAGCTCAATTTATTATCAAAGTGAGGGAAAAAGGAGCAAAGACCACAACTAAAAGACAAATTCTTAAGTTTTGATTGATAAATCATGCTCTTAATTAAATATTGGCAACGCACAGTCACAGAGGTTCTGCAAAAGGGCAAGCAGAAAGCAGGGATTCAAATATTGCCTATGAGTAGCACTGGTAAACCTTCAAAAAGAAAAGCAATAATCTGACAGGCCGTTTGGAAAGTCCTTAGTCACTAGAATTGAATTGAATTCCATTAAGAATTGAATTTCATTTAGATTTGAATTGAATTCCTATGTTTGGAATAAATCTTTTAAGTTATGGAATTGAATTCAATTCCTTTGTTTGAAATGTGTCTAAAATGAAATGAATTATATATCTTGACTATTTTACCCTTCATTAATAAAACATTATATTTTAATATGCATCATTAATAAAACATTATATTTTAACAAATCATATCTGAACTTGATATTTGACGCAAAAGATCAAACAAATAATGGATTAACTCTCCTCCAACCTCAAGAAGAAAAATAAAATAAAACCCCTTTCAAGGTAATCACCCAGTTTGGATATTTGTTTCTTGATTGAAAACAAAAGTTGGAATATAACTTCTATTCAGATAAGTTGAATTGTATATGTATGGCACCAGGATTTTGGTTTCCCAGGATTACTCCTGTAGGGCCAGGCACTGACCTCTTTGTTTCATTATGAGGCTTCGTGAATATGTCATGCCAACAATATTATATTACACAAGTACTTCAAAACGCGGTGCACAACACACAGGAGCGCACAACACAGTGGCACCAGGAAATCTCGTCATTTTCAGAAACGAAAATAGAGCAAAAAGAGAAGAGGGAGAGAAAAAAAAAACCTTGGGGTGAATGCCTAGCTGCGCGTCATCACCGAGCAGAGGATTACCGGAGGAGGGGCCTGGTGGTAGCACCTGAGCGGCCGGGTGGGAGCTTCCAACAGGAGAAGGCTTGTGCGAAAATGTACTGGATCTAATTGGGGATTAGGGTGTTTTGTTTTGAGGGATGGTAATTCAGTAATTTCAATTTTTAAGGTCAATTCCTTCACCAAATCAGGCCCTTTTGCTCAATTTCAATTCTGTTTTGTGGGAATTCAATTCTCATGTGATTTCAATTCTTGCACTTAAGTTGGTTCCAAACAATGTAATTCAATTCAATTCCTTGATGGAATTGAATTCCAAGGGTTTTCAAACACCATGTGAGTGAATCCCTGAGCGGGAAATTTAGGTAATAGGCATGTCATTTTTTATCATTAGAAAAACAATATATTAAAGGAATGGTTCACATTTAAAGGATCAAGAGCAAGAACTGAAAAACTATGTTATTATTATTCCTTAAACAATGGCCATTTTTCAATAAGCAATCAAACACAATCTGCGGGATGTTATCAGGAATTAAGAGCCTGGTTCAGCAAATGATTACTAGTAGTAGTTCAAGGTGGGAAGATTGTGTAAGAGTTTGGAACGAAAGTGACCAAAGATGAGAGAGGAACTACAAAACACAAAATAAAAGAGAATTATGAACAAGGATTTGAAGATGATCAAGCATCATTGCAGCTTCATGCCAGGAGTTCAAGTCTTGAATTGCCATACGAATAAGTATTTAGTGAGCCGAAGAAAAAAAAACACTAAAACTCTAAACTAAACATTAACACACAAGACACAACAACGAACACACTCAGTCGAGTGCAAGAAAAATGAGTCCAACTCGGTCCCCTCCATCCAGTCGACACAGCACAAAGCTCGCTCTCTCTCTCTCTCACGGTGAGGGCTACAGCCTCGCGGTTCTCGAGACACGACATATGCGAGGGTCAGGCCTCCTGGGGAGTGACGAGATGCCGTTCACCGCGCCAACGAGAATGACCAAGCTCGGCATACGGATCCAGTGGAGACCTCCTCCAGCGGTGAGAACTTCTGGGCGTACTTCAACACCTACTGCGAGCTCAGCAGGTCGTGGTCCCGCTTCCTCAGTTTGACAGCGATCAACTAGAGCCAATCGATCTCCACAGGGAAGAAACAGGAAGTTCAAAATCCAAAAAGGAAGAGAACACTACAATATTGATTATTAGCAAGGAAAAGAGAAATCGAAGAGCATGTGTATAAATCCGAAGAAGAGACGAATTCCAATCGGAGAAAAGAGGAAGAGAGAGAACACTAATGAAGCATACCTTTGATCCATCCTTGCAGTGGTGGCGGGAGGTCCTCCGACCCAACTACCGCGAGCTCCTTGCGGTGGCGGAGATGGTGAGATAATTGGGAAGGGAGAGAGAGCAGAGGGAGCTCTCACGAAAATAGTTGAATTTGTGATTTTATGGGAGGGTTAGTTTAGAAATTTTACTTTATTGTATCACATTTCTTCTTAGGAATAAAACATTCCTACGTAGCAGATAGGACAGAAAATGAGCTCTCTTTTATTTCCAGGAATCAAATTTATCTGAAAATATTTTTTCAATTTGTCTACCAAACATAGATATGTTATATTCTTATACTAAAATTCCCAAATAAAAAATAAGCTGTTGCCACACGCACCCTACAGGGATGTGTCAGAGTTCAAGGGATCCGCATGGAGACCTCATCCGAGCTTTCATCAACGGCACAAGAAGTTCAGGCAAAGAAATTTGTTCTGCAAATCTTCGCTAGTCTTGTTTCAATTAAACTCGATGAAGAGAATAGGCTAGCGTGGAAATTGCACCAATAAATTTAAATAAGGATTTAATTTATATGCACCGATAGTATTTTTATATATTTCATTTAATCAAATTTTTCTATTTTCATAATTTTTGAGATATCAGGGAGACTTAACCATATTTGCTAACGTAACAAATTATATTGGGTGGCAATATAAATTTTTTTTATATTAATAATACATAAAAATTAAACTCTTCAAATAAATAGTACTCCCTAATATTTTCCCTCATCAATAAAGTATTAGTTTGTTTCAGGAATTTGTCAGATAACGAATTGGAAGGACCTTTGCCAGAATTTTTGGCAGAATTGCCAAAGTTAAAAGTTCTGTAAGTTTGGAATCTTTCGTACTTTTAGTTCTTGTTAGCACTACAGATTCTTGTATAAATATAAATATAACTTTGATTATTTAAGATTTCAGCACATTAACAATAAATCAAAGTGGATTGAGTAGTGATACATCTTTCTAAACATCATCCTAATAATCCTATTATTTATTAAATAAGAAAAATATTAAATATTTTTAGAGTTTAATTTTGATGTTAACAGTATATGACTATTTTACACTATCACCAATCAAAATATTTCATTTGAATGACTTTTCAAATAGTAGATATATAAAAATCATCTATCATAGATTACGTAGCAATACATGATTGAATAATTGTATAAAACCTTTTTACACTGTCTATGTAATTAAATCCATTCTTTTATTATCATGAGAACATACAAAAAATATTCAAGACTTTCTTTGTTTAATAGTTAGGAGAATTAGTCGGAGGTTGTTTTAAAAAGATAAATTATTAAATTCCCACATTGCCTATAGAAATAAGGCCTCGATAGACTTTTATAAGTTTTGTACAACCCTTGTCTCTTAAGCTAGTTTTTAAAGTTAAGTTAGGCTCATTCAATTCTAAGATAGTATCAGAGTCTATTTTATAGTTGTTATTTGGTCACCTCACATATGTCCAGTCAGAACTAACTTTTGGAATTGAGTTATCATAAATCATTACTCAACATGAATTTCATTGGCTTTGTTAATAAAAATGTAATTACTGTTGGCGCTGTTCATTTTGTTACAATTGTATCTATATTTTAATTTTAGTTGTTAGATTTATATATATTTATGTAATAAACTTTTAATATATATTTCATCATCTTTTGCAGTAATCTGGCAGGGAACAAGCTTTCAGGTCCAATTCCTAAGGCTCTCAAGGAGAAGAAAGATGCAAATACTTTGCAATTAAGGTTTTTATTATAAGATTTTCTAATTCTTTGGACCAATTTTTGCCCAGCTGTTGCTATTTTTTTTTATTTTTTTCAAAAATATAAGAGCTCAAAACTTCCAGAGAGGAAGGAGCAACAAAACCCTAGTGTCTCATTTATCAGTTCAATATTGAAAATTTAATTTATTTTATCATAAATATTTTTCAAATTTTAAAGTGATGAGAAATCGAACAATTAAACAAAAAAATTGGTTCATTATTTTTTTTCAGAGAGAAGCAAAAATTTATTCAATTCCTGCTGTCCCTCCAATTTATTAAAAAATTCATTCCAAATATCCTTCTTGTCATTAGGGACTATTTTGATGTCACCTAATTTTCAGGTACAAAATTAATAAGACCCAAATATAAATTTACTCAAAATGTTATCAATGATATTGGCAACTAGTGAGAATGAGAAATTGAAATAACGGTATGCACATATCTTTATTTCTTTGCTTTCTCTCTAAGCTTTACAATTATAACGTAATAAGGGTGTGGTAAGATTGTATGAGTATTGGTTTTTTGGACCTATTATTATATTATGTAAATGTCATCGCTTGTATGATATGATAACTGATGACGTGGCACTCTAACTTTTTCTTCAGTGTGGATAACAATCCCGATTTGTGTGTGGCTGATTCATGCAAAAATAAGAAGAGCCTTGTTGTACCACTTGTTGCTTCACTTTTGGCTTTGGTTGTGATCCTCTTTATTTCTCTTGGATTTTGGATATTCAAAAGAAGACAAAAAGGTACTTCATTATATTGAATTCTTTTTTTAGTTAACGAACGAGAACATTACCCACTATAAATTTCTTGTGAATATTTAGCAAGACTATTACTCATAGAAGTTGATCATAATAACTTTCAAAAGAGTTTGTTAAGTGTTTGTATCACCTTGTTTATTGTAAAGCTTTCGTTGGTTTTTCTTTCTTTTTGTTTTAGTATACCAGTTGTTACAAAAAATTAATTTCGACAAATTTGATGGAAATTTAGCAAAGATAACGTTGAAAAATTGCTATTTTTCTATAATCATAATAGGAGGATTAGACACTATATGTAAATCATAAATGTCAATGTTAACATCATGATGATGAGAATAAATATGAAAAGAAAAAATATATAGTGATTTTTTACGTATACAGAACATAAATGTGTGTGTCTATATATATATATATAGAGAGAGAGAGAGAGAGAGAACACAAATCAGTTTTTTTTTTCCGTCTCTCATCTTTAATTTATTTGTTTTTTAATATAGTCCTTTATCTCTAACTTCAATTTTTTCCCATACATTACAAATCATTGATCCTAGATACATTTCTATAATGGAATGAATGGTAAATGCCAATTTGGCATAAATGGTGTCATATCCATATGTGTGCCATCTCAGCATCTTTTGTGCTACATTAAGATTTTTTGTTAGTTTTATAACAAAAATATGACCAGGAACTACATTTATAGACAACTGTAACATGGGGGGTTTAACATGAAAAAAAATAAAGAAGATATTATAATGAAAAAATAAAAATAAAGAAAAAAAAAATCTATGATAAAAGAATAATTTACCTAATCCTCGTTCATCTTTGGAATTATTTCTTTTACACAACTTTACTTGTTTTAATTTGATTTTCTTATTACAGTAAAGGCACATATTAATTTTAAGAAGGGGAGATCATTGGAATCAAAACATCGAACATTCACTTACACTGAGATTCTCAATATTACTGATAATTTCAAAACCGTTATTGGAGAAGGAGGATTTGGAAAAGTTTACCTTGGAATTCTACAAGATCATGCTCAAGTTGCTGTTAAGTTGATATCACCATCATCAATACAAGGTTATAGAGAATTCCGATCAGAGGTTAGATATTGAACTAAAGTTAGAATACGTAATAAGTTCGGTTTTTAATTGAGTGAAGTCATATTTGCATGGAGAATAATCTAGAAACCTATCTTTTTGGTTAATTTTGGTAAAGCTGAAATTTGAAATGCAGGCACAACTCCTAAGTCTTGTTCATCATAGAAACTTGGTCACTCTTATTGGGTATTGTGACGAAGGAGAAATTAAAGCATTGATTTATGAATACATGACCGATGGAAATCTCCAACAGCATTTATCATCAGGTAATTTATATTTTGTCATATGTTGTCCTTCAACATGCATATATTAAATAGTTTTGTTGACCAAAATGCCCTAGCCAGGGAAATGATTAAGGATGCAAAAAAAATGAAGAGTTTGGATGGTTTAAAAACATTTAATGCATTGACAATTTATAAACATTCATCTTTTTTAATGCAAATTTTTATTTTTTAAAACATTAACAATTGCTCATAAGGTACTAATTAGATAAACTCTATATCAAATTATACTTTAGAATAACTGTCAGAAATCAAATAATAAATATATTAAGGAAAACAAAAAAAAATCTTAGTAAATGTAGAAAATTATATGAGTTAAAAAAATCATCTTTGTATAGTTATTATTACTCATCTTAATAGATATATTGATTACTTAACTAACATATTTATAGTAAAGGTATAAATAAAAGGAAAAATTAATGTTATCTAAATATTATAAATTGATAGATATTCTAAAACATAAAAAATGGCAATTATTCTAAAACGGAAGAAGTAAAGGTTTTTCTAACCAATGCCCTAAGAATAATAATTAAGGATACTTAAAAGAGTAACTTTAAAAAAATGGTGGGTTTCATTCTTTGAAAACATGAAAACTCCTGTTCCCAGCATAAAATTTCTCCTTTTAATTTCTTAGCCAAAGCACAAGTTAGAAAAATAATCCAAATTATAAATATTACTTTCGTTATCTAATAAGTGTCTTTTTTAAATTTTTCTATAATTATTTATCTTTTAAATAAATCTAGGCAATATTAATTACATTTTATCTTTTTAAATTTTTATTTAACTTTATTTGTCCATTTATTAAATTAAAAAAGCATTAATTTTATTTACTTGTTATACCCTTATTATAATTAATTATACCTTATTGACTTTTGACTTTTCAAAAGCATAATCACGTTAAATAGGAGCAATCTTGTCAACTAATATATTTTTACGCTATTATCAATATTCGTTCATTGCTTTCTTAATATGTATTTTTTTAGTTTTGCAGAGTTAAGATGCAATGGAGGGAGTATACTTTTATTAAATACTACCTCCTTCTCAAATAACTACCCATTTTGAAAATTCTACTTTTCTACAAATTAAATAACTTTTCTTTTTAAAAATCTAGGCACTATTAATTATTTTTTTCTATACCCTTATTAAATGAAAGAAAGAGTAGTGGAGGAGAGAGTAATTAAGAAAGATAAAGGAAAGTAATAAGGATAATTTAGTAAAATAAACCTAAATCATCCTAATGTCAAGGTTTTGCCAATCATTTCCTTAATTTATATGTGTGCATTTAAAACTCATGAACACTTATTTGATAATAGAGGTAACAATATGTATAGGAGAGAGAGTAAGTTGAGAGATTAAGTGTCTATTTGGTTTGAGTTTTCAGTTTTCAATTTTTCTATTTTTAAGATTTTATGAAGAAAATACTGAAAATTTTAAAAATAATAAATTTCAGTTTTTAGTTTTTGTTTCTAATTTTCAGTATTTCCTTTAAAAAATCCTGAAAAACTGAAAATGAAAACTGAAAATTGAAATAAAAAAAAGTCCTAACTATGATAGAGAATGTCAAGGATGGTTTTATGAAGGATGAAAAGGAAGTCTTGGTATTGGAAAGAGGAATTTTGATGTTATAAAAGTATGATACCACTAAAAAGTTTTAAATCTTGCTTTTTATAAAATATATCTAAATTTTTTAAATATCTAAATTCATTCAATTATTTTTTTAATTTATGTATATAAATAAAAATAAACACTTATTAAAAAATAGAATTATTTCATCCAACTGTGCTTTATTTAATTTGAACGAGAATTGTTGGGGTATACTAGTCCTTGGGCCGCTAGTATAGAATTAGACAACGACCACAATGTGCTAGAATAATATATTCTAACTGGTTAAAGGGAACAATTAATTACTGTTTGTTAGATAATTGTCAAATTCTGGGATAGTTGTCAATAAGCTACTACATAGTCTACCCAGAGCCTAGGGTTTTATGCTATCAAAAGTAGGATGCCATCTAGACACATACCCCAGTAGAGAGGGATATACCTGACCCAAAGGCGAACCCATCTTAGTAATGTTGAACTTGAGGAAGAGTAATGAATAGATGAAAACATATTGTAGGTAAAATTACAGGAATCTCTCTTGAGTTTTTTTAATACTACACTCATTTCTTTCTAGTTTTAAAAATTACATTAATCTTTCTTATTCCTAAATAATTTTTAAGTTCAAAAGTATTAAGTTACTCTTTATTAAAAAAAAAACACTTTCTTCTTCCTTCCATTCTCCGCCACCATCAACCCCCCCATCTGCTGCCACCCTAAAACAACCAAGACCTAAAAAAAGAAAAACAAAAAGCTAAGGAAAGGTAAAGGACAACCAAAAAACCACCACAATGCCTCAAAACCAAGACACAAATAGAGATATTGAACAAAAATCAACACACATTATAACAGAAGCAAGGAAAAAAAAAATAAAGAATGGCCTCATCCCTTCACCTGTTTCATTGTTGGGGTGTCATCCTTGGTAGCCCAACCACCCCAAGCTTCAAGCACCCGTGCAATATCTACAAGAAAAATGTATTGTTGGCCATTGCAAGCATCTACAAGAAAAATGACGATTTTCATAAATTAATGACATTAAAAATATCAATAAAAGTATGGTTAAGAAAAATAATTTTGATATGAAGTGATTGTTGAAAATATTTATAAGCTTTTAATAATTGTTAATAAAAGACTATAAGTATATTCAACGGCTACTTTATATCAAAATTATCCTTTTTTTTCAATACTTTTATTTACATGTTCAATATCATTCATTGTTGAATATCCTTATTTTCTTGTAATTACTGTCCATATTCGCACTGTTTAGCATCGCTCTTTGTAACACAATACATCACAACACAACACTTAAGACACCACAACATATCAATATATTGTCTTATTTACTTACTCTATATTATTTTATTAGCTTTCTCTATTTAAAACTCATGATCCCAATATGGCATCAAAGTTTTTTCATGAAATTTATGATACCTCATGAAAGGATTATGAATACGGCAGGATTTGGCTATGCTTTCATTTTGTAGAGTTTTCCTACATAATTACAAGAGTAAAACCTATTTCTTTTTTCTTATGAACCAAAATAAAGTGGTCATGTTATGCTTTGCGTGCAGAGAAAAATCCAGATGTCTTGAAGTGGAACGAGAGGCTCAATGTTGCAGTTGATGCAGCGAATGGTATACTATCCACTTAAATTTCTAGACAAAAGCTCCATTTTACTCCTTCTAAAATTTAAAGTTGGTCAAATTAATCCCTATAAAAACATATTAAATTAGTTTCTACAAAATTGAATATTCAAATAAATTGGTCACTGAAAAAAAAATAACTCTCAAATTAATCCATACAAAAATGAATTTTTAGGCAAGTTAGTCCTTCTAATCTAACTTAGCAGAGGGACTAATTTGATGGATTATCCAACTTTACAATGATCAATTTGTTTGAGTATTAAATTTTATAGGGGCCAATTTAAGAGTTTTTTTTTTTTTCAGGAATCAATTTGTCCAATGATTCAATTTTACAAGAACCAATATGAGAGGTTCTTTTAAGAGAAACTAATTTATCCAACTTGAAATTTTAAAGAGACTGAGATGCGAGTTTTCTCAACTTTTTCTATATATGATAGTTTATATCTCTTGCTTTTTTTGCTTTAATGCCAAATATTCTGTGGTTTCTTATGGATTCTCAGGACTAGACTACTTGCATAATGGTGTTAAGCCAGCTATTGTCCACAGAGATTTGAAAACTTCCAACATATTACTAGATCAAACTAAGCATGCCAAGATAGCTGATTTTGGTCTAAGTAGAGCTTTTGGTAATGATATCGATACTCATATATCAACTCGCCCGGCCGGTACACCAGGTTATATTGATCCAGAGTAAGCAATAGTATAAGAAATTAAATTAGCTCACTAGCTACTACAAATCTAGTTTCTAGCAACATTTAGTAAAATCGCAATATTTTAAAAATGTGCTAGAAACATAAAAAATATTGTTAACACTGTCCAATAACATTTTTACAAGTGTTGTATATAAATCATGCATGCTACTAGAGAGTTTTAGCAACACTTTTTATTATAATTTAGTAACAATTTTCAAATGTTACTAAATCGCAATTATGTTGTTGTGTAGATTTGCTCGAATTTAGTATTTTAGTGTCATTTACTTTGAAATTTTTTTCAGTTGAAGTGCTGGATTCAATAATTTGAAAGTAGTCTCCTTGATAGATTATTTGTAAACAATGTTAGCATCTTTAGAATGCAAAAGTGACAACATGATAGATATTGTGCTCTTTTATTTGATTAATCTTTGCTTTGGACACACCCTGATTCTATCCTGACCACAATAAGTTGTTATATATATAGCATGTATATTGTTGAAAAAGATATGTAATATCCTTTATTTAGCCAAAAATGACTTACTTGTTTAGGTAATAATTTATATTATCCAAGAATAAAGTGAAAATAACAAACTACAAAAAAAAAGCTTTAATTGTTTGTTCTCTTACTAGGTTTCAAAGGACAGGAAATTTAAATAAGAGAAGCGATGTATACAGCTTTGGCATAATATTGCTTGAGTTGCTCACTGGTCGGCCTGCACTAGCAAAAACACAGGGACAAGCCATTTCCATACTTGAATGGGTTACACCCATAGTTGAAAGAGGAGATATTCAAAACATTGTTGATCCGAGGTTGAAGGGAGAATTCAATACCAATTCTGCATGGAAAGTTATAGAGATTGCCATGTCTTGCAGTTCACCGGTTGCAGCTCAAAGGCCAGACATAAGCGAAATATGTGTTGAGCTAAAGGAATGTCTATCTTCGGAGATAGTTGGCGTTACAACTGAGATGTCTGTACAGCTTGACTCGGATTTTTATCCCTCAGCTAGGTAACCATAGCATAACAATCTTCACCTATGGATATGAAGTATTCAGTAGTGTAAACCCCCCATTTAAAGTGGAGAAAGTAATTGACTCATCTATGTAGAAAATAACATTTTATATCTTGTTGCCGAATATATTTATATATACTTAAACCGCAATAACTTTGCCATTATTCAAGTATCTGTAATAAAGCTATATGAAATTTTCAAATGCATGTCTATGATTTAGCAATGTTATTTTTAAAAATTTAAAATGTTTAAAAGGACCTAATAGACTTCAAATGTTGCAATTTCACACTTGAGAAATCCCAGTTTATTGTACCCTTGAATATATATTTATTATTTATTTATTCTCATGGTGGTCATGTTGGGTACTAGAGTTATGGAAATAGATCAATACAGCTAACATAGAGTTGAGAGAATTGTAATTGAGAATATTTACATGGAAACCCCCTAATAACGAGGGAAAAACCACGAGCAAGGCCGAGAAAGATTTTCACTATGTGGAAGATAAAATTACACTTCTCTCTAATACTAAGGAGAGAACAATAACACCCTCTCTTATACTAAGAGAATACACATCTCTCTATAAAAAATAGGTGAAACTCTCAAAAACTACTATATATATTTGTGATGTTCTCGTTGTTGTGGTTGTAGAAACTGAATGAAATCAGCCTCTATTTATAGAGGCTTTAAAGTTACTGTACAACCAATGCACAGGAACTTTCTTGTGATTTCTGCTCACATGATAAGTTACTGTGCATGAGAGTAACTTACATAGTAACTCTCGTGAAACGGTGCCTCCTTCTTTGACTTTTAAATGTTTTTTTTAACAAAAGTGGCTTTATGCCATTTACAATCTTCCACTTAAAGCCACTTTTGGTGATCTTTCAAAACCTTTTCTCATCTTGCCAATTCTCTACCGCCTACGTTTCTAATAGGCCATAGGAAGATCTACACCATTTAAACTTGTCATGTTGATCAGCTTTGTCATGACATATGCTAGGTTGTCTTTCGTGTGAATCTTCTGGATATCCACATTTGCTTCTTCTACTACTTCTCGAACAAAGTGATATTGGACTCCTATGTGCTTTGTCTTGGAATGAAAGGTTGGATTCCTTGCAATGTGTAAGGCACTTTGACCTCACAATACACAGGAATCTTTGACCGTTTGTGCCCGAGTTCCTCTATTAACCTTTGAATCCAAATAGCTTCCTTGCAAGCTTGTGTAGCTGCCATATATTTAGCTTCTGGAGTAGAGAGCTACAACAGCCTGTAACTTGGACAACCAGCTCACAGCTCGCCTACAAGAGTGAACAAATAGCCTGGAGTAGATTTCTTTTTATCAAGATCACCTTCAAAATCTGAATCAACATATCCTCTGGCAATGAATTCTGATCCTCCAAAACATAGTGCAACACCTGAGGTTCCTTTAATATATCTCAGGATCCTCTTCACAGCATTCCAATGCTCTTTTCTTGGATCTGATAAACCAACTGACCACTCCAACTACTTGAGCAATATCTGGCTTAGTACAAAGCATGGCGTACATAAGGCTTCCCACCGCTAATGCATATGGTACTCAAGACATCTCCATCCTCTCCGCTTCACCTAGGACACATACTTGAGGATAATTTGTAATTCACAGGAAGGTGGGTTGAACTGGCTTACAATCTTGCATGTTGAAGCGCGCAAGATTTTCATTAAATAATTCCTCTGTAAAAGCCAGATCTTCCTGTCCTTTCCGTCTCTTAATTTGCATCCCTAAAATCTTGTTTGCGGGTCCCAAGTCCTTCATATCAAACTCCCTAGCCAACTATGCCTTCAATTTCTGGATTCGATCTTTGTTGGGGCCTATCACCAACATGTCATCCACATACAACAACAGAATTATGAAAACATTGTTACCAAACCTCTTGTAGTATGTACAATGGTCTGAACTCTGTTGTATCCAAGGTGAATTATGAAGGAGTCAAATCTCTTATACCAACACCTTGGGGCTTGCTTTAGACCGTAGAGATTTGGTCAACCTACAAACCAAGTTTTCTTTTCCTTTTTCTTCAAAGCCTTCTGGTTGGAGCATATAAATCTCTTCTTCAAGTTCTCTGAAGAAAAACAGTTTTCACATCTAATTGCTCAAGATGTAAATCAAATGCAGCACACATAGCCAACACTACTCTATAGTGGTAAGTCTTACAACTGGAGAAATATCTCATTGAAATCGATACCTTCCTTCTGAGCAAATCTTTTTACCACCAGCTTGCACGATATCGTTCCACTTGATCATTTCCATCTCGTTGATCTAATAGAACCATTTGTGCCAATGGCTTTCTGACCTTTTGGAAGTGCAACAAGTTCTCATGTCTTGTTCCTATGTAAAGCCTCTATTTCTTCCTGCATTGCGCCATCCATAGAGAAGCATTTGGGCTACTCAAAGCCTCCTGAAGATTGATGACTCTCCTTCTTTTGTTAAAAAATAGAATGTATCGTGACTTGTCAGGGTGGTTGTTGTGTCTGCGTGTTGATCGCCTAACTTCTGTATTATTGGCCACTATTTAAACTTGTTCATCATGCTCTGGCTCCACTTCAGAATCTTTTTCTCCAGTTTTTCATCTATCTGAACCATAGTTTTCTCCTTGATAGTGCTATCATTTTTTTCTTCACTTTGCAGTTTATTTTCAAATATAACATCCCTGATGACAATAACCTTGTGGGCAGTGGGATCCCACTAGTGATACCCCTTACACGTCAGGCATAACCCAAGAATATACATTTCTTGGACTTTGGGTCCAACTTTGTTCTTTCTTGGAGTTATACATCACATATGCCAGACATCCGAACACTTGTAGAGAAGAATAATCCGCGGCTTGCCATTCCACATCTCCATTGGTGTCTTTAAACCAATGGCGGTTGATGGCGACCGATTAATCACGTAACAGGGAGTTTGAATGCTTCTGCCCAGGAAGACTTGGCTAAACCTGTTCTAGGCATTGCTCTTGTTCTCTCTAGAAGAGTCCTATTCATCCGCTCTGCCATACCATTTTGCTGAGGTGTATGTGCAACTGAATTGCCTTTGAATACCCTCATGTTTGCAAAATGCTAGAAAATTTCCATTTGTATATTCTCCTCCATTATCCGTCCTCAAACACTTGATCCTCTTACCGGATTCAAGTTCTACTCTTGCTTTGAAATCCCTGAATATTGGGAACACATCTGACTTCTTTTCGATTAGGTACATTCACAGTCTCTTGGAGTAATCATCAATGAATGATACAAAATATTTTGCACCTCCCAAGGACATGTCTGTGACTCCCACACATCAGAATGAATCAAGTCTAGAATATGTTTACTCCGAGCAGTTGATCTTCCAAACTTTAATCTATACTGCTGCTTGTAACACATGCTCACAAAACTGTAAATTCACCGATTTGAGCCCGGAATGAGATTATGTTCCGCAAGAACCTTCAAACCACGTTTTGACATGTGGCCTAATTTGCAGTGCCACATCATTGTCATTTCTTCTTGGCTTGCTATCCAATTGATGATCCGCCTCCTACGTATCTCCTTGAAGCCTGTATAGATTTGTCGTGGTCTTTCCCTTTCATCACCACAAGAGCACCTTTAACAACTTTCAAGATCCCACCTTTAACATGGGTCTTGCACCTGAGGTCATCCAATTTCCCAATAAACAATATATTCTTCCTCAAGCCCTTCATGTGTCGTTCTCTTTGAATTGTTCAAATGGAACCATCAAACAATTTTATTTTGACAGGACCAACACCAGCAATTTCTAAGGCATGATCATCTCCCATGAACACAGATCCTTCCGAGAGAGGTTCGTAACTCAAAACTAGTCACGTGGCCATATGCCATGATGCTCCTGAATCCATTATCCAAATATCAGTGAGTCGTTTACCGCCTTTAGAACTAATTGCTGCCTCACTCACAGGATTTCTCCATCTACAGAGGTACTCGCAACACATCCTTTAGAGGTTGATGCTTCTGGGCTTTATCTACATTCTTCTTATTGTTCCAACAATCTTTCTTCAAGTGCCCTCTTATGCCAGAACGGTAGCATTTGAAGTTCTTCCTTCTTCTTGACTTTGATCTACTCAGGCCATGACTCCCACTGGAGTCACGCTCCATTGATCTCCCTATCGTCACCAACAATGCCTCTAATTGTTTTGAGCTCTCCAATCTATCTTCCTTATTCTTACACATGGATTCTTCTTAAAGAATAGCACTAGTGACATCATCAAAGGATAGAAATTGGTAGTATTATTATTTGTGATGTTGATGATGACTTGATCATTTGAGTCAGGAGACTTAAGTAGAACTCCACACGTTCATTCTCCGCTATTTTATAATATGATGATGTAAGCTGGGGAATAAGGTGTTCAGATTGTTGATGTGGTCTGTCACGATGTGGACTCACTCATCCAAGAGTATACAGCCTCCTCTTTAGAAATATTCTATTGTGAAGAGACTTGACCTTATACAGTTTGACAAGAGCATCCTAATCTCCTTTGCGTCTTCTTTCTGCACCACTGACAATACTGAATCTGCCATTGCAAGATGCAGATTGGCAACAGCATTATCATCCATCTCCTTCCACTTTTCACCAGGAACTTCACGGCTGCCATCAATTGCTGGTAAGCAATTGTCCTTTCTTAAGATTGCCTTGATCTTGAATTTCCACTTGGAAAAATTATTCCCATTGAACTTCTCAAACTTAAATTTTGCTGTCATGGTGTTTACCTGCTCTACTAAACGGACACCTTTTTTTTCACGTAAATAGTACTATATACGTGAACAGGAGTATATATGTGAATAGTATCGTATGTATAAATAGTCCGTATACATGAATAGTATCATATATTTATACCGTATATGGAACAAATCTAGTATACATTAACAATACTGTAAAAATATACAACTACACATATAACCAGTGACCAAAGTAGTAACTCAGCGTAGACTATAACCAATGCCTCTTCAAACACCAGGGAGAAATTCTTTTAATGTGGAAGATCAGACTAAGCTCGACCACATAGCATACTAAGAAAAAATCCCACCATACCAAAGCTCTGATACCACTATTGGGTACCAGAGTTATGGAAATAGATCAACGCAGCTAAAATAGAGTTGAGAGAATTGGAATTGACATAGAATATTTACATGGAAAGCCCCCTAATGATGAGGGAAAAACCATGGGCAAGGCCAAGAAAGATTTTCACTATGTGGAAGATAAAATTACACCTCTTTCTAATACTAAGGAGAGAACAATAACACCCTTTCTTATACTAGGAGAATATATTTCTCTCTATAAAAAATAGGAGAAACTCTCAAAAGACACTATATATATTTGTGATGCTCTTAGTTGTTGTGGTTGTAGAAATGAATGAAATCAGCCTTTATTTATAGTTTAGAGTTACTGTGCAACCAATGTACAGGAACTTTCTTGTGATTTCTGTGCTCGCATGATAAGTTACTGTACATGTATAGTAACTTACACAGTAACTCTCGTGAAACGATGCCTCTTTCTTTGACTTTTATTTTTTTTTTAAACAAAAGTGGCTTTATGCCACTTACAGGTCATTGATTTTCACAACAATTGATAAAAAAAAACATTGTCAAGCCAATTATTCGTTGGAGGTTATTTTTTCTTTTTTTCCCCATGAATTATTGAAGGATTTAACTTAAATACATTTACAATATAAATATTGTTACACTATCATCCAATTAAATAATTTTATATGGCTGACTAATTTTAAAATAAAGAGATGAGAGTCAAACTTGTTTTGTCTATGTGACAATATGTGATTGGATGTTTTGTTGATGTGATAATATGTGATTGGATGATTATGTAAAAACAAATTTTAACTATTAGTGAATCAAAATTAAACTTATTATCAATATGTATAATTTATTCAATGGTTATTATTATTAGTTAGAATAATTATTGATTATTGATACTGAATTTGTGAAATCGATTCTAGCAAGTACACCGGGTTTCAAGTAATAGGGCATCATGTGATACATAGTATAAAACTTGATTGTATTAGGTAATACTATAATGTCAATTCTTATCACATGTTTGGTATCATATATGATAGTATAATGTTATATGGTCAAAATAATTTTATCCTATGACTATAGGATTAGGGTATCATATCTTAAAAGGCCTAATAATACATAATAGTATTATTTTTACTACTCAATCCCAAATTAACTATTGCTTACTCTTCTATGTCAACATAATGGCCACTTTAACCCATCGTTGCTCACCGCATGCCCGCCACCCACCAGTTACTACATGCCAGTCGCCTGCCACTTGTAGGTCGTACCGCGGCTCTTGCATTGTCGATCATATAACGCACCAAATAATAGATGGGATAAAAACTCATACAATATATTCCTTATACTATACTATCAAACCTTATCTAATACGATGTACTAAATAGGGCTTAATAATGAGAAAAAGATTGTTGTCCCACTAAGATTAAAAACTCAAATACTAATTCAACTGGGCACTTTACTATTAAGGAAGAATTATAATTTGAATAAAGAAATGATTTGAATTAATTGTAAAATGAAAACTAATCAAACTAAAATAGATTGTGAAACAATGGAGAAAAAACAGATGTTAGGGGTTGATTTTATCAAAGTTACCTAGCTCGCTTACCTAATTATTATCTGATCGAGAGCTGTCACGACCATTACCAGAAATACATGGATTATCGACGCAAATAATCGATGGGTATGCAACCATCGAAAATAACGACGGTATTTTCAACGGGTAGGCGCGCTTTCAAAAATAATTACGAGTGTTGTTAATACCCGTCTGTAAATAAGTCAGTAAATTTTGGAAAAGAACCCGTCATATATCATCCTATGAGTATACCAATAGCTTAACCGGGTAACTCTTATATTTAACTATTTATATATTAAATCTTTTATCGAGGCTTACCGACGGGTATTTCAAATTTAATTATTTATGAATTAAATTACCGACGACTTACCAAGGTACTTATGATTTTTAAAATTAATTATTTACGAATTAAATTACCGACTGTGAAGTTACCAAGAAAAATATCCAATTTAGGGGAATTCTAAAAAATTACGACCGTCTTACCTACGGGTATTAAAGATTTTTATTATTTATTATTTATGACATAAATTACCGACAAGTTGACCGACGGGTTTGAAGATTTTTTTAATTTATTTATTAAATTACCGACAGGATAACTGATGATTAATTTGAAATTTTATTTAACCGTGCAAAACGTTTCGTATGGTCGTCACCCGTCGAGACGCGGTAATTACTAATTAGTGATACGCATTGTTTCAATTAACGGGTACCTTCAAGCCGCAGATAATAACCTCGCGAGGCCCTCCTTCCTCCTTACTCTGAAACTTCTCTCTCTCTAAAACCCCCCTTCTCTCAACCGCGCGTGATTTTTTGCTTCGTTCGCGTCAGGAGCTCCGTTTCAGAAACGGAGGTGACCATTACGATCCTAAGGATTTGGTGAGCATTTTAATCGGTTTAGTTTTTTGATTTGATTTACTTTTTTCGTTCTTTTATTGGTGCCCATAGTGTTGTGTGTGTTGCATTGGGGATTAATTACTGTTATTAATTTGTTAATGTAAGAGTTTTGCTTAAGGGTCATTGCGATTATTGACGTTGTGATCGGTTTGCCCATATTTTTATATATGTTAGTCTTTTTTTTGTGTGTATATAATTGTAGTGATTGAAATTTATAATGTTGGATTTTCAGGATTGGACTTGGTTGAACGAAAGCTGCTCTATATTTCGGTTTTCGCTATAGAGGTTAGTAGCTCATTCCTTATTATTTATATCGTTTAATGATTTAATATATATGTATGATATATAGAGACTTATATTTCATAGGATAGAGTTGTAGGAAATGGGGATTGCATGACTTGGGGAAAGGCGTAGAGGTCCTTCCCGACTTGTTTGATTTGTTTGCTATGGGATTCTTTGTGTTTGCGGAAATTGCAGGATGCATGTTGTGGAGTTATAAGGGGATGGATAATAGAACGGTTTTTAGGATTATTTGAATTGTATGTAATTATTAACATGTAATTGTTTAACTGTTCCTATTCTATTGTTGATTTTTATAATAATATCTATAATTATTGAATTGACTAAATATTCAAATGACGGAAACTTCTACTTTAAGGGAGAACTGTCAAAATTTTGTTAAAATATTTTTAGGGATAAAAGATTAAAATTAATGGTATTAAAAAAAACTTAAAGACTAATAAAAAGAAATGTCTGCTGATGGAAGCTCCTATTTTAAGGAGAGGTGTTGCAGAAATTTTATTAAATTTTGTTTTAGGAATAAAAGTTTTCAAAAAATTGTGCGTTGAGGAAATAAGATTAGAAAAAAGGATTAAAAATAACTGTATTTAAAAAAACAAAGAAAATCAATTCAATGTGTTTTAAAGTAGTAATTTGGATTGTTAAAAAATTTTGATTGGCAATGGTTGTATTGATGAAATATATGGATGGAAGAAATTTACAAAGCGTTTTTGTTTGGAACATGAATATTTGTTATTTTTTAAATATGAAGGAGGCTTCTATTTTAAAGTCATAGTGTATAACCATATTGCTTCAAAACGACTTATTCAAGATTTACGAAGACACTATCTAAGATTGTGAAGTTGGCAATGATGACAGTGAAATGTCTGTAGCATGTGAGTATGATGTACGTTTCTTGAAAGTTGCGGTGCACCTTAAACAAATGTACATTATCCTCAGGTGGTACATGTCTTTCAGTGTGATCATTGCTAACTTCACAATCTTGGATAGTGTATTCGTCATATCTTGAATAATCCGTCTATGAAGCAATATGGTTATATACTCTGCTTTAAAATAGAAGCATCTTTCAATTTAAAAAATAACAAATATTCATGTCCCAAACAAGAACGCTTTGTAAATTTCTTCCACCCATATATTTCAGTCAATACAACCATAGCCATAAAATTTTCAACGGCGGGCTCAAATTACGTTTCACCATATTTATTCGTTGCTGATGATCTATATAATAATATTTATAATTATTGTATTCACTAAAATATGTAACGATGGAAGCTCATAATTTAAGGGAGATGCTGAAATTTTGTTAATTTTTTTTGTATGAGTAACAGATTAAATAAAAGTAACTATGTTTAAAAAAACTTAAAATCTAATCAAAAGAAATATGTGATGATGGAAACTCCTAATGTAAACGGAGATGCTTCAAAATTTTGTTCAGAATATTTATTGAGAGAAGAAGATTAAAGTAGTTGAACTTAAAATTTAAATAGCAATTGAATTTATTTTTGAAAGTAATAACTTTCTATCTTTACAAAATTGTAGGGTCTAGAGTTAATCACAAGCGCAATGTTACCTTCAAATCGATCATGGATGTATGATAGATTGCATCCTAAGAGGGGGATTAAGTCGGACTTTTATAATGGTGTTGAAGAATTTATGAGTGTGGTATGTAAAACACAACAGTTCATTAACGAAGCAAAAGTTAGGCGTCCATGTAATAGGTGCAAATGTAGGAAGTATCTGGATGACGATACAATAAGGGTTCATTTGTACAAGTGGGGATTCATGCTGACTATTGGATTTGGACCGAGCATGAGGAGGTAGTTAACACATGGAACCAAGTTGGTATGTGTGAAACTGAAGAGTTCCTGATGGGATCCATATAACTCATTACGTGGGGTAATGTGTTGTAGGAGGATAACCTAGCTAGGCATCATGAGATGGTGTTTGATGTTGCTGTCCTAATTTGCTGCGTTATTCCCAGCCTTTAGGAGCCCAACGAAGATGCCGCTCGATTTTATAGTCTACTAGAAGCTGCCAATCAACCTTTATGGGAGGATTGTGTGCACTCTGAATTGTCATTAGTAGTTTGAATGTTGACCATTAAGTTCGAAGGAAATCAAAGCCAAAGTTCTTTTGATCAGTGGGCTGGACCAGTGAGCTAAGTCGAACCCGATGCAATTCCAAAAGATTTCTATCAAGCTAAAAAATTAGTTTCTAAACTTGGGTTGAAGGAAATAAAGATTGATTGCTGCTTGAAATGTTGTATGCTTTATTATAAAGATGATAGTTCATTGACTGAGTGTAAATTCTGCCAAGAGCCTAGGTTTAAACCCAAGAGACGTGGAAATGGGAAGTATAAGGATGTCCTCAAGAGAATGCACTATCTGCCCTTAATTCCTAGGCTCACAAGACTCTACACGTCAATGAGTTCGACTCCTCATATGAGGTGGCATAGTGAAAATCAAAGGGATGATGGTGTGATGACGCATCCATCACACGTGAAGTGTGGAAAAAGTTTGATCAACGATATCCTGATTTTCTTGTGACCCACGAAATGTTAGATTGGGACTCTCAGATGGATTCACTCCGAATAACCAATTTAGCAAACCCTATTCCTTGCAGTAGTTACGCCCTATAAATGTGTCCTATTAAAATGTGAATGGTATGACCCAACCCGACTAATTAGGACACATCAACACAATAATTACAAAATCATTGAAATCAATCACACAGAAAATATAGAAGTTATAATCCATTTATTATAGCCCAAAACGCCAGACAAGTATATTATATATCTTATCCTGGGAAAGTAGGTCACAGTGGAGGGTTGTGAATAAGATCAAACTAAGAGGTATGATTGAAATAGAGGAAGATACTATTGAAGATGCGTATCAAGTGGATGATCTACATCCTTCAAGGGCAGGTCTCGATGCAAACAACCCTGAAAACCCCCTTCCATTGACTCCTGGGGAAGTTGACTTAATCAAATGCACAAGTAACCACCCAATCAGAAATCACGAAGATGAAACAAGTGATAGTACTGATGAGTCAGTTAGTGATCAACAATAGAGTGATGATGAAAACAGTCCTACACTTTCAGATTAACTAAGGTGTTCAATATTATATGCAATATTATTATGTAATTATTTGAAATTTCCTGATTTAATTAGTGTTTTGTTATGGATTATTTTTTAATTGTTTCAGTATGGCTGGTAGAGGCAGAGACCGACCTTGGAAGGTCGGTGTACCACCACCTCAGCCATTGCCTGTACCACCATCGCAGCCACCGCCCCTCCCACCACCTCCACCACCTCAGCCATCACCCCTCCTACCACCTCAGCCACCGTCCCTTCCCTTCCACCACCTGCACCACCTCCCCTTCCACCACCTCTACCTCAGTTCTGACCATTAGCACCCCAGGCTTTCGGATGATGCCTACTCCTGGGATGCCGGCCCCACCCCTCCCATATTCACACTCACCCACTCATTCCGACCCCTCTCTTAGCCCTACCACTGCCCCTAGCCCTATCATTGCCCTGACTCCAGCCCTGTATTTGACCAGACTCCTCCTTCCTCGACGGGGTCATAGGCATAGAACGCCGATGGGAGGCCTCTCGCCCAGATGCAGGCCAATGGGCCTGATAGGCCACTTGGGCCTGATGGAGACCGCTTCAGGATTAGGCTGGACGTAAAGACAGGTAAGTTGAAACATATTTGTTACTACATTTTAATTTTACATTGTTTATGAAATTTGAGTAACTTTGATTGGTTTTTGATTATTTATGTAATAGTTTTCTCCTATTTGTGCCGGTTCACCATAGGATCACGGAGGTTATACAGAGTCGGTGTAACCATCTGTGGCCCACATGGATAAACATCCCTCTGATGTCAAGGAGTCGTGGTAGAAGGAATGGAAAGTAATTATATGATTGTTTCACTTTTGTTAAAATATTTGTTTACATTATTTAATTATATGCTTGATATACAATCACTAATATGTTGTGAATTTGTTTATGCAGAAAACATTCTACATTGACCTCGAGCACTAGCCCGGTAAAGAGGGCTTGGAGGATTAGGTCCTCCAAGCGAATGCGGGATATATTTCATGATGTCCGTAAGGGACACATGAATAGCTTGTGGCTGAATGGCGCCACCCTGGCTGAGTTGTAGGCACCACTGGGCCAGCAACCCGATCTTTAAGGATATGTCGGGCAAGGGAAGACAAACCGAGCCTCGCAGAAGGCGGGTCACTGCACACGGGTGGGTCGAGCACCAGGAGGGTACCCGGAAGCGCTTGGTAATTCTTTACCCTTTCTATGTTTTATAATAACATTTACTATATTTGAATTGTGACAAATACTATATTTTGATGAATTTATTGTGCTTATTTATGCAGGCGAGGAGTTCACCCGCCCTCAACACAGGGCGAGCTATTTCGGGAGACTTACACCCGAAAAGTGAGCAAAAGGGCTGGAGAGGTCTGGGTAGACTCTCACTCCAGGCGACCTATGTAAGTTTAAATTTAGACATATCTTTACTTAATTTCTATTATTATTTTCATTTATGTCATAATCATTACTTACAACTTGTTTTTTCTTTTTCCTTTACAACATGAGTTTACAGACTCTGGATGCCCAGGGTAGACCTAGATGGCTAAGGCTGGGCCAAATGCTCACATTTCTCCTTCTCCCAATGAGGAGGATGTGTGGCCCCAGGTGGTTGGCCCTTACAAGGGCCCTATATATGGGATGGGGTACCATCCTGAGAGTATGTCCCCATCCTCCACCACTGGGTCAGCTATTGGGGATGATGCCTTGAGGGAGCATGTCCATGCCCTCAACCATGAGCTAGGAGGAGGCAGGAAGGGGGGCGAGCCTGGAGGAGGAGCTGAGAGAGATCGAGAGCTTAAGCTCTCTGGGAGCGGAGGCGGGAAACGCAAAGAAGGAGTAGGAGAAAGCAAAGAAGCGAAGGCTGATCTCCAGAGGATGCGAAGAAGATCATTGCAGATGTCATGACATTCTTCCGACATGCAGGCTTCAGGATCCTCAGCTTCTGAAAACACTCCCCCATATCCCATTCCCCTCCATCTCTAAGGACCAGTCAGTCGGACGGGACAGATGACGATGATGGTGCAGATGATGATGCAGGCAAAGTCGCCAACGATTCTGATGCCCAGGACTTTAGCTAGTTTTTATCCTGCTTTTTCATTTCTACTTTCGGGATATTTTTTACATTTATTGTAATTTGTATATATTTTATTGTTATAATTTACTATGATAATTATTCAGTTTAATTCATTCATTTTATTATTTTTCTTATTTAATATTAGTTTGATTGATAATTAGGTTATTATATAAATAAAGAAATAAATAATAAATAGTTAAAAATATATTTTTTAACTATTTATTATTTATAAATAAAGAAATTAAAAAAATATTTAAATAGTTGTTACCAACGAGTTAATCAGTCGTAATAACCAATAGTAATAAAATAAAATAAACCGTCGTAATATCGTCGGACAAATATATTTTATTTATTAAATAACCCGTCGGTAAAAATAAAAAAACCATCGGTAAAAATATATCTCTGACGGCTTTCCATATAATTCTACCGACCTAATTATTTTATTACCCGTTGGTACATGAGTCGATAATTACTGAACTGATTTTGTTTTACCATTAGTAATACTCATCGACGGAAACCATGCCTCCGTGATCGTGGTATACCCGTTGGTATAAAATCTACTTGTCGAAACATCCGTCGATAAAGGAGTCGTATCCCACGCTTTCCTAGTAGTGGACTCACAACAAATTAAATTTATTACAATACTGAGTTGCATAAAAAAATATAGCAAAGGGAATAACTTCGTCTTTCAAGGAAGTGTTACCTAGTTAATTTGAAAATTAGGGGTTTGTTTTGAGAAAATTATGTGAAAATTAAAATTGATGTAGAAATTTAATGAAAAAAATTACATGCATAAGGAGTCCCTTGGATTAAAAATTGTTCAGTCATTGATTCAAAAAGGTTAATTTATGGTGATAGTTGTTTTCACTAGTTATGCTTTGACACAATCAATGATGCAATTATACTTAGTGGGCATACAAATGCACTCCCAACTAATAAGGGTTTGACTAACACAGGTAGTAATAATCCATTATCATGATTCTATGAGCTTATGTTAGTTTAATTATCAATTACAATTACCTAATCTCGATAAGAGTTAACTCCAATCCCCTAACAAATAGATGTAATTTAATCCAAATTTTTTAAAACACGTTTATATAAATTTAAATCAACGTAACGAATATTTCTTAAATGTATGTAAATAATAACTACAACTATCAGATCATTCTTACATGCTGGTGTCAATTATTTTAAAATTTCACACAAATAATTAGGATGATATATATTTATAGTTCAATGGTTGGATTTGGAAAAATTATATTCTATAAAAAGTTATCAAATATATAAATGTACCAAATCTTAAATACTAACGGATCTCTTGTCCTATTACAAAAATCACATGCCTATATCATGATTTGTAACGATGTGAAATTTTTGTCTAGTGATTAAATTTATAAAATTATAATTTTTTTATCTGAAAAATTATAATATCTTTTTCAATCACTACTAAAAATTAGCTCAAAGGTAACATTTTAAAAGCGTTGCCTAAACACAGGAAAAACGTTGCCTTTTCTCAAAAGCAACACTTTCCGACCAAAGGCAACGTTTTGGGTTGCTTATACTGGTGTTACCTTTTTTCTAAGGCAACGGTCTATGAAAAAATTGTTGCCTTTGTTGCATCAAAGGCAATGCTTTTGTTGCCAATCAAAGCAATGGTTTTTTCACCCTTTACACGTTGCGTTTTATTCCAATTTAAGGCAACGCTTATAAAGTGTTGTCTTTTTCCTGGTTAAAGGTCCCAGCTTTTCTCGTTGAATTTTCTTATTGTTTAGGCAACTCATGAAAAACGTTGCCTTTTCTCTAGTTAAAGGCAATGCTGTCTTAGTATATATAACCTTTTTTTAATATCAAATTAAACTACAATAAAACCTTTTCGATATAAATTAGAAATCACATTAATTTTGAACAAAAAATTAATTAATCAATTGACATTCATAAATAAAATAAATCATTATTAAATAATCAATTAAGTAAAGAACTAAGTCATCATCTATTTTTAGCCATTTTCTCTGCTAGCCTTAGAAACTCTATAGTTTACATTCACAAGGTTGTCTTAGTCTAAACACTACTACCACCAAAAGTTGATTATAACCTGCATATAAATGTATAAGAATACAAATTTGACCTGTGCTAGAAAGGTCCAAAATACAAGCATAACAGAATAACAACTCCAGCTTTTGAATCCTTAATAATAGGGTCTGGATGTTAATTCACTAAAGTTAGCAATAGAATCTTACTGCTACTAATTAATTACTTTTGAGTACACAAACATAATACTAATATGTTTTAAACTAAACTATCCTTTGCTTGAAATTTATACTTGTGTTTATGATCTACACCTTCATGAGCTAATTATAGCTTTGGTTTTAGATTGAGCTGTTGCTTGACACACTCACCAAACCTGATAATCATAACAGGGCACTTGATGAGCAATGATCATGATCAAATGCTATAAATCAAATAAGAACCCAGATGAGGGCTTTAATTTAGCTGCAACTCCATTAATCCTTCACAACGTAGTAATGAGACAACTCAGACAAGTATGGAGCGTGACATGTAATGATGTAAAATTATTTAGTGTAAAGGAAAAATGTAGCACTTAGGTTTGTGAATTGCATTTGTAAGATGTAAAATGGAAAATCAAAATTGAAATTAAGAAAACACATTGCAGTAATAAAAGCTTTAAAAGAGCGCAACAGATTAAAGAGAACCATATAATATTCACATTTTTCTGCACACAACCACTTATTATATGATACTCAAAAACTTGCTCCCGGCAATAATAATTAAATTACTTTATCATTTGACCAAACCAACATTTCCAAACTCTAAACCGAAAAACACAACATAAGCATCGAGAGTGGAAGTAATATTAAAGTTAAGGAGAAGGAGTTTTCACTAGAGTTCAAATGTGCATTTCTTTCCAAGGTACATGTGCATCTTTATACAATGTAGGTACTGCCACCAGAGCTATCTTTTTCTGGTTTTGCCTGGGATTGATTCCTGCATAATAAGATTACATTTGTACCAATCATTCAGTCAGAGAGGAAAGATCTCTACAAATAGCACTATATGTATTATTATCTCAAAAATAAACATTTACTAGGTCAAATACCTATTAGGCCTAGAGCAAAAATAAAGGTGGAGATTTCATTTCAGATTTCTTTAATAGTTTATACATAACTGAAAAAATGAAGATAGCAATTTATAGGGTCAAGCTTTTCTTTGTTGGTACATAAGCAATTTATAAAATAGTACTCTAGTAAAGTTAGTGTCAATTATCACATATTGAATTATATACCGTATACTAAGAAGAAGCACAGGATAGTAAATCACTTGTACCTCTTTTTTGAGTTCTTCAAGTGATACACCAGCAATATCTTAATCTAGAGACCTCTTTAAAATGTAGGTACTGCCACCAGAGCTATATTTAGTTTATATCCACTGCAAGAAAACCAAAATCACCAAGTAAAATATAGTCAAATGATTGTGATATAATAATCACAAAGTGAAAGGTAAGAAAAGAAAGAAATGCTTTCCATGTGTAGTAGAATAAGAAGTTAGACAAAATAGGCTCTTGCATAAAATTTACAAATATACATTCAATTATGATCACAAGACGAACACAATGCAATGCTTAAAAGAATCGTTCATGCAAAATTTTTTGAATCCTAAAACAAATAAGACACATTTAAGTTGTACCAATCAATGAAGGAAATAAATCATTCAGAGATTTCAAAATCACAATCTTCTTCCGATTCTATTTCATATTCTTGGGAAAGAAACACTTCTTTAGTCACATCAGCAAGAACTGCTGGTAAATCATTCCTCAACAAGTTAACTTCACCATTATCATTTGGTATAGAAGGACCCCCTGAATGATGTAAAATATATAAGAAATAGAAATGGACTAAATCAATCAAAAGTACTTAACCAGTTACTAAATTATTACATCCTATATTAGTATATATGACACAGGTAAGTGAAACAAAAAGCAATGAAATCCAGATCACCTTAACCACAATATCAAACTTTGCTTCAGCAAGTGATTCTCGAAGATTCTGGGCCTGCACAGGTCCCTAGTAAATGCAGTGCAAAGTTAGCAATAGTATCAAAATTACAAACTGTCATTTAAAGGTGAGAAAGGAAATCCAATAGTTCCCTCATGTTTGAAAAAATACACTTTACTTGATTTCCCTAGAGTTGATTAAAAGATTCGGAAATTTATTTAAAATATTATTCAAACACAAAATCAAAAACAAATTCTTTAGAATATATTATACACTTTTAGTGACTTAACTTTAAGTCAAAACTCAAATTAAAATATAACAGCAAAAACTCTCAATTTATAATAGGATTATCATAAGAATGATTATTTCATGAGTGTGAAAGTATGTGTTATCTGAACTCAAATGTTTTGTGTTTAAAGTATATGGGAAAGAAAATGCTAGCAGTACTTTCATTCTTAAAAAGGATGCCATGGAACTTACAAGTAAACTAGTTTAATCAACTTTTGCATTTGTATAGACTTCCTGTTGAACAAGCAACAATACCCAGAGAGATATGTTGCAATTTATCTTTGGGCTAAAAGGGGGTCATTCAGTTAATCAGAGCTCTGTTGTGGGCAGGAAACAGGAAAGTGGGATTTGTGGAGATGGATTACTTGGTTGTAGCAAATGATTCATCTATATTCTACAGGATATACCTTTCTTATAACTTTTGACAAGATATAACATTAATGATGACAATCCTACTTGCTATTCAAGGGGCACTCATGATCTTTTGAGAATCTTATGGTAATGAAAGGTCCTATGTTCCATTGCATTGCCTTCCCTTCAGAGGCTATCAATTTCGCATCATGTTTTTGGTAATAGTTTCTATTGACAGAGATATAAAACCAATCCCAAGCCTTCACCTAATAGCTTAAGCCTTGAATAGAGTTAGTTCCTAACATGGTATATTCATCGTTCTAAAACTTTCATGGTAGCATCTAGGACAAACAAACTACCCAAAGGAGCAGATTCCTCAGTTTTTATCATTATAATACACAATATTCAATATGCCAGAGCATTTAAATTTCAGTCAAATTAAAACTTTTCTATTCCCAAATTATATGAGCAAACAAATAGAAAAGAAGATCTTTGCTTGCATTATTTCATGTTGGAAGATGAATAAGCTCTTCAAACACCAAAAGTATTCAAAGCAATCCCCAAGTGGCTTGATCAGCTGGGAAAAACATAAAAATCTATGTGGTGAGCCTTAAGATTCAAACAAAAATAATTAGAGGAAAAAAAAGAGAAATAGAGAAAAAAAAATTTGCGAAAAAGCTCAGCGGAGACAGCATCCAAAACAAGTCAAAGAATGTCAAAGCAACTAGAAACATAAATTGAGATAGAAACTATGAACTAAGCATTTGAGAAAGAAAAACACAACCAAAATTGGGGGATAGTAAGGTACTTGATAATGAAACCCTAAACTTTGCGGATAATACGTGAGTCCATTCAAAAGCAAAGTTACATATATCATTAAATTTAACAGGGAAAGACAAGTAACTACCATAAACACAAAGCAATTTTATTATACTGCTAAGAAATGCAAAACACTTGAATCGAACATTACAATTTAAAATCCAAATTGAGCAAAGAACAAGTTACAATACAGCTAAAACAGCTCCAAGTACAACAAACAACTCCATTTTCCATTTCACAAAGACACAATGAAAAAAAAGAGAGAGAATCCAAAACCATGACTCTGATAAGCTTCATAACCAAACACAAAATTCACAAAATCATTCAGTCATCGAATCTTTGAGAGGAACCTGTGACAAGAAAGAGAAAGAAAGCGAAATCGAATCTTTGGTTTACCTGCAGGGTTTGAGCGGACCGGAGGAAGCTGTCCACGGCGTGGCTGAGGCGGACTTTCACACGGTGGCCGAGGCGGACTTTCACGCGGCGTGGCTGAGGCGCGGGCGACGGTCTCGCTGTGACAGGTTGCTGAGGGGAATGAGGCTGTAATGGTGACGGGTTTCACTGCGATGGCGACGGGAATGAGGCGGCGGTGGTGAATGAATGGCGGAACAGCGATCTAGAACGAGATTTGGTTCGTGCTTGAGGAAATAAGGCTGGGGTTCCGTCTGCGCGAGCGGGAAAGAGAGAGAACGTGAGCATGAGGGTGGGTTTCCATCAATCTGCGCGAGCGGGAAAGAGAGAAAGTGCCGGGGTTGGGGCTAGGGAGGGATATCAGTTCAGAAGGCCAAGGATGAGTAAAATCTAGGGATTTGACGGAAGTAGAGGCGTAAAATTAGTTTTTCATTTGTTTTTTATAGAGTTAATAAATTTTTAGTGGGAAAAGAAATTTTAGTGGGAAAACACATTTAGAGCAGCGCCAATTAGTTTAGGCAACGGTTTAATTGTGGTGTCTATTACAAATTAAAAGACAACGGTTTCAAAATGTTAGCAATTATTAAAAAATTGTTACCTAATTGTACAAGATAAAGTAACGGTTTTAACATGTCGTCTTTTTCTTTTAAGACAACATTTCCTAAGCGTTGCCTTAAAACCCGTTGCCAAAGCTCTGTTCCTGGAAAAGCATTGCCTATACTGACCAAATGCAACGGTTTTGAAGCGTTGTCTTTAAAAAGTGTTGCCTTAGACCTAAAATATTATAGTGAATAGTGATTATATATGCAACATGAAGCCCCAAAATATATATGCATCATAAGCACAATAACAAATCCTCTCACACTAAAAATAACAGTCCAAGAAAAAATACAATATAAAAATAAAGATAGTACACACAAATTTTAACATTCTTACAAAATATTATACTGTACAAATAACTGCAAAAAATTATTCATACAATTTGATTAATTTTACTATCGGAGAATACGAAAACCGAAAAACCTAAAACCTTATTTATAGGTTAGACCTCCTATAAAATTTATTCTTTTGAACTAAATACCAAGAATTATTCCATATGAACTTTCCCACCAATGAGGTGGTAGTCTGAGACAAAACTAACAAAGTAACAATTTAGAATAAAATAACACGACGGGTAAGAAAGGCACAACACGATTGCATTCTCCGTGGATGTGGTGGAAGGAGGTTGTCCACTAATTAATGTTTGATTCATCGAATAATTAATTGTGGAGTGGAGGAGGGGTTAGGGAAATGCTCTAAAGGAGTCGCATTGTGAATTGTTCAATGGAAGAGAGAAGAGTCAGTATATTATTTCAGAGAAAATTTCAAAGTAATATTTTTCTTTTTTAGTATCCACAGCCGAAAGCCCACGTGAGACTCTATCCATACACGTCACAAAGTAGTTATAATAACGGACCCCTCTATTATTAGTATAGATGGTTCATGCTTAGTCATCCAAATGAATAAAACCCATTGGGGCAGTCTATCTATCCACCAAATTAAAATAAGGTGAATTGGGCTAACTTGTCTATTCTCCTTTCACTCGTTGAGTTGAAATGTTTATCCATTTATTTATTTATTTTAAAATTTAAATCATATTACTTTAAAAATTATAATATTCAAGCTCAATATTCATTTTTAATTATTTTTACTTTTTATAATTTTTTATTAAAAAAGGTTGAAATATCAATTTTTTATTTATTTTTTATGTTTTTAGATTTTTTTTATTTTTAAAAAGCTTAAACAAGTCAACCTCTTTAAGCCATGAGTCAATGTTAAATGGTCAAAACGCTATTATAATGACCTAGCTCTTTTAAGCCCGATGCATTTAAGCCCATTTAATTTGCCAATTTATACAAAACGGGCTTGTACGGACTAGACCGACCCATTTAACACCCCAATAAGTGTACGGATACATAATATAATCTAGTTCCTAAAAAGCACACATGCATGACATTGATTTAATCCTACAAGATTTTAGACATCAGTTTAGTCCATGAAAGAAATATGTAACATCACTTTAGTATTGATAAGGAACATTTATATCATTTATCTTGTTTCTAATTCTTAGCTTTGTGTATGAGTTTAATTAAGTTATTGATGTAATTAATTAGAATTTTGACTTGTTTCTCATTTTGCATTTCTTATAGAATTATTGACTATTGCACTGATTTTGGAATAATTATTGGATTAGAGTTAGTTGCGCTTAACCTTCTCTTTGAGTATAGTTTTTGTATATAAAAGCTTTGAATTGAGTGCGAAATGTGAAGAACAAGGCTAAAACTCTCTACATGGAGCTTGTAGCAGCAATCAATTTGGGAGAATTTGAGAGCTAAATAGAAGAGTTCTTGAGTCATTTAAGCACATTTGTATAAAGTATTGTAATAGAAAATCTGTATCTATCTCTACGAGGATTGGATTAAGACAAATACAAATGTTTTGAAAAGCTCAATAAGTCCTCTAAAACTTTCATGTTCAACTCAAAACCCAGTTCTAAGAGCACCTTGGTGAAAATTGAGTTGCAAGATTAAAGATTGGTGTTCTGAATGTTGTCTAGCATGATCTTTAGTTCATATTTTGCAAATATCTAAAGCTACATATATTCGATTAAGGTTATTTTTGTGACATTAGAAAGCTTATTCAAAGGGCTACATTGCTATGATTTATTTCACTTACAACTGATTTTAGTTTCATGATTATTTGTATAAGAGCAAAATCATATATATATATATCATGATTACAGACTTTAGAGTTTGAATCTAGAATTTCAACTATGATTACCTTGATTTCAGAGAACAAGTGATTTGTTCGTAGAAATGAAATTATGATTTAAGTAGATTTTTGATTAAATATGCATATAGAGAGGTATACAGGTTACGAAGCTTACGTGAGATGAGATTTCTCAAGTGTCGGTCACGTGTGAAATCGGTCGTGACATAATTCTCTGTAATTTGAAATTAAAAGCGTGTATATAACACTCTAGTTATAGACGGGAAAATCGTTTGTAATGGTTAAGAGAGATACCTAAGACCTAATAGGATAAAACCTGATAAACTTTTAATACTATGTAGTATTTGATATAACACTGTATTAGATATTATATTTTATATCATGCAATATCATCATTTATTTACAAATAATTCATATACTATAATTAAATATAAAATAAAATAAAATAATAATAATAATATAGGATTTTTATTAATTATTTAAAATATTATATTTATGTAAATATCTTTTAATTAAAATTTAATTTACATTAAATAGAATTTTTTATTTCAATATTTTATGATTATTTATTATGTCAATAAATTATAAATAAAAATTACTATTTTATGTATTTTAATATTTTATATTTTTAATCATAATTATTTAAATTTAAATTATTAATCCTTACTTTTACATATTCCATATTTTTTACCATTTATTTATGTATTTTATTAGTTAATAATTTATAATTTTTATTAGATATATTATTTTTAATATTTATTATTTTATTTTATTTATTATTTATCAATTATGTTATATTTATTTTTATTATATATAACTAAATTGATATCATATATTATTTGTATTTATTTGTTATTAAATAATTTTATTAAAAATAATTTTTTTTTTATATTTTTTATTAATATTTATTTAAAATTATTTTATTTTAATAAAATATTACAAAATAAAAGTAATGGATAAGGGGTTATGATGTATAAGTTTATATAATATATTATTTGCACAAACAATAGATAATGGTATAATGTATAGTATTAGCTTATTATCATAATACCAAGACACGCCAAAAGCGTCAAACCTCTAGATAGAAATCTTCTGTTTTAAAACGGTATATAATTTTTGTCCCCTAATAATTTATTACCACCTAAAAGAATCAAAATAGATTTAAAAATTTATAAATTATTATAAATATAATATTTATTTTTTATTTGTCAATAAATAATTTGGAATAGGAGAAGGCCACGATTTAGAGACAGAGAAAGAAGATTTCCATCGCAACAGCTCTACTTCTACCTTGAATAATTCAGTAGAAATCGCAATCAAATACAGGACCACACATCGGCTCAGACTGTGACCAGATTTTAATCAAGGAAACTGGTGGTTACTAATCCCTGTGATTTATAGCCCTCTATTCAAGATAATTAAGAAGACAAGGGTTGCATTTGGCGGTAGTCAAAGGAATCAGTACTTGTCTCCTTCTAATTAGTTTTCATATTACTACAAAATTAGAGTTTGCTACAGTATTATTGCTATTGTGTAACTAATATCGTATTCTGTGAACGGGACGATATTTTGATGGCCTCCTTTCTCTTCTTGATTGTTCACATGTCGGTCCAAAAAGAGAAACTGAAGCTAACAACAAGTGTTCAACATTACAATAAAATATAACAAGTGAGACTCAGTAATAGGGACTTGCATAAGCTGCATTGCAAGCGAAACCGAGAAATAAAATCGTCAAAATACAAAACCAGATCCGACATGGTAGCTTTAGCCCTTGAGATATGTGCCTTTGTCAGTGTTAAAACAACATCACCTTCATTGTGGGAAAGATGCACCAAAGCATCGCCGACAAGCGCACAAACCAAAACCGAAAAATGCCTAGTAGAATAGCCAAACAAATCATAAAAGTACTGCAAAACAAGAGCATCCCAAAATACAAAATCAAACCAACTACTACAGATATGAAATTTGGGAGGTGAATGAAACTGAAAATGGAAAGATTATCTGATATTAAATAGCGTATATGATTATCTGTGTCCCATACGTGCCTAACACGAAAAAGTTCAAACAAAATTATTTTTCATTCATCCTTCAATAATTATCTATGTCAAAAATTTACTTTATCTAAAAATAATTATCTATTTTAAAAATTTAAATAATATTAATTACTTTTTTATCAATAACATTTCTATTAAATATTATTAACTTATTAATGAAGGAGAAAAAAAATTAGAATATTAAAAAAAATATAATTTAATAAATTAATTATAATTTTTATTAATATTAATATTTTATTAATTTTTTAATTTTAATAAATATATATAATTAGACAATTATTTAAAAGCAGATGAAGTATTGCCACTAATCCCCTCCCAATTTGAGTTATCCAGAAAAAAAAAAAAAAGGTCAGAGTGTGCATGCCAACTTGGAGTCGGTACGTACTCGAATTTTTTGCTTTACAACAACCGAAATAACTCCTGCACATGCAACTTCCTAGCTAGTCCCACCAAAGTAAATGAAACAAGCCACAGTATTGTTGATATGAGACTAATATGATTAATAAAGATACTCTATTTGTTTTAGAATATTTATTTATTTTTAGATAGTTTTATATTTTAAAATATAAATTTATTTTTAGATAATTTTATAATTTAATATATTATTTATTTATTTTTTAATAGTACCCCTTAAATAATTTCACTTACTAATTATTACTTTTTCTGTTTCATAAAAGCTAACAAAAAAATAAATAATACATATATTAAGGAAAAAAATATATCTTGATAAATAAAAAAGACTATATGAATTAATAAGATTATAATTATATACTCATTATTACTTATCTTAATAAATATATTGATTACTTAATTAATACATTTATATTAAGAGAATAAATGAGAAAAAATTAATGCTACCTAAATAATCTAAATGTACGGATATTCTTAAATATTAAAAAGTGAAAAATTGACAATAATTATAAAATGAAAGGACTAATTTTCCAAAAATATTTAATTTAATGAGCTTATATTAGTTCATTCACTGTATTTTACTTAATTTTTAATATATTTAATATTTTTTCTAATATTTATGTTTGTCTGAAAATAACAAATATTTAAAAAATGAGGGAGCAGTAATCACATACAACGGTAAATTGAATAGTCAACTCCTTTGCCGAAAAAATTGAATATAGTCTCCTCTCTCCAATTTATGATGCAATGCGCGATCTGTTGAGAACCGCAATTAAATTGGCTATTGAAGAGGAGGACTAGTGGCAGGGGAGACCGTTCAGTCGCGTTGGTCATACATAACGAAGGTGCACAATTTATCACATTTAATTCATATCTTGTGTCTAAAGTATTATACGGACCTTATATTATTATACATTTATACCTATCTCTCTTTTTATTTTTTTTTTATGAACTATTCCATCTATTTTTAAAACATACATTCCCCTCTCTAAAAAAAATTAAGTAACATTTCAATCCATTTTCCAGTTTTTTTCTTAATTCATCATTTTCTCATGTTTATTATTTTATTTTTGATCAAAATATCTTTTATTAATAGTAAAACATTATGTTTTTATTGTAAAATAAGAATATATGTGGATTATAATAATATACGATATTGATATGTATAATTTCATTTAATTTCTAAATTATTATGATTATACATTAAGAGAATAAATTACTAATAGTAATAAAAATTTGTAATATAAATAAAAATTATGTCTTTTATTAGCTACTGATTTAAGAATATTAATGTATATAAAAATAAAATTATTTTTTAACGGTGGATTAAAATAAATCACGAAGAATGTAAAGAAAAAAATTTTGTTATTTTACTATGAAAATATACATTAATATTCTAAAATTGATAGTTGAGAAAATATGCAATTTTCATTTTTTATAAATAACTATTATAAATTATTTTTACTATTAATAATTTATTCTTAACCTAATAGTAATTTCAAAATTAAATTTAATTATGTATATCTCTATATTTTATATTATTATAATTCATGGCATATGTTTTGTTTTATAAAATAATTAATATATATAACTATTAACAAAGGATATTTTGTCCAAAATTCCATACTATTAATATTTAAAAACTATTAACAGAAAATTTTTGCCACATAACAACTTTTAAAATATGTTAAAATTCAAAATTTTAAAAACTTTACCAAAAAGGGAACTATTCAAACATATGATATAAAGCTTTTTTCATATTTTAGAAAAATGTGTTGATGAATTTTCTTAAAAATCACCCTAATTTTTTAAAATTTTAAATTTATATGTACAGTTATAATAAAATCATATTTTAGATAGATAATACTTTAGATAAGAGTTCTTAAATGAAATTAAGTATTATTAATATCTTTATACAATATTTTTATCATATGTTCATTCCATAAATTAAAATTAATAGTTATTTAATTTTATATGTTCCTACTTATTATTATGTGTATCGCATGGGTTATACAATACTAGTAAAATAATAAACATGAAAAATGGAGATTTAAGAAAAACACACAAATTTGAATTAAAATATAATTTATTTAAAATTATTTTTTTGGACATGCTTCAGTATTCCATGCAAGGACTATATTATATATAGGTTGAAGAATGATGATTACAATAAACTTTTTCCACTATTCATACTCATTCACTCACCAGCTTATGAAATCGAACTGTTCTTCCTTCCAAAGAAGTTGGCTTTATGCTTGAGTCGACATCAACTTCTCTCGTATTCTCTCTCTTCTTTTTGGCAGTGTGTCAAAGATGAAGAAAACCTTACACTGGTTTCTGATGTTAACAGTATGTGCTTCCTTCAACATCATTAATGGCCTTAGCCACTCAAGGCTAGCAGCCGCCGAAGATTATGAACGGGCTGATAGGATGCTTGCCGAAGTTGATGATTCAGGTATCCTAAAACTACATATATTTGAGATTTTAAGGCGTATATATATATACGAGATATAGAGTGATGTGAATCATTTTAAATTGTTATAAGATATCTTTTCACCTAAATGTTTCTTTTGGGGTTTAAAGCATTAGCAATTTCATTAAAATGAAAGTTTAAATCCCATATCATTTTGATCATGCAGACTCTGATATCATGTCATCTCTCCCAAAGTTAAGCTAATGAGTAGAGAGGTAAATGAATGATTTTAATTATATTCTAATAGACATATACATAATGTAATTTATAGGTTTCATAAGCATCGATTGTGGATCAACGGAAGATTACCAAGACGAAGAAACTGGATTTTGGTATCAAACAGACAAAAACTTTGTAGAAACAGGAGAGAGTTATAAGGCTTCAGGGAGTGCGTACTCAAACATGCCCTACTTTGGGAGACAGTTTAACACACTGAGATGCTTTCCAAAGGGAGATAGGAACTGCTACACTCTGAGACCCGAACAGGGCAAAAACAATAGCAAGTATCTTATCAGGGCTTCCTTCTCATATGGAAACTATGACGGCAAAAATCAAACCCCATCATTCGATCTGTATCTTGGAGTCAATCTGTGGAACCCGATTACTATTGATTATGGTGGGACCAGCACTTACCGCTTTGCTGAGATTATTCACATTCCGCCAAGTGACAGTGATACCATACAAGTGTGCCTTGTAAAGACTGGCCCAACAATCCCTTGCATTTCTGCATTGGAATTACGGCCTTTGGACAGCTATATTTATCCTATTATCACGTCCAGCACTACTCCAACACCACTATTGATTACTGGGGGAAGGATTGACGTTGCCTCTCCTAAATCGCCTTCTTTTAGCAGGTAATAATCAACATCTTATGTTATTATTATCCTATGGCAGAATATATATGTCCTTTTACCTTTATTTGAATTTTTATTTGACCATTTATGTTTCAAATTTGATTTTAATTCACTGTTTCATCTCATAAATAACAAAATGTGTTGACGTGACAATTTCACGAGTCTAATCTACATGAGTGCAGTCAAAAGTTGCTGACGTAACACATTCTACATGTTTGATCCCCATAAATTGTTGTTGTTTGGCTCTGAAGCTTCATACCCGTCCATAGTCTTCAAACAATATATATATGGGGATCAACAATTTTATTGAGAAAAAGATCTTTCAATCATCCATGCCGTTTACCGGTTCAATTTGGCAAAGTATCATCTGTTTTTGTTAATTTAAATGCTTATATTTAGAATAGACAGAAATATGGCTTCAGTCATTAAATATAATATAGGTTTTTGGATTTTAATTCTTTTAATTTGTTTTTGGCTTTTATTCCCTCTTTTTTCTCAAATTTTATGCTTATTTTCCCTATAATTAATTAGTCGACGAGATTTTTAAATGATAATATTTACAAGGATTAAAAGAAGATTCCTAAAATAGTTATAAAGACTAGACACTAACTATTCAATATTCATAAGGACCAATTGCATATTCTAAATTACTTATAGGGGGCTAAATTTAAAATATTAAGGATCAAAATCATAGTATTAAAAAAATGGGGGCCAAAAGCAAAATTTTTTTACATGGACTAAAGTCAAAACGATCTACACTTTTAAGAATAAAAAACATGTTAAAACCTTTAGAATATCATTCGTTGGATGCTTCTACAATACTTTTTTCATATTCGATAATAAAAGAGAAATATATCATTAATTGATAGTGTCCTGTCATAACTGCATTATTTTTATAGTAAAATCCTATTTCGGTCCTCCTAAGATGCAACACTCGCCAAATTAGTTCTTTAAAGATTTTCGTAGCCACGTTAGGACCCCTTAAAGATTGAAAACGTCACCATATTCATCCTCCTACAAACTTCTTAAAACATAATTTTCCAAATCATAAAAAAACCCTCAAGTCCCTAAATTACAAATATCTTAAATTAGGTTTTATGGGATTATTTGATTGACAATCCTTGACATGTTCACTTATCATAGCACAGCACACACTAACGTGTCACATCAATCACTATTAGTTAACTTTATAATAAATAACAAGAGGACGAATATCATATATATCACAATTCAACTTGGATCATGATCGTGTACAGGCCCCCTTGCAAGCCTTATTAAAATTTTACATAAAAATGGACGGGTCTCCCCTAAAAATAGAACTTTTGCCAAATACAATTCCTATAAATATTGATACCACAACTCAATCAGGATAACAGATAGGCATTTATACATATACTGTTCCAAAAGCATCACAATACCCATAACTATATACCCAAACAAGACTACATGCATAATGAAACATAGACATTAACATAATTAATCTGCACCCTGCCTGTGGTTCAATGGAGTACCAAATTTTCTAAGGATTAAACACAAGTATAACAAACAACGAAATACAAAAGGAAAGCCTAGATGCCAATGTTGATGAGCTCACCAAAAGGAACTAACCATATATTCCTATGAAGTGGGTGGATCTGGGCACAGATATACATCTGAATCTAAAATAGGATGGAAACAAAAGAATGGGTTATAAAACTCAATGAGGAATAACATATTTACATAGTTCAATGGAACAAGATCAATTTCAAAACAAATAAAGTAACCATCAAATCATATTTCATAGTTCTGTAAATGAAACTAAATGCATATATGCAAAAAATTTAAACACTTCAATCGGTAGATATGGAACCTTGAAAGTTTAAGCACATAGGAAAGTTAAGGAGGTATCTACGTTAAAATATAATTCACAATTGATTCCACAACTGGCCTTTACACCCATCCCCAAAGCATTTACACCACATTTCATGATGCATTTGAGCAGCCCTCACACTCGTCCCTAGTGTGATCATAACTTTAGGCACAACATATACTGTGCTAACAATCCTTTGCTAGCTGATGAGGCTTCATTGAAGGTGTGCCAACATCGCTGTCATTAGTATGATTTTTGTTAAGGATACCCAAATGAGCATTCATATGAATATGTAGCCCTTCAAGAATATGTAAGGTTAGAACTTAGAAACTTCAACTCTAAATGACAGTTAAGAGCAGTTGACTTTCTATTGGCTCAAAAAGGATTTTGTCTCGTATAAATGACTAAAATGACTCAAAATAATTCTCAATGGTCCAAATCTTTTAAATATTTAGATTTCTCCTATTTAAAAATTTAATAAGAAATATAGGTATTACAACATATTTAATGATAGGTTTGTACTGACTAATTATAATGATTGCCAATTGTTAATTCTAGAATTAATAATAAAAAAAAGATTGCAAATTTTAGGAATCAAATTATACTATAGATGAAAAAAACAAGAGATCAATTTGGAAGAAAAGTAAAGAAAATGAATCAAAGATACTTTTTATCTATTTTTTTACGAAAATATTTAGGGTAAATTACACTTACCTTCCCTCATCTAAATAAAAACAAATGGAACTAATCATTGTTAAAGGAAAAGGATCTCATTAGGAGAAAGTGTTTGTCTAGAGGAAATATAGTTTGGCCTGAGGAGGAGGAGCTTTGAGAGAAATGAAACCCGTCCAAGAGGAAATAGAGCTTGGCCTGGAGGAAGAGCTGATAGGTGGCGGAGATATATCATCCGAGCTCTATTTTCTCGGATGAGCTGCTTTCTCTCAACCTTGCTCCTCCTCCTTCAAAGAGCTCTATTTTCCCTCTGATGAGCTCAATTTTCTTCCAATCGAGATTATTTTTCATTAACAGTGATTAGTTTCGTTTGTTTTCATTTAGATGAGTAGAGGTAAATGTCAAGTAGACAAATATAGAGGGGGTGAGTGTAATTTACCAAAATATTTATGATTTCAAGATTATGTAATCAGCGAAGTACTTAAACAAAGGTGGTCTTAGCTAGGTTTGAGTCCATGTAGCCACCTAAAAATTTGAAAGGAAGAGATTTGACGCCCAATAGTGGTCGTACCTTGAGTAGGTTTCACTGTTTCAGTAGAATTGTCTCCTATAAGAAGATACCACTAATCCGGAAAAAAAGAAAAAAAAAACTTTCTACCGGTGTTTATTTGTTTTATTATTCAAAAGCTCTGATGTAGAAAACTAGCAAATTATTATTGCCTAATTCTTAAAATTTGCTAGGTACAAGGATGACGTCTATGACCGAATTTGGCGCTTTGATGACGCTGGTGATAATTCGAGCTGGTATCACCTTGAATTAGATAATAATTCGACCAAAATCGATCTTGGAACCCAATTCGATGCTTATAGATTACCAGCCGAAGTATTGATGACTGCAGCCCGATCTCGGAATATGTCGTATGCCTTAGAATTTGACTTTAGGTCTCGGTATGGAGCACTCGAGGAGAATACCGTGTATTATGTCTGCTTCCACTTCACTGAAATACAGCAACTTCCGGTTGGGCAAAAAGAATAATTGACAGGATCATCCTTAACTCTGAAAACATCCTCTCACAGCCTTTGGTTCTTGAATACTTGAAGCCAGTCACCATTAATCGTACAGTTGAAGCTACTGATGTTAATTTTAGCATTCGTGCATCGTCAGAATCGGATGCTCCCCCTATCCTCAACGCCTTTGAGATCCATCAGTTGATGATGCAACCTGATTCTCCAACTGACCCAAGAGATGGTATGCAATACAATAAGGAATAGATCATTTTATGCAAAAACTTTACATGACCATATCATATGCAAATGTTGATCAGACAGGTGAAGTTTGAAGAAAAGCATGAGAGAGATCTCGATTTCGGTAAAATTTGAACGTGATAAAGTTCGGTGAAATTTTGACCAAAAAAAAATGTCATGTATTATAAAAAACCGGTTTTTAAATCATCGAATTTTAATAAGTAATCGAATAGGAAAAGGTTCAATTCTATTTGACTAGTAAGACTGCAGTTCTGTTTAGTATTAATTATTTAATTATATGTCATATATAGTTTGAATTATTGTTCACATGTTAACCTCTAAAATAAGAAAAGAAAACTACTATTTAACATTAATTTTTAAGATATGTATTAATTTTGTCAGTAATTATTGTCTCTCATTTTTAATATAAAAAATATTGTGCTAAAATATAATGTTATAGAAGGCGCATTTTTTTTCTTAATTTTAATAGCATTTTAGAATTTTTCAATCCTTAATTACCACATTGTATGCTGCATTATTACATTTGTTTAGTTGGTGCCACCGTGCAAATCAAAGACGCCTACCAGATCTCCAGGTTGAGTTGGCAAGGAGACCCATGTCTTCCAATGAAATTTACATGGGAGGGTCTCAATTGCAGCTCTGGCACCAATCCAAGGATCACATCATTGTAAGTAATAAGCTTTTTCAAAACTTTACTACTACACTATCTAGAATGCAAGGCACTCATTGATCAATGCCACTGAAACAAAAAGAGGAGAAAAAAACATATTGGTATTGATCATCACCGTGACATGAGCATATGAACACATTCTTAAATAATTGAGTGAAGAATTTAGTATCATATATTGTCCTAGCAATGACTAATATTATGTCAATTGTAAATTACCAACAGGAATCTGAGTTCAAGCAAACTGACAGGGGAGATACATATTTCATTCTCATATCTTACAGAACTAGAAGTCCTGTAAGTAGTGATTACCATGGCTAATAAATCTTATGTTCACATATCCAGGGGAAAAAAAATCTTATGTTCAAATATCATACTCATATAGCATTGACTAATTAGAAGTCTCACAGACAACATTATGCCTAGTTTATACAGGAGTTCACACAAAAGCTTCTAATTTCTGTAACCTACCCACCTGTGAGTTTCATCAAAGAAAAATTCTGATATAAATACTAAGTGTAAAAATCTATTTTTAGACACACTCACAAAAAGTAATAAGTGAGATCTATAAATAAATGAGTATATTATGAATAAAGTTGATGAAATCTATTTTTATTATGAGTATGTATAAATATAATATGATAAACTTACACAAGAATTTGCCTTCATGAATAACTAATGCTATACCATCAATTTTTTTGCAAAAGAAAAAAAAGGGGGATAACCCACTTATCCATTTGGGATCTATTTTCATACCGTTCTCGCAAATAAATTTGGATGCAGATCCTAAAGTCTTTGAACTTTCCTTCAATAAATTTTGTATTACAATGTTTTAGGGATTTGTCAGACAACGAACTGGAAGGACCGCTGCCTGGATTTTTGGCAGAACTGCCAAAGTTAAAAGTTCTGTAAGTTTGGAATCTTTCCTGCTAGTTTTTTATCCGAAAAAACTAGTTGCTTGTTAGCATTAGAACTTATTGTATAAATATAAACTTATTGCTGGCCCGATTAATTTTATTAGGAGTGAGATGTTTGAATAGACAATTCTAACCTCTCGTAATTTGGTACACTCATAAAAAAAAAAGAAAAAAAGATTCCACGATCTTTTTTCGGGAAACCCACTTTTTGCAGTATGCACTTACGTATTTATGGACACACTTTATTATGAGTGTGCAACATAAGGTGTTAAAATTGTGCGTAGAAGAATTTTTCTTTTATTTTAAGTAAATCTAGATTTTAAGTTATTAGATCTATATTTAAGTAATAATTTTCAGGATATATTATTTCATTGTCTTTGCAGTAATTTGACGGGGAACAAGCTTTCAGGTCCAATTCCTATGGTTCTCAAGGAAAAGTCCGATAATAAAACTCTGCAACTAAGGTTTCTATTATAATATTTTTCATATTCTCAGAATCAATTTTTGCCCATTAGTTGCTATTTTTTCTATTGATATGCTGTTTTTTGTGAACTTTCATTTAATTACCAATATAAATAGTAAATGTGTAAAATATAAAGGTATAAAAAGTAGAAAAACCATTAATAAACCAATATGACTAAGGAGAAGTTATAACGAAAAAAAATGTATTAGATCAATTTTTATTGTAAAATATTTTACATTATTTATAAGTACTGTTTATGTATGACATTCTTATAGAACTTCCTTGGTCAGAGAAAAACTCCAAATGAACCAATGCTCATTCCAATTTGAGTTACAATAGTAGTAATTCCTTATTTATATAATCATTGATAACAATTTAACTAAGTGTTGTTACAATCATATCAGTTATCCTTTCCTTCAAATCAACCTTGCCAATTTGCCTTCAAAGTTGCCTAAAAACACACGCACAACTACTTGATTCTACGATCTGCCAGATTCCAACCAAGGCAGAGATTAGAGAACCTGCTCCAAACCAACATGCTACTCAAGAAATTGGCACAATAACTTGGTTCTTAATTACATTGAACTAAATCTCCTAAAACAATATATGAGACTACAAAACAGCCTATTAAATACAAATAGTTTCCACCATGATTCCATTGTCTTTCTTTTGTTTGGTCGAACATGATTCCATTGTCTTTTTTTCTTTTTTTCAAAAGGTTCATTGATTTAATAAAAAGGATCCCACTGTTTTTTTTATTTTATTGGTTAGAGATATGATCGCATTGTCTGAAACTTGAATTTGATTCCTTGTTTATTCTTGAGTTGGCCCACTATTGAAGCTTTAGTAAAAGTCCAATTTTGATCCTTTTATTAATTAAAACTTTTAATTTATGATTATTTCTTAAAATATTCTCCCTAAAAAATTATTCTCTTTCATGTCCATTTGATGTGTAAAATTGAGCATGAAATTGGAGTTTGGATTTGAAATTGGATGACAAAATTCCAAATTTAATGTTTGGTAAACTTTTTAGAATTAGAATCATAATTCCATATAACAATTCCATGAAATTGAAAAGTAACTAGCCAAAACATTTTCTAATTCTTAACTCATACCTTAAAAATTGTCAATTCATATATCATAATTTTTATCGTTCTCCAATTGTCACCCTCTCATCGTCCGCCACTAATTGCCGAGTGTTATAGTCGCCAGCTAACCGCCCACTGTCGATAGTTGACCGCCCATTGTCAATCACCTACAGTGCTCGCTTGCGACTGCCATCGTTAGCAATAGCTACCAATGCCGATTGTTCACCTACCGTAAACTTAATATAGTGAAAATATGCTGAAATTATAGATCACATATCTAAGCAATAGAAATGAAATTGAATTTAGAATTCTAGTTATGGATCCTAATTATTTGTAAGAGTCAAATATAAAATTTAAAATTCAGAGCTAACTCCTAGAATTGAAATTAAATTTGAAATTCTAAACTTCAATTTCAATTCCATGCTCCAAGCAAACTCTAATATTTATATCTATTATAGTCATTTTAGATATTGAGAACAATCTTTACCAAATATTACTTCTATTACTTTTATTTATTGAGAGTCACTTTTGCATTATTTTACTATATTACGACTTTTTGAGGGTTTCTTCTTGAGGGTAGCATTTTCATAGCAGTTTTTTTAGAGTAACAATTTTACCAAACCCAGCTTAAGAAGAGTAGTCCATTTTAGTTGTATTTTCAATTCCATAGAATTAACTGTGAAATTATAATTTAAATTCTATATGTTACTCAAAATCTAAAAATTGGAATTGGATTGTCCATCATATTTCCAATTTCAAGCTTCAACTCCATACGCCAAACGATACAAAAATGTCATTCAACCGTGCCGTGCGTAGAATGTCAAGTACATGTGTCGATAATCTTGGTTCATATAACACACCTCGTTTATAATCTTACCCTGTGAGATAGATGCATCACCATCTTTCTCATTGCTACCATTATCAATTACATTTAGTGATGCAACTTTCTTTAAGTTTTGAATAAAGTCATTTAACTCTCCCAACAACGATATGAAGTGATTCTCTATGAGCTTTATGTAATCATATGGTCAACAATTATAATGTAATTAGGGTGTTACGTGAGATGAAAATCACTTGTCCCCAAATTATATTATTTTCTCTTTCTCTCAATCATTTATTATTATATGAAAAGAAAAGTGATATATATTTGATAACTATTATAAATATTTAAATCTTTTTCGATTCTTATATTTCATGGGGCAATAATTGATGGAGGTAGGAGAAAGGAAGATAAGTATTATATATGATCGCATGAGTATTAGTTTTTGGGACCTACTATAATATGATGTGAATATCATCACTTCTATGATATAATAACTAATATCTTGGCACTTAATCTTTTTTCTCCCAGTGTGGCTAATAATCCAGATCTGTGTCTAGCAAAATCATGCAATAAGAAGCACTTCATAGTACCACTTGTTGCTTCACTTTTGACTTTAGTTGTGATCCTCTTGATTTCTCTTGGACTTTGGATATTCAAAAGAAGACAGAAAGGTACTTGATTGAATTCTGTTCCCCTGGCTAGTTGATGGATGAGAATATCACCATAAAACCATAATAAATTTCATGTTAATACTTAGCAAGACTACCACATGAAGAAGTTGATCATTTGTATTATTCTGCCCTCCAAAGCTTTGATTCTTTCACTTCGTCACCTGGTATATGTTAGATATAAAACTCATTAGCCTTAACTTTCAAAAGAGTTTGTTGAGTGCTTGTACTTATCACCATTTTTATCGTGAACCTTTTTGTTGGTTTTTTTTTTTTCATTTCGCTTTTAAAATATTATTTTAACATCTAATAAGTGGATATCCCTTGAGGCACCTACTTTATTACTATTAGATGTGGAATGGTCCCCATTTATTCTATTAATCTATCACATCTAATGATAAAAAAATGATTGTTTCAGAGACATCCATTTTTTAAATGTTGAAATAACACTCATCGTTTACTTTAATATTGCAGTTGTTACAAACAATTAATTTCTACAAACTCAAAGGAAAATTAACAAAGACAACAGAAAATTGCTATTTTTCTATAGTTATAATAAGAGGCAGATATGAAGAATTTGTTATTCCAAGCAAGTAGACACCATCAGTTAGATGCCAATATTATGGATTGCTGTATGTTGTTTTTCCTTTTTTTGTTTGCTCTGTTTTGAACCTGCTGTCTTTGTACTCATGCCCGCCGTCTGTTTGGATGGGTTGAGCCTATCTTTTAAAAAAAAAAGTATAGAAGAAATGTATAGTTAGTTTTTTACCTATATGTACGGCATCAGCATATAAAATGCTTTTGCAATTGATATACACAGGGTACAAAAAGGATTTTTTGGGCCTCTCATTATCTTTGTTTGTTGTTTAATATGTTCCTCTATCTGTATCTTCTTTAATTTGAATCAATAAATTACAAACCATTTGTCAAAGTGGTGTCGAGACACATTTCTATACCGAAATTAACGGAAAATGCCAAAGTAGTACAAATGGTGTCATATTAACATGTGTGACGTATTAACATCGTTTGAGCTACACAACCATTTTTTTTGGTTAGTTATGTAACCAAGAACTACATTGGTAGACAATTTATAATGTAGGGGTTAAACTGATAAAAAAAAGGATACTTATTAAAAAAATAAAAATAAGGGGTTATATTTAAAAAATGAAAAGATAACGGGCAAAAAAAGTTTTTATGATTAAAAGAATAATTTACCCAAATCCTAGTTCATGTTTGTAATTATTTCTTTTTTACATATTTGCATGTTTTAAATTGGATTTTCTTTAATACAGTGAATGCACATACTGATTCTAAGAAGGGGAGATCATTGGAATCAAAGCATCGAACCTTCACTTACACTGGGATTCTCAATATTACTGATAAATTCAAAACCATTATTGGAGAAGGAGGATTTGGAAAAGTTTACCTAGGTGTACTACAAGATCATGCTCAAGTTGCTGTTAAGCTGATATCATCATCATCAACACAAGGTTACAGAGAATTCCAATCAGAGGTTAGAAATTGTACTAAAGTAATAACACAATAGATTCAATTATGAATTTAGTGAAGTAATAATTTCATGGAGAATCTAGCAATCTATTTTCCGGTTAATTTTGGTAAACCTGAAATTTGAAATGCAGGCACAGCTCCTGAGTCTTGTTCATCATAGAAACTTGGTCACTCTCATTGGGTATTGCGATGAAGGAGAAATTAAAGCATTGATTTATGAATATATGCCCAATGGAAATCTCCAACGACATCTATCAGGTAATTTACACTGCATATACTAGAATTATAACCATTGAGAAATTGTAGCTATAACAAAAATTACATCTTCATTCTGGAATTAGAATTTTGGTCATTATTTTGGCATCTGTTTGCATCTTTTTGAAAGATGATTGCATGTCATTTTTTTCCTTCTCGATAATCGTTCCAACATTGAAGAATTAAAAAGTTTTAAGGACCAAATATCCATTACTGAGATCTAGGAATCAACATCTTGTTTCCTACTGCAATACAGTTGTGTCAAAAAGATTATCGATGCATTGACCAAGGCCCAGTGTGCTTTTCTTTAAGGATTTGTGTACCGAACTTAGAGATATGGCTTCTTTATTTTCTCTATCTCAACCACTTTGAATTAGAGGATGAAGTTAGAGTGTGCTATTCTCTTGGTCAGTAGTATGCATGACTAATGTGCAGTTACTGCATTGGTTTAGCTAAAGCATGGTAGAGGAACCCTAACTAAAGGAACAATTAGATTTGATTAGACAATTGTCTCATCCTAAGATAGTTTTCACTGCTAACTAGTCTATCTAGGATGTTTTCTTTGTCCTGAATCTAGTAGAGCCAAACTATAACTTAGTAAAACCCACGTTTCTAAACTCTATACCGGAATTAGTTACTATTTTCAGCAATGAGCACTCTAGGTTCACCTAAAAAAAATAATATAGTATCTTAATTAGAATATTAAAGAATGTCTTAAATGATCATTTAAACTTGATTTCTATATTTCTTTCTATTTCATTATTTGCTTTTTTTATTCAAATAGGATTAAGATTTTAGTATTAATATAAATAGGAATTGGCATCACAATTCACAACACAACACACCACAACATATCAATGCCTGAATTCTCTACATTTCTTTTTCCCTATCTAAAACCCACAATCTCAACAAAAGATTTTCACTTTCATTTTACTCATCTTCATATTCCAAATAGAAGCACAATGCCATCTAAGAGTCTAATAAGACCTTAAATTTGATATGCAATAAGGTTTCAAATATATATATATATATATTGTGTTCCATGTATCTTGAAGTCATCTACTCATCTTAAAGCAGGATTTGCTTATGGTTTCATTTTGTTGGGTTTTCCCATATAATCATAAGAGTAATGTCTATTTATTTTTCCTTATGAATCAAAATAATGTGGCCATGTTATGCCTTGTGTGCAGTGAAAAATCAAGATGTCTTGAAGTGGAATCAGAGACTTAATATTGCAATTGACGCAGCAAATGGTATCTGCTTAAATTTCTATGTATGGAAGTTTTCTGTTTCTTGCTTCTTTAATTTTACTCTGATACCATATATTCTATGGGTTCTGATGGATTCTCAGGACTAGATTATCTGCATAATGGTGTTAAGCCATCAATTGTCCATAGAGATTTGAAAACTTCCAACATATTACTAGATCAAGCCAAGCATGCCAAGATAGCTGATTTTGGTCTAAGTAGAGCCTTTGGTAATGATATCGATTCTCATATATCAACTCGTCCTGCTGGTACACCAGGTTATATTGATCCAGAGTAAGTAATAACATAAGAAATTTTGGTAGAGCACTACTACATATTGTTTTTAGTAACATTAATTAAAAATATATAATTTTTTTAAAAATTATCTAAAAATATATAAAAAAAATGTTAAAACTCTCTTAGTAACATGTTTACAAGTGTTGTATATAAGTTATGTTTTTAAAGAGTTTTACTTAAAAGTTTTACCGAGACTTTTTTATAAATCTCAAATGTTGTGTTGTATATTTGCTAGAATTAAATATTTTTGTGGCATTCACTAAAAAAAATTAGTTCAAGTGCTGGGATTAATGATTCGAAATCAGTCTCCTCCTTAATAAATTATTTATAAACCCTACCAAATTATAAACAAGTCGAATGATTTAATACAATGTTAGCTTCATTAGAATTGTAAAAGTGATGGTTGTGTAAGAGTTCCGCCGGTGAAATTTCATCATCAATATTGTATTGATATTGTGTTCTTATATTTGGTCAATATTTTTGGACACACCCTGATTCCATCTTTTGGTCTCACAATAAATTGTTATAGATTATTAGATGCAATATTGTTCCAGAACAATTGAGAAGACAAATTTACCAATGTGTGTATTGCTTATTTGGTTAGGAAAAGATACGAAGTTTCCTCTATTTAGCCAAAAAGATTTACTTAATTATTAGGGGTGATAATTTATTTTGCCCAAGAATGAAGTGAAGAGAACTGAAAAAATGCCTTATTTGTTTGTTTTCTTAATAGATTTCACAGGACTGGAAATTTAAATAAGAAAAGCGATGTCTACAGCTTTGGAATAATTTTGTTTGAGTTGATCACTGGTCAACCTGCACTAGTAAGAGCATGCGAGGAAACCACTCACATACTTCAGAGGGTTACACCCATCATTGAGAGGAGATATTCAAAACCTTGTTGATCCGAGGTTGAAAGGAGAATTTAATACAAATTCTGCTTGGAAAGTTGTTGAGATTGCCTTGTCTTGCTGTTCACAAATTGCATCTCAAAGACCAGACATAAGCCAAATATTTGTTGAGCTAAAGGAATGTCTCTCTTCGGAGATGGTTGGCACTACCACTACACCTGGTGATGAGATGTACTCCGTACAGCTTGAGCTTGACACAGAACTTAATCCCTCTGCTAGGTAATTAAATTAACCATAACGTTACAATCTTTACCCATGTATCATTGAGTGTACTGAGCAGCGTAAACCCCCATTTAATGCGAGGAAAGTGCATGGAAAAGTAGTGCACTGATTTGTGTAGAAACCCAAAGCTTTGGAAATTAAAAATTGTCAAATATCACAAATTGAATGTTCTCACATCAATGTAACCGGCATGTGCTTACTATGATGAAGCTTCAAAACAAGCTTCATCAATGAAGTCTGCGCAACCTGAATCGCGACGCGAAAAATTAAGTTTCGTTAAAATTGGAGTCGCCACCAAGTTTATTTAAATTGGGAAAACATGGAAAAACCCGTTTTATTAAAAAATTGATCTTTGAAACCAGATTTGAGCTCTGAGTCGGTTATGCATAGGGAAGGGTAAGATTTTAGTCTTACGCACCCTAGGACACCGTCCTTAGACGGTACCTTAATTGATTTGTGCAAGTTATTAATAACCTTTCAAAACATTCATTTTTATATTTTTATTTACAACAAAACTTTAAAAATAAATTGAGAAACACCAAGCTGTCACAACTCAGGTGTTAAAATACTGTGTTAACAAACCGTCACGGTTAAATTAACATTTTTATTCAAAATACAATATTTCACAAATAAGTAACAAATTTAAACTAAATGTATGAAAATGAAAATCTGTTGTGAATTATAAATATTTACAAATAAGATAAAAATTTATTTTGATATTTTTTACGAAAGTAAAATAAAATATAAAAGGGGACATACTTTTAAAGAAAATTTGGAACATCAAGCTGTCACAACTCAGATGTCCAGAATATTGAGTTAACAAGCCGTCCCGACTAAATTAACCCTTTTTATTTGAAATGAAATATTTCCTAAAGAAATGATTGTTTAAATTAAATAAAATATCTCATAAAGAAGAATTTACAAATAAGACAAAATTACGAAAAATTTAAATTTGACTTGACAGGGATTCAAACGCCCTCCTACGTATCCTTCTGCAATGGGGAATTCAAAGTCACGTAGTTCTCTTAAAAGTAATTATTATTTTTATTATTTTAATTTTAAAATGAGATTTTGAATATCAAGCTTCAGATAAAATATTCCAGAATATAGAATTAACAAGCGTCACGACTCAGTTAATTTTATTTAAAATTTATAATTTTACCAATTAATTAATTCAAATACTCTTTTTAGTAAAACAAAATACCCAAGTATTTATTTTAGATCCAAGATGAATAAAACTTTTTTAGACAAAACTCTAATTTTAACAAGAACTGATAAAGCTAATTCATAAATACACAATTAATTTGAATAAAGTACATAAACGTATAAGAGAATTAAACTAAAAATTAATTCATAAACACAATTACACAATTAACTTAAGCAAAACACGTACCCATATAAAATAAATAAACACAAAAATGAGAGTCCTAATTACTATTTTCTTTTATAATTTTCTTTTTAAATTTTTTTTTATATACATTTTTAAACAAAATTCATTAAAATAAGATAATTAAATCACTCTCTAAACCAAACTTAAAAGAAAAACCCAAATCCATATAAAATAAAAAAAATTTCAAGAAAAACAGGACTAATTGACTAAAAGATTTTCTAAAAATAAAGTAAATAAACATATCAATTTCAAAGAAAAACCATAGCTCAAATCCAAACATTTTCATTTTTTAACAAAATAAATAATAAAACCAATTGGTCTAAGAACACAACTCTCCCCAATCACATATCAACAAGAATACAACCCCAAACTAATATCAATCAAATTATTATCATTCTCAAATTACACCTATACGTAACTTAAGACAATTATAATAAAAAAGAAATTTGGAGGTGGGGCTTATGGTATCACCCACGCTCCACCCACACACACTCATAACCCAAACCCACTCACATAACCCACACTCACACACAATCACACGCGCACTCACACAATAACACACACACACACGCACGCGTCCCCCTTCTCACTAACACATGCACACAAACACTCTCTTATTCCCATCAACACATAATGAAAAGAAAAAAAGAAAAGATGAGGTACAGGAGAGATAGAGGGCGAGAGAAAGTGAGGGAGTGAGAAGGAGAAAGACACGGAGAGAGGGAGTTGGAAGCCGGATCGCGAGAAGGGATGAAAGCAAGGCTCCCCGTGGATCAGCTCGTGGTGTGGCTAGCATGCGTGCTAGCCAGCTGGCGGAGGAGGGTCGCGGTTGTGCCTGCAGGAGCACGCCGGCGACGCACGAGACAGACCCCCTGCGAGCTGGGTGGCGGTGGTTCGACCGACAAGCATCAGATCCGAAGAAAGGGGCAGGGGTCGCGATCTGAGTGAAGGCTTCGTTGGGGATCGGGTTTCAGGGGAGGCAGATCGCACCGGGAAGACCCGCGACTCGCACACGGCCCCTCTTCGGAGGAGCATGACGGTCGGAGGGTGGCGAAGAGAAAGCCCCGCGATGGTGGGGTGTAGGGAAGATCCGAGATCGCGGTGGTGGTGTGGGCGGCGGTGAGGCGATTCACGAGGAAGGTGGCGGTTCGCGCTGGGAGCACAGAGGCGTGGGGATGAGGAAGAGGAAAGGGAAGCATGGCTGCGGTTAGGGAGAGGACGGCGGTGGACGGTTGTGAAGTGGTGGCGGGGTGCGGCGTTATCGGGTGGTTTGAAATGATGATGATGGTGATATTGATGGAGTCGTGAAGGGAGGAAGAGGAAGGATGGAGGCCGAGAAAGGGGTGATGATGATGATGTTTCGGGAGGCCGCGGTGGCGAAAGAGGAGGCCGCCGGCCTCTTCCTCTTTTTCCTCCTTTTTGTTTTTATTTTTATTTTTTTGTCAAATTTGAATGATGATGATGCTGTTCATGTTGCTAGATTCACCTTGTTCTTCCCTTTTTGTTGTCACTGGATTGTTTTGCTCGTGGTCGAGGTATTGGTGTCAATTTTTTCTTGATTTTTTTGCTGATGGTTTTAGGATTCATGTGATAATGGTTATGGTTGTTCTGTGTTTATGGAAGTGAGGTTGTTCTGTGGTGACTGCCGATTGTGATGATAACTGAAGATGATGATGATGTGAGTGAGGGAAGAAGGGGATGGAGCATGAGTATGATGATGACGTGATTGTCAGGGGAGAGGTGGTGTTGTTTTAAGAAAAGGATCATGGAGCATGGGGGAAAGAGGCCGCCCATGGTGGTGGGGTGGCGTGGAGATGATGATATTATCAAGATCTGATGAGGGTCAGAGATGAACAACCTTTATCATTGTGTCTCCTTCCCCGTTTTTCATATCCAGCTCATCCACCACCGAAAGAAAACTTGTCATTTGCCATGAGGAAGGAAAACCTGCATCATCATGTCTCCGACATTTTTTATCTGGGGGGAGGAGCCCGTGACATTGCTCATCTGTTTCTTTCTTTTTTATTTTATTATTTTTGTCATTTTGGGAACAAGAAAGAGGAATCCAACGTTCCCTTTCTTTCTCTTTTTTGACTGACAAATTGTGAGCTTTAACAAAAATAAAATAAAATAAAATGGGCTTGGATAATTTTTGTTTTGATTGGGCTTAAAATGTAATGAGCTGAAAAGGATTTTAAAATGAGCTGAGTATTTTTTGTTTTTATTTTATGTAGGAATAGGTTGAATAATAATTATTTTTTGATTATTATATATTTTTTTTCTTTCAAAAGGACTAAATAAGAAACTATAAAGGAAATTAAACTAAATTATGAATTATGCAAATTTTGGGTTTTAATTTAAGAGACCTACAAATTCCTGTTCAAAGTCCTTATGTGTTTCAATAGATGAACGACATATGAAAGTGTAGGCCATTGTGGACTAAGATTAATTGAGATTAATTACATTATTTGTTGTATGATTTAATTTAAATTTTAAGAGAAAAAACTCAAAAAGGCAATAAAAAAAATTAATAGAAACTCTCCTACCAACTCTCCCCTTTCCCCATTTCCTCCCAGTACACCACCACCCCCAATGGTATCCCCATTTCCTCGTAGTGAAACACCAAACCACACCCCCTCATTAGCTTCTTGGGCTAGTTCTTATATGGTCATCAATGAGTTTTGTACCATTAGAAACTGTAAATAGAAAAAAATAGTGGGATGTTTTTATAACTTTCAACTTACCCTTCTCCTTCACCGTTCTCTTTGTCCTTTTTGTCACTTGTCATCACTTCCAGCATAGTCACCACCTTCAACCACCCACCACCACCTTTACCCCACCACCTCTTCCTCTGCATCGGCTCCTTCAACCAGGCCATCGACTTCGCCATTGCCGTCAACCTCGACCTGTGCCTTGTCCGCGCGAAGGAGACCGCCGACATCCTGATGGTGTTCTACCTTGGCCTCCCCCATCGCACATGCCTCCTCTCCTGCTGCACGTTCTTTGCCTCTAGCTAGCTCGGCTCCATCCAGCAGCTCTTCCGCGACATATGATAGTGTTGGGACCTCGTTGACAGATCTGGCTTTGCTAGGTGGGCTTGGTATTCAACCACCACGACATTTAGTGAAGGAAGAATCCTAATACTCATGGAGGAGAGCATGGATTGCAAGAAAGAAAATAAGAGAGGTCCTCACATCTCCTTCCAAAAAATCTCACTCCCAAAATCTTACTTTTACTTGTTTTCCTTTGATGCCCGTGGTTGTGGGGTTCTTGCCCCATTCTGAGCATGTAAATTGGTTTTTTCTTTTTTTTTTCTAATTGTTATGTACATGCAAATCTACCAAATCCATTACTTACTAGTTTAAAGCTACTCCTTTTGTTGTTATTAATTGAATTGGCTTTAGTCCTTGTTTAACTATAGGTTTTTTTTTTCTTTGTTCATGGATTACATGATAGAAGATGCCTCATGAGTTAATTGCTTATTGCTCTGAGTTCTTGGCAAGTGCTTTTGAGGTATTATAATCAAGTGTTCAAATTTGTATATAGAAAAGAGATGTTTGGTAGCTAGGAACTTAATTGGCAGCAAAAGGCTATCCCTCTTCATGTTTGAAGGCTAGGCAATGTTGAAGGAAAGCGCGTTGCCGTGTCGGGATGGGGGAGAGCTGACGGCAATGGACGGTGGGTTAGGGTCGACGATGGGAAACGGGAGATGATGATAAACAAGGTTAAATAACTTATGCCAAAAAGTTTATTTACTTCGGTACAAGTGATTAAAATATCTTGATGGCACCTAACTAAAATAATGGAAGATGTGGGTTTAAGCCAAATTTTCAGATTCTAAATATCCAAAAATGTTGGGGAATATACATCATTTAATAAACTTGCTTTCAATCTTAGCCAAAAATGGAAAATGATGGGAAATATCAAGGGATTAAATCTTCATCAACATGCAACAGCTGGCAGTCAAGTTTTGATTGGAAAAGAGAAATAAAAAGGAAAGGTCTGAAGAATTTTAAAAAGAGGAAGAGAGCAACGACAATGGAAAAAGGGAGAATGTGAATAAAACATAGAGGTAAGGGGAGGATTCTCGACTATCGTCTTCATCTTCTTCCTAAGCCTAACAAATAAAAATTGTAGCTCATCTTTTTGATCTCGTTAACCCCTGACCAAGTCCACAACTCCCAGCCATAACAAGCCAAAAAACTATCACCATCTTTCACCCTCCATAGTGCCAGATACCCATTTTCAACTCAAAAACATCCTCATAGCAAATACAACCATAACTCATTCACCATCATCTATAACCCAACTCAAATCCCAAACATAAAACAACCTGACAACAAAAATCACTCATCATTATCATAAACACAATCACTTTCACCAAAAAAAAAAAAAAAGAAGAGCCAAATCTCATAACCTGTACCAAACCATAAATTGAAAAACCAAAAAGGGAAGAAGAAAAGGGAATAGAGACCCAACCACCATGGTCCTCCCTCCTCAGTCGTGAACCACCACTCTCCGCATCAGCTACCTCAGCATCCTTTCCATCGCCGCACAGCCATTGCGAAACCACCACAAACCCGCCGTGAGCCATTGGTCACCTCATCAGTCACGCATTACGAAGCACCTCCAACACTCAACCTTCATGTCGTTGCTCCGCCCTGCTGTCGCGCACAAGTTGCAACGGAGGTGCCCTCCCTTTTCCCTGCGTTGTGCCATTGTATGCGCTCTCTGCCTTCGTCCATGGCCTCATGCACCTTAACGTTGCCTTCACTCTCTCCCTCTTTTTGCAAAACCATTCTCTCTACCACTATTTCATTTGCAACCTAATTAATCCCTCACCCACTTAACGTTTTTCTGTGTCCCTGAAATCCTTGTTATTTATTTTTCTTTCTTCTTAGTTAGTTTGGGTTGCATTATTCTTGGGATACTTTGTTTTGTTCCCTTGTTGGACTTTGGTTTAATGTGGCTTTTCTTTTTTACCAAAAAGAGAAATAGTTCTTTCTTTGTATTTTAGTATTCTTTTATGGTGGATTCTCACCTATATTCGTTGGTCAATGTCTTCATATACAGTTACATTTAACTACACTTCATAAACATGGTTAAATGAAATTTAATATGTCACTAAAAGCCAACAAACTCAGCCCTCCTCCACCTTCTCTTAATTTCAATCCTCCACTTCCACTGTCACTCCCTACCTCCACCACACTCTCCGATGACAACCCCTCCACCATTGCATCACCCCCTCCTCTGCCACCACCATTATTCCCTCCTCTTTTCCCAGTTCTGCCACTTCAACTCTGCCAAAAACTCCTAATCTTTCTCTGGCAACTTCTGATTTGTGTGGTGATAATAGATGGAATCGCGGTGAGGGACTTCATGAATGACAAGGCGCAATTCACCAAGACTGTCAATGACCAATTTGCAGTCCTTGACACCAATAACAATAGCGTTTTGTCGCGATCCAAGCTCCGAACGGCCTTCGAGTCCATGAGGCTCATCGAGGTGCACTTCGGCATCAACGTCTAAACCCCATAGGAGCTGAACAACTTGTACGACTCCATTTTCAATGACTTTGATAGAGACGGGAGTGGCACCGTTGACAGGGAAGAATTCCTATCGAAGATTAAGAAGTTCATGCTCGCCATCACTGATGGATTGGGATCTTTTTCGATTTGGATGGTTCTTGAAGTTGATAGCCATACCCTCTTCCAGAAAGTCACCGATCTAGAAGCTTCCAAGACTACCACCGCTTAATTCAAGCTGCCGTGCATAGCGCCACTGCCGTATGTCCTTCATGCTGATCTATCTCGATAATAACTTGTTCTTTCGGTGCTGTGAAAGTGTAACAAAATGAGTTTGTGCTAGCATTTGTGCATCAGGACAATGCAGTCCACAGTTGTAAAGAACATGGTGGAAAGGCTCTCTGTGCTTTCTGATCTGATTCAGAGAAATCATCATAGAAGCCCCGATGACAAATTATTGTGATGGTAATAGTGATTTCTAATATGGTCGGAGGGGTCATATGAGTGGTGTGGTTGTTTAGAGAATGGGTAAAGGACAGGGTGGTGATGGTGGTGGTGAAGGATGGAGATGATGTAGAAATAGAGCTTAAGGAGGGAGTGGTTATGGTGGTGGCGAAGGAGAAGGAAGGAGGTGAAGATGTTTACCAACATATTTTTGCTTTAAATTTTGTTCTCTTTTAATTTAATTTTCTCTTTAATTTTATTTTTGTATATAATAGTGACTTTTAAAGGGGAAAATAAATATTATTAAGTTATAAATTAATTTGCATAATAAGCTCTAAGGTAACCTTATTTATACGGATGTATTAGGGTGCAGTGATTAAGTTTTCACTTTTTGATCATAATTAAACTCTAGACTCAAATATTTTTAAAAGACCAGTTTTGTAAATCAAAGGGTTTTTCAATTTTAGCCAAAATTAAAATTGTAGTGACTACATTTTCAAATTTATTTCGTTTTAGGAATAAATATTTGTTGTCATTTGTTATGGCAAGGGAACGTTGACAATATGTAAGTCTAATTTGAATATTTGGACAATAAATTATTAACAGTCATAACTACTTATTGTTTTTATAAGTCTTCAGCAACTTCCACCGACTCTTCAACAAGAACTAGTGAGTATATGAGGTTTGGTATTGTTAGGGACCAAATGATTCGTATTTTTTTTTTCTGGGGATAGACCAAGTTAGCCGATGAGCGAATTGTCAGGGATTTTCTCTTTATTATTCTTATTGAAGATGTATGTCATAAAGTCTGGGAAAAAATTATAGATGGTCAATTTCTTCATGACTTACTACTCATTTTTATCATTGGAATTGTAAAGTGAGTCATTTTATTTCTTGAAATTTTAAAATTGATTAGTTGACTTTGCATTATACTGTGAACACCTTAGTCCTTAAAAGTATAAATAATTCATATTAATCTCTTAAACATAGATCATCAAATTAAATTAGTCCCTGATAATAATAATATTGACTCAAATTAATTTAGTAATTTATTAGGATCACTAGATACTAGCATGTTTCACAATTATAGCAATTAATAAGAACTAATTAATTAATAAGATTTTAAACTTGAATGACGAAAGCGTCTCACATATATAATTTCGTGAGTCAAAAAATGAGTATCGACTCATTTATCCACTAAAGAAAGAATCTGATTGCCTTTCAATTTTGGTCCTAGATTATAGAACCAGAAAAGCAAATTAAAATAATTTTGGAAACCACAACTTTGAGAGATTTTCACAGCCTATAGGCTGTACGTCTTCAGATCAAAATAATCAGGGAGTGGTGTTTCTTCCATAGTTTTCGTAAAAAGTACCGTAACATTCTACCTTCTCTATTCGTTATTAATATTAGTCGCTGTTGAAAAATCATATTCTTATTAATATTAGTCACTCTTAAGAAATCATATAATTTTAATACATTAAAAAGTTAATGTATCTGATCAAAATTTATAGTTAGATACATTAACTTTTTAATATATCGAAATTACATAATTTTCTAAAAATGCCTATTAATAAAAAATGAAGGAAGTAGAATATAAAACATTCATATGTCACAATATAATGGTTTAACCCCTTCACCTTTAGTACTTGTCCTAAGACAAAGGACAAATACAGTGAGACAATAGAGATGATAATGATAGTGGAGATAAAAATAGAGCTGTGTTTAGTAGTGACTATCAGTGTACAAAACATGGAAATTTTGGTTGTGAAAAAAATTATTATGTTTTGTACACTACTATCAAATATAGTTTCATACAAAATATGGTGATTGATAAAAAGATGAAGGAGATTAAATTACAATGTGATAAAAAGTTAAAAAAAAAAGAGTAAATATGAAATACAAAATATTTAAAGAAATATTTTTTAAAAAATATTTTTAATTTATGTCCCAGAAAATATATATTTTTTGCTTCTCTCTTTTTTGAGGTACAGGAATTAGCTAAAAAATTATCTCGGGCGGACTCAGTTTTGGACATTTACCAAACGCGAACGCTGCCTTAGAGTCAAGAACACATGAATACATAGAAGCCAACTGCTTTCTCCCATAAATTCACCAAATAAGAAGTCCTTCTTTTCCTTCAAGAAGCTATTGCAGAACGGGTCCTGTTTGGACTTTGGAGTTGACCAAACTAATTAATTAATAGACTAAAATTTCAAATCAATCGATCAAATTTATAATAGTGGATAAATTAGTCCATAAAATCTCATATTAGTCGCTCAAATTTTATAAAAGAAAACAAGTTAATCCTCCGTCAAATTATTATTTGAATTGTTAAAAATGTCTATATATTCTGTTAACTTGCTTGCGTATACTGTTAATTTTCACAGTGAGTCATAACTGTCTTATTTCTGTTATGTGAAGAACAAATACCAACTTAAAATCAAAATTTTTCTTCTATGGTGAGATAACAGATGAAAAAAAAGTTTAAAAGATTTCATTTAGATGAGTGAGACAAGTTAGGTAAAGATGAAAGTTAACAGTACACATAAATAAGTTAACAGGACACAGCTTATACAATAATTTTAGAGGAACTAATCTGTTATCTTTTATAAAATTTGGGACTAATATGAAATTTTTTAAATCAATAAACTAATTTATCCCCTATTATAAATTTAAGCAACTGATTTGGAATTTTAGTCTCCACAATAATTGTGAATTCTCTCTCATATTTCATCTTGGACCTTTTGGTCTTGTCTAGTGTCTTCTTTTTTTGTTAGTTTTTTTTTTTTTTCCTATTTTCTCATGACTTGATCTTCCAAATTTATGAGTCTTATCCAAATCCAACTAAGTCGAATAGGACAGAACAAGTCGTCATTTGTCCGGTGAAGATGACCCAGTCAATGCTGATGGCACTGGCACAACTGCATGTGTTCAAGACTTTGGAGCTCCAAACTAGAAATCACAGCTTTAATATCAAATATGACCAGGTAAAAAGTTGGTCGAACTGGACTTATTTCAAATCAGTGATAATGATACTAATGATATGCCTATTAAAGTTATACATTCAGTAAAATATATACAGAATAATATTTGACAGAAATTATGATAATTATTTAATGAAATAAAATTGTATTATTTATCAATTTATTTAAATACTAAGAATTATGCTACATCATTTTAAATACAAAATTATGAATAAGTTTTTGGTTATCTAGTATTTTCCTATTTGTGTGGAACGTTTATTAAAAGAGTCGCAAGAAATGTAGTAAACTCTGTATGCGTGTACAGTCCCATAGCCGTCAATGTTCATGTGCTTGGTTTAATGGAAAATGATGAGGTGATTGAAGATTTTAAACCCAAAAAAAAATAAAAAATAGCTGTGTGTACTAAACAAATAAAAGAAAAAAAAAACTATGGTTTATGCCAAGCTATAGCCATCAATTTTACTTTTGGAGAATCTCGCTGCACTATTTTTTAATCATAATTAGATTTTTGAACTTAAATCTTTTCAAAAGATCAATTTTTGATCAAATCAAAGGTTTTTCAATTTTAAGTATAATTAAAATTAATAGCAACTCCATTTTCTAAAATTTATTTTTTTGGGAATAAATTTTTTATTATCATTTTTGTCGAGTTCCCTTCGAGAATTTTGTGACAATCTAGCAACTCCACTAGGGATAGTTAAATAGTCAAGCCTATTAGAGTTCCCTTCGTAACACCTTTGTTTCATTTTTGTAAATAATTATCTTTCTTTTTGTAAGTAATTGTCTATGTTACCTATAAATATTTGTCATTCAATCTTAGGGTAGTGGACTTCTTTTATTTTATTTTATTTTAAGATAATTGTTTTTTTTTCTATATATATTTTTTGGGTTTTATTGTGTAGTTTTAGAGCCTTCACCTTCTGTGCTCCTTACACACATTGCATAATCATTTATCTCACACACATTTTTCGATTTACACCGAGCCTTGGAAATCCACAGGACTAGAAATGATTTTGATGTTGTTACTGTGAGACTTATACTTCCCTACAATCGTTGATTCTTTCGCTCAAATTGTTACTGAATCTGGAACCACCACATTATGACTTTCATGTTCTTGTGGTTGAGCTTATAGAGTGAGGTCCTTATCCTATCAATAAGGGCAACCTGGGACTTTGACTTTTAGGGACACATATCCAACCCAAAAAAAATCATGCACCTAGTGGCTATCCAAATTAGGGTCTTAACTTTAGAGGTACTCATCAACCATTAGGTCCCACCCTATTAGGATATAAAGAAGCATCTCTCTTTCTTTTCTCCATCTCACATGTAGTTCACCCATTTCCAACATGCATGCATGCAACATAAAAATTTCATATTAGAAAACTCAATTAGAAAATAAGTGTGTGTTAGGTTAATTTTATTAAAGAAATTTCATATTTGACCACCACCACATCTAACAATAATGAAATGAATATTCCAATTGAATACTTATTTATAGGTGTTGGAATAACATTCTTACTCTCACCCGTACTCTCATGCTCTTTTATTTATTTTGGGCCGAGAGACATGTGATATCATGCTCTGCACATTAGATATTTCAGGACGTTGACCTTAATGAATTCATTTATAAATTAAGAGATGTGTTATTTGAATTTATTTATTTATATATGCTGCCTTGATTTATTTATCATTTAATATTAAAAATTGAGCATTAAATATTTAAAATAAAAATTTATTATTTCAAAAATAGATAATGGATAAATCAACATGATATTCAGTGAAATAAATACATTTAACATTTTTTACACTAGTATATAGGGACAAAACTAATTAACAATTTATAATAGAATAACACGACAGGATGACAGAGACACAACATGATTGCCTTCTCTGTGGATGTGGTGGAAGGAGGTGGTCCAGTCATTACTGTTTGATTCATCGAATGATTAATATTGTGGAGTGGAGGAGGGGTTAGGAAAACGCTCCGCAGGAGACAGGTTGAGGAGTCGCATTGTGAATTGTTCAATGGAAGAGACTGGACTAAAGAGTTAGTATATTTATTATATGAGAGAAAATTCAAAGTTTTTTTTTTAACCCAAGATATATATTCATTGTCTGACGAAGTTACTAATCTTCTTTAGTCGTAGAGATTACAAACATAGGTTGTAGGGACTCAATTAACATAGAAAATATGTCAGGAACTAAACTGACATCATTATGAGGGCTAAATTGCTGTAAATTAAAAGATCTTTCAGGAATTAAACTATGGCTGCCGGACTTGGTAGTCTTTTGTTACTATTTATACCCATTCATTCTTAGCTATTGAAAAGCTTGAGTGTAGACGCCAACTTCTCTTGCATTCTCTATCTTCTGAGTGTCAAAGATGAAGAAAGCGTTACACTTCTGTTTTCTAATTTTAACAGTATGTGCTTCGTTTATCACCATTGACGGCCTTAGCAACTCAAGGGTAGCAGCAGCAGAAAACTATGAACGGGCTGATAGGATGCTGGCCAATGCTAATGCTTCAGGTATATGAACTTAAACTGTATTTGAGATTTTAAAATAACTATCTGCAGAATTTTTTCCATCAAATGTTCCTAGAATAAGTATATAATAAAATTTATTAATTTACAGGTTTCATAAGCATTGATTGTGGATCAAGCAAAGATTACTGGGACGACGAAACTGGATTTTGGTATCAAACAGACGAAAAATTTGTAGAAACAGGATATAGTCTTACGGTTCCAGGTTCAGCCCAGATCGAATTGAACTCCTATCCATCCTTTGGGAAAAGATTGAAGACACTGAGATGCTTTCCAAAGGGAGAGAGGAACTGCTACACTTTGAGGCCAGAACAGAGCGGAAACAACAGCAGGTACCTCATCAGGGCTTTCTTCTCATATGGGAATTATGACGGCAAAAATCAAACCCAGTCTTTTGATCTGTATCTTGGGCTCAGTCTATGGGCCTCTGTTGATCTTGATTATGAGACCTATTACTACGTCACGGATATTATTCAGACTCCGTCAAGTGACAGTGAGGCCATACAAGTGTGCCTTGTTAAGACTGGCCCAATAATCCCTTGTATTTCTGCATTGGAATTTCGGCCTTTGAACAGCTCACTTTATCATGTCACGTCCAGCAATATCACTCCACAACCACCATTGATTCTATATATAAGGATTGACGTTGGCTTCCATGACCAGCTAGGTTTTAGCAGGTAACAAACAACACCTTACGTTAGTTAAACTAATGTCAAGGAAAATGTTTATTTTCCCAATATAGAAATTGTTAGTTTGACCAATAAAAAATTTATTATTGTTGTCTTCTACACATGTTCGCTCCATTGATATAAGAGTTTGATTTAAGTGTAGAATGATGTTACATGGATGTTCAATTATATGTTGTTACATAGGCAAAAAAATTTAACTCGACCATCTAATAACTAAAAAGTCTTATAAATAAAAGCTCACGACTGATTTATAATGTAAAATTTATTTATATCGTGAGTATATTAAAATCAAACTCTCAATATGAACGGAACGTTTGTGAAAGAAAATTTAGCATGTTATTGACAAAAAGATCTTCTATCATGTTGTTTACTTTTTCAATTTGGTAAAGTATCATATGCTTTTGTTGATTTGGTTGTTTACATTTAGAATATCAAATATTTAAATCCTCTAAAATGAAAATGTTTGCAATATGAGAAACTGACGAGAGATTCCTTTTATAAACTTCTCACTTGAAAACATTCAAATTTATCATTCATTACCAACTACATTATAAAGAAAAAATAAAGATTGATGTGATAAAAAAAATAAAGATAAAGGATAAAAAAAAAACTAGGGATTTGTGTATTTAACATAGGATTATAGTAGATTCAAATATCATTATATTTTAAATGTTGATTACCATCACGCGGAAAAGGAAAAAAAGAAAAGAAAAAGTCATTCTAACCAATAGTTGTTTTCGTAAAAGCTCTAGGTAGAAAACTTGCACATATTATTATGTAATTCTCAAAATTTAATTTCTAGGTACAAGGATGACGCCTATGACCGAGTTTGGCGCGATGATGAGGGCATAGATACTTGGCCTCGCTTGAAAACTGATAATGCAACTTATATTGACCATGGAACCACACTTGATGCCTATAGATTGCCGGCCCAAGTATGGAGGACTGCAGGCGTATCTCGGAATGTCTCATTTCCCTTACAATTTGGCTATAACTCTGTGTCTGGAGATCTCGACATGAATTCCGAGTATTATGTGTACTTCCACTTTACTGAAATTAAGCCACTTCCAGCTGGGCGAAAAAGAATAATTGGCAGCATCGCCCTTAATTCTGACGAAAACATCCTCTCACAGCCTTTGGTTCTTGAATACTTGAAGCCAGTCACCGTCGCTGGACACGCCGTCGAAGCTAAAAATGTTAATTTTAGCATCAGTGCAGCGTCAGAATCTGATGCTCCCCCAATCCTCAACGCCTTTGAGATTTACCAGTTGGTAAAGCAGTTTGATTCTCCAACTGACCCAAGAGATGGTATGTAATACGTACAAGGAATTTTGATCATTTCATGTAAAAAGTTTCCACGATCTTTTCACGTGGAAAATTTTCAGTGTTATCGGGTTTGAAGTTTGAACACACGGGCACAAAACTACTTCACTCCATTAAGATCTCTAAATTCTACCACATAGTCTGAATTCTTAATTCACACATCAACCTCTACTTCTATTAAGGAATTCTTAACTACTCTAAAAATAAGGAAAAAAAAATAATACTATCATTTATCTTTTAACATATATATTAGTTTTGTGAGTGTTTATTTTCTCTTACTTGTATTAAAATTTTAATATGAAGAAGATGCGCTAAAATATAAATGATAAGAAGCACACTTTTTTCCCCTTACTTTAGAAGAGTATTTAAGACTTTTTTCTCAGTTTTCACCACAATGTTTATGTACAGTTGCTGCTATCATGGACATCAAAGGCGCCTACCAGATCACTTGGTTGAACTGGCAAGGAGACCCATGTCGTCCAGCGCAATATGTATGGGAGGGTCTCAACTGCACCTCTGATACCAATCCAAGGATCACATCATTGTAAGTAGAACCTTTTTTTTAATATTTTCTTTTCCATGAGGTTTACAAGATATCGTGGATCATCCCGATGAATAGAGCATGAGTTAATATAATATACGTTATACGTACTTCGTGTACAAATAACATAAATTAAGTGCTAAGCATTTTCAAGACTTTATTACTACACCATCTAGGGTGCAAGGCACACACATCAATCAATGTAGGTGGCAAAACAGATCGGATCTATTCAGTTAATCCGCCAACTTGTCATCTTTTGACAGAAGATGGTGATATTTTAAACATGCAAAAAAAGATTTACTGATGAATAAGAGTGAGTTGCCTTTTTTTTCTTTGTGGGGGAGGGGGGAGGGAGAACCAAAATTGATTTTGAAACAGGTTTCCGGTGGAATTGCGTTTTTTTTTTTTTTTTGGTAAGAGAACTTGCATCGTCTTATTGTTGTTTTTCTACTATTGTTTTATAATATTACTAATATTTAAGGAAAAATTACACTAACCTTTTTTAAAATTTAATATAATTATACTTAACATCCCTCTATTTGTAGAAGTATCATTGACTTCCTTTAAAATTCACTAAAATTACACTGACCTTCTCTATAAATATAAGTTTATTAATTTAAGTGAAAAAAATAAGATATATATAATTATTAATGATAAAATTATAATTTTTTATTAATATTTAATAAATTAATTAAATAAAATATTTTTTATCACCTAAAAATAAAATTTATAATTATAACTTATAATAAAAAGTGATATTTTAATTAATACATGTGTCATATATTGTCAAAATATTATTATTTTATCACTAATAATAATTATGTATATATATCATGTTATCTTTTTTCACTTAAATTAATTAGTATCTACAAGGGAAGTCAGTATAACTTAGTGAATCATGGGAGAAATCAAAGATAATTATGCAAATAGGTAAGTTTCAAGTATAATTACACTAAACTTTATGGGAGATGAATATAAACCATTCATCTAATATTTAATACATTAATTAAATAAAATATTTTTTATCACCTAAAAATAAAATTTATAATTATAACTTATAATAAAAAGTGATATTTTAATTAATGCATGTGTCATATATTGTCAAAATATTATTATTTTATCACTAATAATAATTATGTATATATATATCATGTTATTTTTTTTTTGTCATTTAAATTAACGAATTAGTATCTACAAGGGAAGTCAGTATAACTTAGTGAATCATGGGAGAAGTCATAGATAATTATGCAAATAGGTAGGTTTCAAGTATAATTACACTAAACTTTATGGGAGGTGAATATAAATCATTCATATTTAAGACCTTTGTTAGTTCATGTATATTTTAGTGCATTTATTTGACTACTTGAGTTTTATTTTAATAATCTACGATTTTTTTGAGTTTGTATTGATAATATCTTATTATTTTTAGATAAATTTTTTAAAAAGAAAAATTATTTATTTTTAAAATTTTAAGGGGAATAAATTCTAAACTAACAAGTTTTTAAATTTTATTTTATTTTTTTGACTGGTCAACTCACTAACCCACCCAAAAGCGGGATGAGTTGATACATGCATGCACCTGTATTAATAAAATGAGTTGACCCACCCAATCCCCTTTTTGGGTTGACTCGCAACGGGATAGGTTGACCAACTGTTTGACAACCCTACATGTCGATCAAAGCCACTGGAATAAAAAGGAAAAAATGGAAAAAAAAAACGTATTGGTATTTATCGTCACTGGTACATGAGGGTAAGTATTAGAAAACCAGCATGACCATATTCTTGATGATGTACTCTGATTGAACATAATTTAGCACCCCAGACCGTCCAAGTTATTGTCTGTATTTTATTAATTTCTTATTTTTGATGACTTTATTTTTCATTTTCGCACTTTTAGCTCAGATATCTTGTTGAATTACCGTGACCAATATTATGTCAATTGTAAATTACGAGCAGGAACCTGAGGTCAAGCAATTTGAAAGGGGTGATAAGTAATTCACTCTCTTATCTTACAGAACTAAAATTCTTGTAAGTACTGATTATTGTGGCTAATAAATCTTGTGTTCAAATGCTATATATATATATATTGGCCAATTGAAAGCCTCACTGACAATTTAGTGGGGGTGTAAGCAAATGAGGTTGATTCAATGAACTTGACAATCTAAACCAAAATGGAATTAGTTCGGTTTAGTTTAGTTAATCAATTAATTTTAAATTAAACCAATCAAATCCAATTATTATTTGTTCGGTTTCGGATTTATGATTTTTTTATCTGATTTATGGTTTCTCATATATGACGTTGATCCTGTAACTTTCGCTCCCCATTTGTGTTTTGGTGGGTTGAGCCTTCTTCCAATTATTAAAAAAAAAAAGATTTTTTCAATTCGATTACTTGATTAATTTTTTTTATAATATTCTAAACTTTTAAAGTCTTGCAATTAAATTTTGAGAAATAAAGTCACTTTTTATCTTTTTTTTTTGCATTATTCAAAGAATTTCTCTATTTACACTGTTATTAGCTATATTATAACCATATTTTACACTGATTATTTTTATAAGGATAATAATGTTTTAAAAAATACAATTATTAAATTTTCATTTTAATCTTATGATCTAGACCAAATCAACCCGATCTTGATCGGATTAATTTGTTTTGAATTTGTTAAAAAAATAAAAATCAAATCACACCAATATAATCCAGTTAAATTTGATAGATTCGAATTTGTTTTCACTCAAATCCTATTCAAATAAATCCATTTTCATCCCTACCAAAAACATTAAGTCAAGTTCTTATATAAGTTTACTTAGAAGCTCCTAATTTCTACAATCTACCCATATGTGGGTGTCATCAATAAAATATTACTATGATCCAGGGATTTGTCAAACAACGACTTGGAAGGACCTCTGCCTGAATTTTTGGCGGAATTGCCAAAGTTAGAAGTTCTGTAAGTTTGGAATCTTTCCCACTTTTAACTTTGTTTGTTGAAAAATTATAAGGTGGACCTCATATATTTAGTCCATCATTAAACTCTTTATTATTAATTATTAAATAAATATCATTTTTATTAAATAATTTGATCTAATAATCAATAAATAGAGCGTCCATTAACTCAAGCATATGAGGTCCACCATACAAATCATTTTGCTTGTTAGGCAATTGGGTCATGAGTGAATTTTACATTGATACAAGGTGGGTTTTATGGTGGACCTCTTATCTTTAAGCACATCATAGACTCCCTATTATTAGTCATTTGATCAAATTATCTAATAAAAATAGTAATCATCCAATAATTAATTATAAGGGTTTATGATAGACCTCAAATTTGAGATCAATCATATAATTTTCCTAGATACTGATATATCACATGTAGTCATATTGGCACGAAAGTAGACTTTACTGTCCTTAAAACACATTCACTTTTCTAATTATGAATTCTATTATTTTATTCTTTTTCTGATACATCAAAACCTAAGTACTTAATCATTTTGTAAGTCCTTGTATTTTCAATAAATTTTAATTAAGTCTTTATAATTTAAAAATTTATAATTTAATTTTTATATTATATAAAAATTTTCAATCAAATGTTCCATCAGTGACTTTCTTTATACTCGCTGGCAAATTGACAATGAGCCTATTACCCATCACCATCACCAGAACAATAATAATCATCATCTCATCATCTTCCTCATGCCAATCATTCAACCATCAATTCTAAAACAGCAATAGATTTACGAGTCAACATCAATACCTTTTTTTTTGGCCTTGCTTTTTGATATAAAAGAAAAAAAAATTCATTGAGAGAGAAAAACATTGTTGCAAAGGAAACAACTGAAAATTAAAAAGTAAAAATGAAAAATTGGCATAGAATTTTGATTTTAATCTCTTTTTCTCCTTACCACCCTGGTAACCTGTGATTTTTAGCTGGATGATTTTGGTGTTTTGTTTTTCAGAAAAAAAAATTGTAATGATCTGAAATTCAATGTAGACACCTTGCAGTTGCAGTTTAAGTTCACAAATCGATGGTTTATATATATATATATATATATATATGGGGTGTATGTTGTTTGTTGTTTTTTTTTATAGGCGGGGTTTTTTTTTCCTCTCGTTTTTGGATTGTCGGGTTTCAAGAAAGTAGGTTATTGGTTTTTCCTTGTTCTTCCTTCATTGATGAATAGTTTACTAGAAGGGAAAATTGATCCATCACCTGTGTTCATCGAATTTGATGTTGAATCTTTCAGTTTTCATGTCTCACACTGAACAACATTATGCCTAGTTTATACAGGAGTTCACACAAAAGCTTCTAATTTCTGTAACCTACCCACCCGTGAGTTTCATTAAAGAAAAATTCTTATATAGATACTAAGTGGAAAAATCTATTTTTAGACACACTAAAAAAAAGTATGTGAAATCTATAAATGAATGAATATATTGAATAAATATGATGAGATCCACTTTTATTATGAATATGTCTAAATGTGATGTGATAAAATTGTGCTCATGCAAGAATTTCTCTTCATGAATAACTAATGCTATACACTCAAATTTTTTGCAAAAGAAAAAAAAGGGCGATAACCCACTTATCCATTTAGGAATCTATTGTCATACCATTCTCACAAATAAATTTGGATACAGATCCTAATTCTTTGAAATTTCCTTCTATCAGTAAATTTTGCACTACAATATTTTGACAAATTATAAGGTGGATCTCAAATTTTTAGGTTTATCATGGATCTCTTATTATTAGTTATTAGTTGAATAATATTTTTATTAAATGATTTGATCCAATAATTAATAATAGAGAATTCATGATAAACTAAAAAATAAAAGATCCATCATAAAACTCACCCAATGTTTTAGGGATTTGTCAGACAACGAATTGGAAGGATCTCTGCCTGAATTTTTGGCAGAATTGCGAAAGTTAAAAGTTCTGTAAGTTTGGAATCTTTCCTACTATTTTTTTGATCCGACTAGTTGATTGTTAGCATTAGAAAGTGGTTGTCATTGGCTTTCTTCAGGACACATTTAGTTATTGCTGGCCCCATTAATTTTATTAGGAGAGAGATGTTTGTATAGACATAATTCTAACCTCTCATAATTTGGTACACTCATTAAAAAAAAAAAAAGATTTCACTATCTTTTTTCAGCATACTCACTTTTTTCAGTATACACTTATTTATTTATGGAGTCACTTTATTATGAGTGTGCAATATAAAGTGTTAAAATTGTGCTTATAGAAGAATTTTTCTTGTATTTTAAGTAAATCTAAATTTTGAGCTATTAGATCTATATTTAAGTAATAATTTTTAGGACATATATTATTTCATTGTCTTTGCAGTAATTTGACAGGGAACAAGCTTTCTGGTCCAATTCCTCAGGTTCTCAAGGAAAAGTCCGATAAGAAAACTCTGCAACTAAGGTTTTTGCCCATTAGTTGCTATTTTTTCTGTTGATATTTTTTCTTTTGTGAACTTTCATTTAATTACCAATATAAATAGCGAATGTGTAAAATATAAAGGTATTAAAAGTAGCAAAACAATTAAAAACCAATATGATTAAGTAGAAGTTATAACGAAATTTTTTTAATTAGATCAATTTTTAGTGTACAATGTTAGTTTTACATTATTTATAAGTAATGTTTATGCATGACATTCTGATAGAACTTCCTTAGCATGCTCATTACAATGTGAGTTACAATAGTAGTAATTCCTTATTTATTATATCATAATAACAATTTAACTAAGTGTTGTTACAATCGTATCAATTATCCGTTTCTTCAAATCAAACCTGCCAATCTGGCTTCAAAGTTGCCTAAAAACACACGCACAACAACTTTACGATCTGCCAGATTCGAACCATGCCAAGGGATTGGAGAACCTGCTCCAAACCAACATGCTACTCGAGAAATTGGCAACACGACTTGATACTGGGAGTGACTACTGTAACTATTGTAACTCTAAAATGTCTATCACCGCTCCCACTATCAATCGTGCATTTTTAATTGACTTTTCTAAAATGCCCTTCTATCTATATTTTTATCAAAATATTAGTTAACTAGTTAATTTCAACCCCATTTATGTATTATTGTATGGAAAGGTTCTTAAAAAAATAGTTTAATACATAAATATAAATAATTAAATGAAATAAATTAATTATAACTACTTATAACATTTAGTGAATATATATAATGAGAAAGGATGGGAACAGATTTATTTCGTAATTACTACTTATTATACAAAAACTTTCATATGAATAAATAATCGTTTTACTTATGTTTTTGTGCGGTCAGTTTCAAGTTAATATGAGACTGAGTTTTGAGTCAATTTTTAGGGCACTTTATAAGCAGCAAATTGTTTAGAAAATACATTAATTTGTGAATCTTCAATCCACTACTCAAAAGTCCAAGAACTAGTTGCTCATTACTTATTGGTTGCGCATGGTATCTATTATTAGTAGTAACTAATCATTTTGAGATGAGAGCTTCCATTAAGGGGTTAAACCTCTCAACATGAAATCATTTCCATACACACTATTAGGAATTAAACTATTAACTAGATATTTAAGGAGCTTAGCTAATTACTAACTATGCTGGGCCTCGTGGTTCTAGTTGCTCATTCATGAATTCTAAGCATTAGTCAACAGGGTATTTGATAGCTACAACTACGAACGAAGATCAGTGAATTACGTTAATATATTGTATGAAAGTTTAAATATTTACAATAACTACTCTGATATTTATTATAAAACTAAATAACACATAGCATACAAAACTATTATTTATTCATATAAAAGTTTTCGTACAATAAGAAGTAATTATGAGATACATCAGTTCCCATCCTTTCTTATAATATTTATTCACTAAATATTATAAGTAGTTATAATTAACTTATTTCATTTAATTATTTATATTTATGTATCAAATGATTTTTTAAAGAACCTTTTTATACAATAATACATAAATGGGGTTCAAATTAACTACTTAACTAGTATTTTGATTAAAGTATAGAAAGAAGGGTATTTTAGAAAAATCAATTAAAAATTATTAATATTGGAAGTGGCAATAGATATTTTGGAGTGACAATAACCAGTCCCCTTGGTTCTTAATTACATTTAACTAAATCTCCTTGAAAAATATTTGAGACTACTGAACACCTTATTAAATACAAATAGTTTCCACCATGATCTCATTGTCTTTTTTCGTTTGGTTGAACATGATTCCATTGTCTTTTTTTCTTCTTTTTTTTTTTGGCTAGAAAGGTTCTTTATTAATAAAAATGATCCCATTGTTTTTTTTATTGATCAGAAAGAGGATCGCACTGTCTGAAACTTGAATTTGATTCTTCATTTATTCTTGAGCTGGCCCCTATTAAAGCTTTAAGGGCCAGCATCAGATGTCCTACCACTTATTATCGTTGTTCGCTTGCTTAAACTTAATATAGTGATAATATGTTGAAATTATAGATCACGTATCCAAGTAATAAATGGAATTGAATTTAGAATTCTAGTTCTGGATCCTAATTCTTTGTAAGAGTTAAACATAAAATTTAATATTCCAAGCTAATTCCAATTTTAACAGAATTTGAATTGAATTTAAAATTTTGAACTTTAATTCCAATTCTACGCGCCAAATGAACCCTAATATTTATGTCAATTATAGTCATTTTAGATTTTGAGAACAATCTTTACCAAATGCTACTTCTACGACTTCTATTTATTGAGAGCCACTTTTGCATTCTTTTACCAATCTATGTTACTATGACTTTTTAAGGGCATCTTCTTGAGAGTAGCTTTTTGAGAGCAATAGTTATACCAAACCCAGTTTAAGGATAGTCTATTTTAGTTGTTTCTCTATTCCCTGGAATTGAATTGTGAAATTGTAATTCTAATTTTGTATATCATTGAAAACCTAAAAATTGAAATTATGTCATCCAATTCTAATTTCAAGCTTCAATTTCATGCTCAATTTCATATGTCAAACGAGATTTAAATGCCATTCAACCGTGGAGTGCATAGAATGTCAAGTATATATGTTAATAACTTTGGTTCATACAACATACCTCATTCATAGTCTTACCCTGCGAGATAGAGGCATTACCATCTATTTGACTGCTACCCTTATTATTTACTTTTAATGATGCAACTTTCTTTAAGTTTTGAATAAAGTCATTTAACTCTCCCACCAATCTCTCAGAGCTTTATAGAAACATAGATCTACATTTATATGGTAATTAGGGTGTTACATGGAATGAAAATCACCTGTCCCCAAATTATATTCTATTTTCTCTGTTCCTCAATTATTTATTATCATATAAAAGATAAGTGGTACGTATTTGATAACTATTCTAAATTTTTAAATCTTTTTCGATTTTTTATCTTTCATGGGGCAATAATTGATGGGTGTATAGGGGAACAGGAAGATAAGTGTTATATATGACTGCATGAGTATTAATTTTTGGGGCCTATTATTATATGATGTGAATATCATCACTTCTATGTTATGATAACTAATATCTTGGCACTTAACCATTTTTCTCCCAGTGTGGCTAATAATCCAGATCTGTGTCTAGCAAAATCATGCAATAAGAAGCACTTCACAGTACCACTTGTTGCTTCACTTTTGACTTTAATTGTGATCCTCTTGATTTCTCTTGGACTTTGGATATTCAAAAGAAGGCAGAAAGGTACTTCATTTAATTCTGTTCCCCAAGTTGGATGAGGATATCACCATAAAACCATAATAAATTTCATATTAATATTTAGCAAGACTATTACATGAAGAAGTTGATCATTTGTATAATTCTGCCCACCAATGCTTTGATTCATTCACTTCGTCACCTGGTATATGTTAGATATAAAACTCACGAGCCTTAACTTTCAAAAGAGTTTGTTGAGTGCTTCTACTTATCACCTTTTTTTATTGTGAACCTTTTTGTTGGTTTTCTTTCATTTTGCTTTAATATCGCGGTTATGACAAACAACTGATTTCTACAAACTCCAAGGAAAACTAACAAAGACAACAGAAAATTGCATTGCTCTTTTTCTATAGTTATAATAAGAGGCAGATATGAAGAATTTGCGATTCCAAGCAAGTAGACACCATCAGTTAGATGCCAATATTATGGATTGCTGTTGTTCTTCCTTTTTTTGTCTGCTCTGTTTTGAACCTGCTGTCTTTGTACTCATGCTCGCCGTCTGTTTGAATGGGTTGAGCCTTAAAAATATTACAGAAGAAATGTATAGTTAGTTTTGTATGATTAAAAGAATCATTTACCCAAATCCTTATTCATGTTTGTAATTATTTCTTTTTTACATATTTGCATGTTTTAATTCGGATTTTCTTTAATACAGTGAATGCACATACTGATTCTAAGAAGGGGAGATCATTGGAATCAAAGCATCGAACATTCACATACAGTGAGATTCTCAATATTACTGATAACTTCAAAACCATTATTGGAGAAGGAGGATTTGGAAAAGTTTACCTAGGTATTCTACAAGATCATGCTCAAGTTGCTGTTAAGTTGATATCGTCATCATCAACACAAGGTCATAGAGAATTCCAATCAGAGGTTAGAAATTGTACTAAAATAATAATACATAATAGATTCAATTATGAATTTAGTGAAGTAAAAATTTCATGTAGAATCTAACAATCTATTTTCCAGTTAATTTTGGTAAAGCTGAACTTTGAAATACAGGCACAGCTCCTAAGTCTTGTTCATCATAGAAACTTGGTCACTCTCATTGGGTATTGCGATGAAGGAGAAATTAAAGCATTGATTTATGAATATATGACCAATGGAAATCTCCATCGACATCTATCAGGTAATTTACATTGCATATACTAGAATTATAAACACATCCAACTTGTCCATGCTTTATCTGAATGAGAAGAAAATTGAGAAATTGTAGCCATAACAAAAATTACATCTTCCTTTTGGAATTAATATTTTGGTCATTATTTTGGCATCTGTTTGCATCTTTTTGAAAGGTGTTTGCATGTCAGTTTTTCCCTTCTCAATACTCGTTCCAACATTGAAGAATTAAAAAGCTTAAGGACCAAACATCCATTATTGAGCTCTGGGAGCCAACATCTTGTTTCCTACTGCAATACAGTTGTGCGTCAAAAATATTATAGATGCATTGACCAAGGCCGAGTGTGCTTTTCCTTAAGGATTTGTGTACCGAACTTAGAGATATGGCTTCTTTATTTGCTCTATCTCAACCACTTTGAATTAGAGGATGAAGTTAGAGTATGCTATTCTCTTGATCAGTAGTATGCATGACTAATGTGCAGTTACTGCATTGGTTTAGCTAAAGCATGGTAGAGGAACCTTAACTAAAGGAATAATTAGATTTAATTAGACAATTGTCTCATCCTAAGATAGTTTTCACTGCTAACTAGTCTATCTAGAATCTAGGAGGCAAGCTAACTAATTAAACTAGCTAGGATGTTTTCTTAGTCTGGAGCCAAACTAAGTAAAACCGACGTTTGTAAACTCTACGTCGGATTATACATTTTACAGTAGATGCCTAAGTTCACCTACAAAAATTAATATAGCATCTTAATTATAGAATATTAAAGAATGTCTTAAACGATAATTTGATCTTGATTTCTATATTTCTTTATATTTCATTATTTGCTTTTTTTTTAAATTCAAATAGGATTAAGATTTTAGTATTAATATATGTTTAATTATAAAAATTAAAATATTTTTTGCATATTTCATCTACTTCTACGACATTCATCTTCTCTCCCCACACACAATGTAGCCATAAAGAACCTCAATCCCAAATCACAGCAATTCCAAACATAAAACAACAGCACAAATCAAACACACCCAAGCCATCTTTTCACAAACCATAAACCACCATCCACTGTAACCCAATCAAAAACAAATATGATGCATAACATCAACCTCAATCCATCATATTCCAAAACCCTCAAAACCTTGCAAAAGATGATGAAGACAGAACCAGAAACCAAAAAAAAAAAAATGAAGAGAAGGAAAGGGAGGGAAGCTGTGGCTGTTGCCGGCACTAGCTCTGCCACTGCGTCCTCATCGCTAAGCCTTCGCTACCACCCATCACCACTGCGTCGTCAACTGCCAGAGCCCGTGTGCTGTTGTGCTACCGGTCTCCTCCCAGCCTCCTTTGTGCTCTCTCTCTACCGTCATGCGACTGGGAACCAAAAGGAGAGGTGGAGGGCCCCCAAACTAGAATCAAGCACAAATCCAAGCCTTCCAACAACAAATCAAATTATCAATCAAATAAATTTAACAAAACAAACCCTTAAACAATGGAGATTTTAGCACTAGCCTCTTTGAGCTGCTTCTTGGCATCTTCAACCTCATCCTTGGAAACCCTTTCCTGGAATGTCGAGCTCCGTCTTCTCCTCCACGACGAGGGCGACGTCGACGATAGCCCCAGCATTAGGGGCATCTCGAGCGTGGCGGGAGAGGGGTCGGAAGTGGAAGAAGAAGAAGAAGGGGTATGGGATTCGCCGGAGAAGAGGTTGCGATGCAGGTAGAGGTTGCAAAGGTTGACGCACACAAGAGGCGAGATCTGGGGGAGGGGCCTCATAAAGGCGTTGAAGCCAAGGCTGAGGGTGCGGAGGTGGGTCAAGTTCCTGAATATTCCGGCGAGGATGCGGCCAGAGAGGGAGCTCGACAACTTGGCCACGGTTGCACTAGACGCACGCCCAGTTGCAGGGGCTCTGGTTGGTGATGTTCCAGAAGAGTGTCTTGATGCGTATTATTTTAATGTGTAATTTTGTTATAGACTATGTTAAAAGAGTGTATTGATAGGTAGACTACTTTTAGCCATAAATTTCTATTCTATATACATTGAATGAATTAGATTAATGAACTTTATGATACACCTGACTTCATTAGATGCACCATAACATTGATAGAAATGTTTTAAAACCCAATAAAAAATTTTTAAAAAATAGGGAAAAGTTTCAAAACCTAATTAAAAATTGAGTGAAATTATAACCTAATATAATTAAATCATTAATATAAATAGAAATTGGCATCACAATTCACAACACAACACATCACAACATATCTATATCTGAATTCTCTACTTTTCTTTTTCCCTACCTAAAACCCACAATCTCAACAAGAGATTTCCACTTACATTCTACTTATCTTCGTATTACAAATAGAAGCACAATGCCATCTAAAAGTCTAAGACCTTAAATTTGATATGCAATGAGGTTTCAAATATAATATATATAAAAAAGAATTAATGTGTTCCATGTATCTTGAAGTCATATACTCATCTTAAGGCAGGATTTGCTTATGGTTTCATTTTGTTGGGTTTTCCTATATAATCATAAGAGTAATGTCTATTTATTTTTGCTTATGGCTCAAAATAAAGTGGCCATGTTATGCCTTGTGTGCAGTGAAAAATCAAGATGTCTTGAAGTGGAACGAGAGACTTAATATTGCAATTGATGCAGCAAATGGTATCTGCTTAAATTTCTATGTATGGAAGTTTTCTGTTTTGCTTCTTTAATTTTACTCTGATACCATATATTCTATGGGTTCTGATGGATTCTCAGGATTAGATTATCTGCATAATGGTGTTAAGCCACCGATTGTCCATAGAGATTTGAAAACTTCCAACATATTACTAGATCAAACCAAGCATGCCAAGATAGCTGACTTTGGTCTAAGTAGAGCCTTTGGTAATGATATCGATTCTCATATATCAACTCGTCCTGCTGGTACACCGGGTTATATTGATCCAGAGTAAGTAATAATATAAGAAATTTTGGTAGAGCACTACTACATATTGTTTCTAGTAACATTAATTAAAAATATATAATTTTTTAAAAAATTATATAAAAATATATTAAAAAAATGTTAAAACTCTCTTAGTAACATGTTTACAAGTGTTGTATATAAGTCATGTTTTTAAAGAGTTTTACTTAGAGGTTTTACCAACACTTTTTATAAATCTCAAATGTTGTATTGTAGATTTGCTAGAATTAAATATTTTTGTGGCGTTCACTAAAAAAAATTTAGTTCAAGTGGTGGAATTAATGATTCGAAATCAGTCACCTCCTTAATAAATTATTTATAAACCTACCAAAAAAAAAAAGAAATTATTTATAAACAAGTCGAATGATTTAATACAATGTTAGCTTCATTAGAATTGCAAAAGTGATGGTTGTGTAAGAGTTTCACCGGTGAAATTACATCATCAATATTGTATTGATATTGTGTTCTTATATTTGGTCAATATTTTTGGACACACCCTGATTCCATCTTTTGGTCTCACAATAAATTGTTATAGATTATTAGATGCAATATTGTTCCAGAACAATTGAGAAGACAAATTTACCAATGTGTGTATTACTTATTTGGTTAGGAAAAGATACGAAGCTTCCTCTATTTAGCCAAAAAGATTTACTTAATTATTAGGGGTGATAATTTATTTTGTTCAAGAATGAAGTGAAGAGAACTGAAAACAATGCTTTATTTGTTTGTTCTTAACAGATTTCACAGGACGGGAAATTTAAATAAGAAAAGCGATGTCTACAGCTTTGGAATAATTTTGTTTGAGTTGATCACTGGTCAACCTGCACTAGTAAGAGCATGCGGGGAAACCACTCACATACTTCAGAGGGTTACACCCACCATTGAGAGAGAGATATTCAAAACCTTGTTGATCCGAGGTTGAAAGGAGAATTTAATACAAATTCTGCATGGAAAGTTGTTGAGATTGCCTTGTCTTGCTGTTCACAAATTGCAGCTCAAAGACCAGACATAAGCCAAATATTTGTTGAGCTAAAGGAATGTCTATCTTCGGAGATGGTTGGCACTACCACTGCACCTGATGATCGGATGTACTCCGTACAGCTTGAGCTTGACACAGAACTTAATCCCTCGGCTAGGTAATTAAATTAACCATAAGGTTACAATCTTTACCTATGTATCATTGAGTGTACTGGGCAGCGTAAAGCCCCCATTTAATGCGAGGAAAGTGCATGGAGAAAGTAGTGCACTGATTTGTGTAGAAACCCAAAGCTTTGGAAATAACAAATGTCAAATATCACAAATTGAATGTTCTCACATCAATGTAACCGGTAGGTGCTTACTATGATGAAGCTTCAAAACAAGCTTCATCAATGAAGCACTTATGTGTTCCAATAGATAAATGACATGTGAAAGTGTGGGCCATTGTGATATGAGATTAATGAAGAGATTAATTACATTATTTGTTGTATGATTTAATTTAAATTTTAAGAGAAAAACTCAAAAAGGCAACCAAAAAAAAAAAATTAAAAGAAACCCCCTGCCAACTCTCCCCTCACGCCATTTCCTCCCAGTACACCACCACCCCCAATGGCAGTGAAACACCAAACCACACTCCCACATTAGCTTCCCGTGAAAGAGGATGCACAATGGTGGAACTCATGACTTTTATTGAATCAAAGAACAGAAAAATAAAATAACAAACCCTGATCCCTAGTATTGGCATTTGCAAAGCAGGTTCTCCAACACTTTGAGACCAATTGGGTCATCATCCACGGCAAGAGCACAAATATCCACCGGGAATCGATCACCGAGTCCATCTTCATCCCCCAAATGACCCCTTTGACTCTCCGCAGTCATCTCTGAGCCAGCAATGTAGAACCAGAAAAACACGTTCTTAAATATTTGACTAAAGAATTTAGTAACATAGATTGTCCTAGCAATGACTAATTATGTCGATTGTAAATTACCAACAGGAACCTGAGCTCAAGCAAACTGACATGGGAGATACATATTTCATTCTCATATGAATAATGTTATTGAAATAATAAAATTACATAACAAATGCACACCATATACCTTTATCACCATTGGATGTGATGAGTGAGTGATGAGTAGGAATCACTCATCACATCTAATAAGATGTGTGGTGTATATTTTATTGTATAATTTTATTATTTTCATAACATTACTCTTCTCATATCTTACAGCACTAGAAGTCCTGAAAGTAGTGATTATCATGGCTAATAAATCTTATGTTCTCATGTCCAGGGGAAAAAAATCTTATGTTCAAATGTCATACTCATATATAGCATTGACTAATTAGAACTTAGAAGCCTTATAGATAACATTATGCCTAGTTTATACAGGAGTTTACACGGAAGTTTCTGATTTCTGTAACCTACCCATCACTCATGAGTTTCATCAATAAAAAAATTCTTGCATAGGTACAAGTGCTAGAATCTAGTTTTAGAAACACTCACACTAATGGAAAAATATGTGTTTATAGCGGATTTATCATCAGCAAAGAAAGGAACAATAGATTTTTTTTTTGTGAAAACCGTTACTGTTGAAATTTTCCTCCGATAATTTGTTAATAATATTTGCGCCATTTGGCACCAAAATTTACCTCACACAAATTTTTCTGCTATAATTTATCGATTATTTAAATTAAAAATTAGCCCATTACTGAATGATTTTTTTCGGTAATATTATCGATGGATTTTTTAGCATATTATTGGCAGATTTTTCTTCCAATATTTGAAGTTTCAAATATTGTGCCTTAGTGTTGAAGTTACTAGTGGATTTTCCAATGGAAAAATCCCTTGATAATAGGCTAATTTTTTTTATTATTTTAATATTACCAACAAAAAATCTATCAATAATGAATTAAAATTTTTTTAAAATTATAATATAATCGACAGAGTTTTACACCAATAATAATAAAAGTGAAACATCACATTTTTTGGTTAAGTTACTGTAGGAAAATCCACTAATAATGGTTAAAAATGCACTAGTATGTGTTTTAAATATCCAACCACCAATCCTCCTCCCCCATTTCTTCTCTCATTAGTTGTTTTCCAACCATTATTCCACCATCTTGCCACCATTTTTGGTCAAAAGACCACCATTGTCTTTCTCTTGAAATCCTCTTCATTTTAAGCATTTTTTTTATTTGATTATGTTTTTGTCACCTTTTCTTCTTCCTTTTAATTTTTCATGAGCAATTCTATTGCCTCCACCACTGACATTACTTGTTGCTCCCATTGCTCACTGTTACCGTCGCCTTAGACATTGCTATACGTGAGTTTTTTTTTAAATAATAATTTTTTTAAAAAAAATTATTCATTTGGTGTATTATTTTTTAAGTTCTAATTAGTTTTTTCCTTTTCATTTCTATCATTGTCACTGCCATTGTTGAAGTCACTGCTGATGATGGAGTTGCACATGAAAATTCAATTTTTTCCTTTAAAAAAAGATGTTTTTTATAAATTTTCCACTGGTAATATTTAATTAAAAATTTTCTAAATTAATCCCTGGTAAGTCTATGCTTTTTTAAAAATGCATTACCAATGGAAAAATCTGATGGTAACACCCAAAAAATTCATCGATAATGATTTTCCATTGACAAATTTTTCCATCCTATTTCCAATGGATTTTTTTTTATAAAATCGCTGACAATTCCCTTAAAATAGTTACCTGGTGAAAAATTCGAAGTATGTAAAATCCACCATTAACAACCCTTTTGTAGTAGTGTTACAAAAAATTAAGTGGGGCCCATAAATGAAAAGTATACGTTGAATAAAATTGATGGAATCCACTTCATTTGCTATATTGTCCCACTTATCTCACAAACAAATTTGGATATATATTAGAGGGTGTTTAGTTTGTGTATTTTCTATTTTCATTTTCAATAGAAGCAGAAATACTATAAAAAATATGTTTGGTTACTTGTTTTCATTCTTACTTTCAGAAAATATTTTCAAAATTTGTGAAAATTTTGAAAACAACATTTTGATGTTTTCAATGTTTTCTATACTATGGGTTGAAAACCTTTTCTGTTGAAAAGGTGATGGCATGACTGTAAATATTGGTTATATGCTTTTATTTCCACTCACCACTTGGGTTCAAACCTACTAAAGAAGAAAACTATACCCCAAGGTTCTGCATTTTCTACAAAGGGAGTTATGGCTTGATTCAAGGTCTCAACGATGATGGTGGCGGCACATAATGATCAATTGCTTCTTTTGCATTTTTTTAAATGCATTCCTTTTTTTTTGGTCTTTTTGAGGGAAAATGTTGTTCCTTTAATTTTCTTGGAATGCAGTGCAATGGACAATGGACATGCCAAGTAAGGTGTGATGTGGTGTCACTTTCTTCTTGGTTTGTGCCTCCAAAGGGAACGCAAGATATAGCAAGGTTCTTGGTTCTAAGGCAACTGGATCATGACACTGATGGTAGTGCCCTCTCCACTCTTCTCTTTGCTACCAATGGAAATGGCATGGGCTATGTTGTTCATTTTATTATACATAAATTTTTGCATTTTTTTATAATTAATTTTTTTAATATCATGTTTATTTAGAGAACATGATAATTCAAACCCAAAAAAAAAAAAAAGATGGACAAAATTTTAAAATAATCCTAATTTACTCAAAAATCAAGTATAATCCTAATTTATCATTTTGACATGGATTTATCATTTTCATTTTATTTAAAAATATAGAAATCAATATGTATGATTTTTATTATTTAATAAGAAACATAAATTTATTATCTTAAATTGATTTTGACATTAAAACAAACCAACATATGATATCATTGTTTAACTCTTTTGAAATAGTAAAGAAAGGAATTATGAAATGAAAACAGAAAATAAAAACAGCAAATAATTTCACAAACCAAATACACTCTAAGCCTTTGAACTTTCCCTCATCAATCAATTTTTGTTACACTGTTTTAGGGACATTACAACAACGAATTGGAAGGACCTCTGCCTTAATTTTTGGAAGAATTGCCAAAGTTTAAAGTTCTGTAAGTTTGGATCTTTCCTGCTAGTTTTTTTATCCGAAAAAACCTAGTTGCTTGTTAGCATTAGAGCTTATTGTATAAATATAACATTTGTATTCAAGATTAAAGTGCATTAACAATAAAAACTAAAAAGTGGTTGGCATTTACTTTCTTCAGGATACATTTAGTTATTGCTGGCCCGTTTTTTACAAAGAAAAAGAAAAATGAGACATAATTCTAACCTCTCGTAATTTCATTTAAGAATTAAAAATAATTCCGCTATCTTATTTCAGCATACTCACTTTTTCAGTATACACTTTGCTTATTTATTTGTGGATTCACTTTATTATTAGTTGCAATATAAGGTGTTAAAATTGTGTTTATGGAGGAAATTTTCTTTTATTTTAAGTAAGTCCAAATTTTAAGTTGTTAGATTAATTTAAGTAATTATTTAAGATATTTATTTTTCAATTAGAAGTTCAACAGGGAATAACTTTCAGGTCCAATCCTTTCTCAAACCTAATTCCACCTCCAACTAATTATCCATTCAAAACTCTTTCATATTCTCTGAACCAATTTTTGACTTGTTGATTGCTAATCTATTATTCTTTGTCAACTTAAATTTACAATAACTCCATAAATGATGAGTCAAAGTAAAACAATATTTGTCCAATTTTGTTAAAGTTAGTATGAAAGAAATTATCCAAAAAAATAGTTTTAACAAATTTGTTAGTGAATTTTTTGTATACCACATGAAATATGTTTCCCTATCTTTAGATGAATTCAACTCATGACATTGCATTCAACATACTAGTAGTTCCTTATTTATAATTTGTCAATAACAATTTAACTAAATTGGTTATCAAACAATCAGTTAAATAAACTTAAATCAATGTTCAATGTCAAATAAAACTTCAAAATCCTTAATTCACATTGCATAATTCAAACACATAGTCTCCATAAATCACCAGCAAAACTTTAGTTACAAGTCATGAAAAATTAAAAGCAACAAAATGAAAATTGAAAGAAACTATGAACAAGAAAAATCACAATTTAAAACCATTCCACATAGGCTTCTTTCTTGTTCTGAAACTCCAACCCCTTACTCTTCAACAACCCTTTCTTTCTTTTGAAACTTGATGTTAATTCCCTTATTTCAATGTTTCCCTAATTTTTTTGCCAATCATGGGTGTTGGGCTAGTAACTCTTTCATTTTCATTTTCGGCACTAAAACCAAGTTGGCTAATTGACTTGAACGTAGCTTAAGTAAAAAGATCCAACTTTAGAAAGCAACCAAAGGTGGCCAATTGAATATAATAAAGAATATTTAAATTTTATAATGATTAATTGATATAATAAATGTTTATATAATTAATATTAAAAAATACATAATCAACATAAACAAATTATAATAAGATCAAATATGATATAATCATGCAAGAATCTCCGAAATATAAAAAAATAAAATAAAATAATGTATTAACAAACTAAAAGTTTCAAGAAAACTAAAGAAAAACATAATTTTTAAGTGTCTTTCTTTGGCTTTTATTTTTTTTTTGCAAATTTACTATATAAAATATTAATATTTTAAGTTTTGCTAATGTCTTTCTTCCATTCACCATTTTTTTTTTTTCTTAATTTCCTAAATCCACCCATAAACTATTTTAAAAATTATTCCATTTGAATTTTTTAGGTATCACCCAAATATTTTTTCCCTTGCTCTGGTTGCTCTTATTTGTTTTTCCTTCTCCTTCTATCATTTGTTCCACATACCTTTCATCCATTGCATCACACGTTATCTCCTGTGTCATTGCCAGTTCTCTTTACCTTATAGAGGTTCATGGTACACCCTTAGCCACATTAGTCCCTAATCACACCAAACAATAATCAGTTAAAACAACAGCTAATACTATCCCTAAAGCAATGGTAGCAACTGGTAAAACTATTATGAGACGATCATTTCTTTTGTCACATCTTACATCTTATCATAATAAAATAACACTAAAAGTGCATATCAGAGATGAAGCATTACTAATCCCGAAACCTGCTTCATAAGATAATGTAACAAACCTAATAAAACCCAACAATACTTAAGTTTGCATTTGGATTTTCTTCATCACTTATGCCTTCGTACATTTCCTTTTGAAATTAAATTAGTTTTGTAGATTTGTTTTTTATATAAATTACTTTTAAAACTTAAGCATAAATAGAAGTGAAATTTTTTAGCTTTACATAGATAGTAATCAAAGTTATTTTGCTCACTATTTACTTTACTATAAAAAATGATTATAAATAAAAATATAATTAAAAAAGACAAAAATCATAGTTTTAAGGAACCGCCTTTGAATAAAAAAACACTGAAAAAACCGATTTTGAAATTGAATTTTGATGGTGAAAATTCAAATTAAAACCAAAAAATTTGGCAATTTTTTTTTTTTGCTTTTTTCTTTTAAACTTTTTTCTTTTTTTGCTTTTTTTTTTTCCTTTTTTTCTTTTTTTTGCTTTTAATGTTTTTTTGCTTTTTTTTTCCAAATAATGCTTTGATTTATTAAATAATGCAATTAACTTTAATAAAATTTCAATGAATATGACTAAAAATTAATCTTTATGAGTTGTTATGAATTGTATTTGAACTGTAAATTTGCTATAATACATGAGTAAATATGTGAACAATTTGAATTGTGATTCATGATGTGTAATTGTTAAAAAATTTAAGAATTTATGTTACTTGTTTTAATTGTTATCAACCTTTATATATATCAATTTAAATATTTCATTATAAATTTAAATTTAATTGTATATATCCACCATATAACCTTGACCATAGAATTTCACCAATGATACAATCCAAAAGGTTAGAAGCTAAAGTGTCCGAGTTTTGAAAACTAAACTGGAATACTACTTAATGCCAAAGTAATAATTTATTACAAATAATAATATAAATTCTACTATTACTGGTCTATTTCTCACAATTAAATATCGGAGCACTAATTCTTGAAAGGTTTGAAATTTTCACGTGTTGCCTCCTTCCTTAGCTATAGCTCCGTTACTTTAAGTGGGCTCGTCTACGGTAACGACAATTGAAAAAAAAATAGGAGTGAGAAAGACAAGATTTCTCAGTAAGAGTTTCTATTTGTACTAAAAGTGTCATTGTTCGTCGTCACTTTAGGTTTATTATAAAAAGGTAAACAATAAGGATTCAATTATCAAACTTTTTGCAAATGTGATTAGTCAAAGTGCAAGTTGTTTTTAAGCTACTCTTATAACAATAACAGAAATATCCATTCCATACTTGATCAAGCATACACACAACAATATCATATAAAATTATTAATGGACAATAATACTTTAGGAGGTGCATGTATTTCATGATTACTTATCAACAAAATGATCATTATCTTTCTTTCGTTCTATTTTTCTTTTCATTAATATATTTCTCAAACACTCACGGGATGAATGCATCAATGTCTTAAACCACCCTAAAGAGTAATAAGCTCATACCGTGGTCGTCGCCACAACCTTTGGTTTTCTTTCCATTGTCGTAATCTCAACGTTTTAGGCGGTTAAGTCGTGAGCTTAAGTCTACTTTTCAGACTTTACTTTTATTTTCTTTCTTGCCGTAATCTCAATGGTTATGTCATGAGTTTAGCTCAAGTCCACTTTTAGACTTTCATTGCCAATTTTCTAGGCTTTACTTTTATTTTCATTTGAAAATAAATATATGCATATCATCACGTAATCATAAATAAATCATGGACAATTATTCATTCATCCTCATCATTTCATAACTCATCACTATACATTCACATAGACAATATCTCATATACATCCTTATATCAAATAGTAGGCTTTTCATGCTAAATTGTATGTCATAATTCTTCATTTGAAGCCAATTAATCAAGTGCCCTAAGGTTCTTAAAAGGTTATGAAAATCTTAGTATTTACACATTATGGAGTATTTCTTTCCATTCTTACAATTCTAACCAAATCTTTTTCTCTTAGTTCTCTTTGTACTCTTAGCATTCTATTAATACATTAGTGCAATTTAAAATATTATCCTTGGGTATTTAGGGGTTATTTATATATTTTCAAGCTCCTTTATGATTTTTATATATTTTTCCTCTTGAAGATTATTATATCTTAAATTCTTAAAACTATCTCTTTTAAGACTTTAATATTCTATTTATAGTTCTACATCTTTTTCAAGAAAAATTGTAACTTTTTGTATACTTATTATCTCAATCTTTTAAAAAAATTTCCAGATTCTTAATTCATCAAGCTTTCCATTAATGATAATTTCATTAAAACAAATTTATAGTTATCATAAAGCCCTTGCAAAGTTACCCTTTCAAAACCCTTAGCACATGTACCATAAAGTTATTTCTTATTCTGTATTTCCGTGGTGCAAAGCTTTATGCATGGCATACATGGATGTATTCCTCTGTGTATTAGCTTTCCAACAAAGTTGAAATCAGGCTATTTTCATTTTTTTAGAGTGAGTTACACCTATTTTACTACTAAAAGGTCAGATTCAAAGTTTCATCTTTGGCTTAACTTTGAAAATTTATATCTTGAGCTAGAACTCCGTTAGGTGATTCTTTGGAGAGTGTTCTATAATGTATTAGTTTATGGTAAAAATATTTTAATTTCAAGATACTTCATATTTTATGATTATTGCTTTTTGAAGTGCTTACTCCAGGAATAGCAGAAATTCCAGCACCTACCATTTTCATGTCTTAAGTCAGCTTTACTTAATCAAGCTTCACATACCATCTTTTTAAGCTATATTTGAGTATGATAACATCATAAAAGTAGTCAGAACATAATAGAATATATTATGCTATCTAAAAATATATTTTACAACAATTATTCAAAACTTTTGACAATAACTCAAGTTTGAGGCATTCTATCTATAAGCAAGGTTAGAAGCCAACAATGCTTGAACAATTAAAGATGAAGCTCCTACCTCTTATGTAAGGTCTAAAATGTAAGGTCTAAAAAGTCCTTTTCCTCTTCCTTGAGTTTGAGCAAGAGTCCTTGGAGTGGATGACCCTCCTTGAATCTTGACTCTAGAATTTGAATGCTTAAGAAAAATATTTCTCACTAGAGTTAAAGATTGTAACTCTTGTGATGAAGGCTAAGGTTTGAGCTTAGGATTTAAGTGTTTAGATCAGGTTTAAAGGGTGAAGAGAAATCTTTGAAGAGAAGAACATAAGAAGAAATGATAGAGAAATAACACTTAGGAATTTCTAAAGCTCGAAGACTAGTAAGAGTGTGTTATGAGCAATGATGAGTTCACATAACTCTCTCTCTTTTATAGGCCAAGAGGCCATGACTTGAAGGTATAGTGGAGTTTTTAGTACTTCAATTTGTTATTCTTGGATGCTCTTGTGAGTGGAGTAATAATCATTTTAGATTACTAGGTGCTAAACATAATCATCATGTTAGAATTAGTGGTTAGTGTAGTGCTAATTTTAGTGAAAATCAAGAGCTCTTTATGATACAAGTTTATTCATCAACTCAATTTGTTTCCTATCACGATGATGCTAATTTTTGGCTCATATATACATGAAGGGATTGCAATATGGAATTTCATAGAGTCTTACCTTGTTTCATGTACTTTGTCACACATGATATGACATGTATGTGTGTTGCCTTTATCATAATTTTTTTTAAATAAATAATATTATAAGATATCATGGCCAATCTATTCTATTTTATTCTTATAATTGGAATCTCATGTTAATTATTTTAACATAATTATCCACTAACTCCATAGTCTATACTAGAGATTTGTAACTTTTAGTTAATTGACCTATTTTTTTTCTACTTTTAATCCAATGGCTTAGATTTATTCTTGTTTCAAGACAATGATATTTTTGTAATTAGACAATGATAGTGGAATTCATCTAATTTCATTTATAAAATAATAGTTATCTTTGTCATTTATTAATAAGACAAGAGTTATTTGTAATTTTTTTTTCACATAGTAAATGTATTTTCATAATTTCCACTAAGTAATGACATTTTTGTAATTATTTATATTTTTCTTTAGACACACTTGATTATTCTTATATTATTTATTATATTTCATGACAGTTGTCCAATTTCCATTGGTTTTCCTCTTTTTCATCTTAATCATTAATTTATTTATTTTTTTGGGATGTTACAACTTTCAAATCTTTTCTTTTGATATACTAAATCTATTTAGACACCTTATTGTTTGAACGGGCTAATAAAATCTTATTTCTTTCAATGAAAAGTTAAATTAAGGTGGGAGTAATGGCATTATTGGTAGTAAACCGGGGATCAAGTTATGGCGTTCTAACATGCATTGGTTATTAAATATAAAATCGCTAGTAAAGAAACTAATATAATGCACGAAAATGATAAATAAGTTAAAAATTTTATTTAATTTAATGTATATAATTGTACTGTAACATATAAATATGCAACTAAAATATTGTAAGATTTTTTTTAAAAAAAATAAATTAACCCAATAAATCAAATTGTTTATATTTTCATTATAATGTTTAAAAAATATTTGTTGCAAGATACAAAATATGCATACATATGAATTTAATATAAATTAATAATAGTGATAAATTATGTCAATCATTATCTGCATAATCTATATATTTGATATCACTCATGCAATGTATATGTTCTGTATCATTAAAAATTCCTTAAATCAACAAAAATATTAATAACAATTTAATTTATTTATATTCTATTATAAACATTTGAAAATCATTTATATTAAATTGATAATAAATATATTGATGAGATTAGGCTAATGGGAAAAAGTTTGGTGTGAGGAGTTTCAATTGATCTCAACTCCTCATTACTAACCTTGAAATGGATGAGAGTATGGCGCCCATGAATTTATAGAGGAATATCAAGTTTTTTTTTATAGAAATTCAATGACCAATCTTATATTTTGGAGTCTATTTGGATATTCACATCTTCATGACTTTGGAATGATTTTGATATGACTTTCCTACTGATCTTGACTTTCTCCTTGCATGAAGAAACCATGGGGCTTTCCCAGGCAATGTGTATTGCATTCATATCAACGTGGAATGCATGTTATATTCCCGTCATATGTAGCTAAATATAATTATTTGGATTTCTTGAATTGATAATAATTAAATCAATATTTTGTAATTTGCAAAACAAAGATCCTCAAGTACATATGTTTGGTTTTGCTAATTTGAGATATTAGCATTAATAATAAAAAATTTTTAACTGCCCATTTTGTTTGTCATGTATGCATAATTATGTTTAACAAAATTTTAATATAAACTTGTAGCATAAGTTCAAAAATTGCATGTAAGTGTGAGATAAATTAAGATATAACAAATTCTAATTAAATTGTACATTATACATATCAAAAACCATAAATTATAGATATGATGTATTATAAATTTATGACTTATTATCACTTGTTATATTGATATTAAATCAAATTAAGAATTACAAAATTTAATTAAAAGATAAAAGATTCATTTTATTTCTATATCTTAACTTACTTGATTCTAAATTTTAGCATAACTTACTTGATTACAAATTTTAACATAACTTGATTCTATTTTTTTCAACCACTTATTGATAAACAATATCTTTTGCTGTTGGATCAATTTTCATTTTCATTCAAAATCAATATCTTCAAACCACTAGACTTTTCTCTTAAAATAGCAACATACAACTGTCTATATATATAAGCATTTGGCAAAAATAATCAAACATATGATCCTGATTGGTCTTAACTCTATTAGTCATTATAGCAAAGCAAAGAGTAATAGAATTGTTTTCCTTGAAATTTCAAACGTTCCAAGATCATATCAAATTAATTTAATCATTCATTTGATTTATAAGTTAAATGTTATGTGTAAAATAAATAAAATAGATAATGATTTAGAAATTGATGTTAGTAAAACAAACTTGAAATAACACTTTATTAATAAATAGATAGATAGAAACAATAATTGATTACAAATAATAAATCAATCCATACAAGAAATCAAAATGAAGAATCAAATAAATAAACAATAAAGAACAAAAGATATGGTTTATCGTGATTAATGGCTGAGGCATGCTAGGTCCTAAGCTTAAGAGTATTTTGCCATCACGAGTTTATAGGCCAGGTGAGATGGTCTTCATGGCTAATACTCCCCGATATAACAGTCACATCCACTAACTCTCTACTTAAACTAGTGAGGCTCAGGAACACTTTCTTGGATTGCTCAACGAAACTAAATAAGAGAAATTTGACGAAATGATAAAACAATGTGTGAACTTTTTTCCTTCTCGTAAAACAACCACCTTATAAATTTTGCATAAAAGAAATATATATACTACAAATTGTCCAACGAAAAATAAGCACTACCAAAGCATGCACAGGAAAATCCAGAAATCAAAGCGTATAAACCAACCAATTTGGAATAGTGAAGCATGGCCCAACGTCATTAAAAAGCTAGACCTGTGACTTGGTCAAAAGCATATTCTAATATTTCATATTGTTAAAAATAAAAAAATAAATTTTAAAAAACATAGTTTGGAAGGTGCGTGAAGACCATATATAAATTGGTTAAAACCTTGTATCAACATAATTAAAAGACAAAACAAATACTAATCTAAAGATTTAATAGTAATAATAACCAACTAAATTTAAAACTTTAGCTTTGAAATATAATAATGTTACTAAAACACTACAATCCCCTACATATTTCAAAGTTAATATTATATTAGTTCTCATGAGCATAAGAATTCAAGTGCGTAAATACTAGTATCTTTTGGACTATGAACTAGTACATAAAGCAAAGAAATGTGAACCATTAGAATGCTGGTGAGATTATAATTAACCACTATGTACCTTCATTCCATATATGACTCAATGATCTCATTACTCATCCTGTTTTCTCATCTAAAGTTGTTAAACAGTGTGGTGCATTTTGGCCTTGCACCATTACCTGGATTTCATAAGTGGTTTAAGAGTTCGCCAAGCTCTCATAGAGCGGCCTTGCCTTGACCACTCATATAGATGAATATATCAGGTGTACACTCAGTCAAGCACACCATTCACGCATGAGCTATAGATTCATTAAGAGTATAAACTCAAACCTCTAATGCTGTAGTCACACACTATCCTTCAAATATTTATACACCATAGTGATGAACTCATTGGATAGTATCCCAATTGATTGACAAGTGACTTGTTCTTACCCATATGAACATAACCTTTAAGAAATTCCCAAATTTAGGTTGGGTTACCATCACTCTCAATCTCTAAATTGTGCATAGGTCCCATCCCTCTCGATGTATCACTCACTAGCTTTTTTCTTAGTAGCTTTGTTAGAGGATCTGCCAAATTCATCTCTAACCTTACATAATTCCATCTTGTAAGCATTTCACAAAATTATGATGTATACGTATACATCTTTTTTCCCATTATATACTTTATTATTTGCTCTTGGCTATTGTTGCTTGGCAATCACAATTCAATGTATAGATATGAAAGACAAAGGTTTCTTCCACAAAGGAATATCTGCTAAGAGATTTCTTAGCCACTAAGCCTCAGATCCTACTAAGTCAAGAGCAATAAACTCAGCCTCCATAGTGGATTTGGCTATATAGGTCTCTTGGATGATTTCCAAGCGACGGCACCACCACCAAAGGTAAAAATGAATCCACTCATGGATTTAGTCTCATCTGAAATCAGAGATCCAGTTTAGCATCAGAGTACCCTTCAAGTATTTATGGATATCCCCCATAACATAGACCGTAGTCTGTGGTACCTCGAAGGTACTTCATAACTCTACACAAAGCAGTCCAATGGTCCTTGTTAGGATTGTATGTATATCTACTCAATATATTCATAGCATAAGCAATGTCAGGCCTTGAACTTTTCATCAGGTACATAAGGCTACCAATTATTTGAGCATATTGAGCTTGTGACACAACATTCCTATTATTATTTTTCAAATGTAAACTACCATCATATGGAGTGCTCAGGTTTAGAATCATAAAAATCAAATTTTCTCAATATTTTCTCAATAAAATGTTCTTGAGATATTCTGAAACCATTTTTTAATTTCATTAACTTAATTTTCAAAATTAAGTTAGCTTCTCCTAAATCTTTCATGTCAAATTTTGATGATAAAAATAATTTAGTCTCATTAATCACATCTATGTTGGTTCCCAATATAAGCATATCATCAACATATAAACAAACAACAACACCATTTAAATTATCATCAAATTTGTATAAATACACTTATCATAATCATTCACTTTATATCCATCAGAATAACATCACATTATCAAAATTTTCATGCCATTTCTTAGGTGCTTGTTTGAAACCATATAAAGATTTAATTAATCTACACACTTTGTTCTTATTACCAGGAATCACAAAACTTTCAGGTTGTGTCATATATATTTCTTCCTCTAAATCTCCATTAAGAAAAGTTGTCTTAACATCCATTTGATGCATTAACAAATTATGGATAGAAGCCAATGCCATCAAAACTCTAACAGAAGTAATTCTAGCCACAAGTGAATATGTATCAAAATGATCTAAATCTTTCTTTTGTGTATATCCCTTAGCTACCAATCTAGTTTTATATTTTTCAACTAAGCCATCAGGTCTTAATTTCCTTTAAAAATTCACTTACATCCTATTGGTTTTGCACCATTAGGCAAATCTACAATTTCCTATGTGTGATTACTCATTATTGATTATATTTCATTATTAATAGCTTCTTTCCATAAGAGACCATCCAAAGAATATAGCTTCCTTATATGTTAAAGGATCTCCATCCATTAAAAATGTGTAAAAATCATCACCAAAATTAGTTTCTTTCCTTTCTCTTTTATTTCTTCTAAGCTCAATTTCATTATTTTTAGAACTACTAGGTTCACAAGCATGATTAGATAAAGGTTTTCTTATTGAGCATTTTAGAGGAAACACATTTTCAAGAAATATTTTTAGTTTCAATTATTGTGTTTACATCTAACACATCACTTTTCAACATCAAAAATCTATATGCAGCACTATCTTCAGCATAGCCAATAAAAATGCAATCACAAGTTTTAGATCCAATTTTCCTTTTCTTTGGTTAAGGTAATAAAACTTTTGCTAAACACCCCCACAATTTAAGATATTTTAAGTTAGGAGGTCTTTCTCCCAAAGCTCAAAAGGTATTTTCTTAAATATTATTCTATTTCGTATGTGACATGCAAAAAGGATAGCTTCACCCCACAAGCTTGGAGATGCACCAGAACTTATTAGCATAGCATTCATCATTTCTTTTCAGTATTCTATTTTTTCATTCAGCTATTCCATTAGATTCTGGTGAATAAGGTGGTGTTACCTCATGGATTCTTCCATATTGTTCACAAAAATTATTAAGAGAACTTGATTCATATTCTCCTCCTCTATTAGATCTTAGTCTGTTAATTTTTCTATTCAATTTATTCTCTACTTTAGCTTTATATATTTTAAATTTTTCTTCTGCTTCATCTTTACTCCTTAGCAAATAAACATAAGAATATCTTGAAAATCATCTATAAAAGTTATGTAAAACTTCTTACCTCCTCTAGTCATTGTGGATTTTAAATCACCTATATTAGATTGTATTAAATCTAATAAATCCGTCTTATAAAACTCTAAGGCTTACATGTTTTCTTTGATATTGGACATTTATCATTATCAGTTATTGACATATCATTTATAATTCCTAATTCTTTCATTTTCTTCAAGTAAGAAAAATTAACATGTCCTAATCTACCATGCCATAAATCAATAGGGTCAATTAAATAAACATTAGAACATGCAATTTCATTCATAACATGAGAAACATTCAACAAGAATAAATCATTATTATAATTTCCTTTTCCTACAAAATTTTCATATTTAGTGAGCATAACTTCATTATTCTCAAAAATTACTTTAACACCAGCTTTACTCAATAGAGATATAGAAATCAAATTATATCGCATTTAGGTATATGGAGAACATCATTTAATGAAAGGATTTTCCCAGATGAGGGTTTTAAATTTATTATTCCTTTACCAGGAACCGCAACTCTTTTGAGTTAGCTATATACACAATTTCCTCTCCTTCCCCACATCATTGTAGGAGGTAAAAGCATTTTTCTTTACACAAATATGCCTGGTCCAAGTCTACCACCCAATATTTTTCCTCTATCAAAAAATTATTTGCATTAGTGACTCCCACAAAATTAATTTTATTATTGTATCTACATTGAGTAGCATGGTGTCTATACTTTTTAGAAATATAAAACTTACCTGTTAGATTGACCATATGTCTTTGAGCTTCTAATTCATCTTGGCAAGTTGTGCTAATTCCTTTGCCTTTTCCATCTTTGTCTTCTCATTCTGACAATCTTTTTGTCCCAAAGAAGCAAGACCAAACCAAACGAATACTCTTAAGATTGTTAGTAAAACTAACCTAAAATAACACTTTATTAATAAATAGATAGATAGAAACAATAATTGATTACAAATAATAAATCAATTCAATACAAGAATCAGAATGAAGAATCAAATAAATAAACAATAAAGAACAAAAGAGATGACTTATTGTGATTAATGGCTGAAGCATGCTAGGTCCTGAGCTTAAGAGTATTTGCCATCACGAGTTTATAGGTCATGCAGATGGTCTTCATGGCTAATACTCCCAAATATAACAGGTCACATCCCACTAACTCTTACTTAAACTAGTGAGGCTATAGGAACACTTTCTTGGATTGCTCAAGAATTAAATAAGAGAATTTTTGACGAAGTGATAAAACAATGTGTGAACTTTTTTTCCTTCTCGTAAAACAACGCCTTATAAATTTTGCATAAAAGAAATATATATACTAAATTGCCCAACAGAAAATAAGCACTACCAAAACATGCAGGGAAAATCCAGAAATCAAAGCGTATAAACCAACCAATTCGGAATAGGGAAGCATGGCAAACGTCATTAAAAAGCTAAGACCTCTGACTTGGTCAAAAGCATATTCTAGATATTTCATATTGTTAAAAATAAATAAATAAATAAATAAAACATAGTTTGGAAGGTGCGTGAAGATCATATATAAATTGGTTAAAACCTTATAAGCATAATTAAAAGACAAAACAAATACTAATCTAACAGATTTAATAGTAATAATAACCAACTAAATTTAAAACTTTAGCTTTGAAATATAATAATGCTACTAAAATACTACAATCGAAATTATATCATAAATTCAATAAATAGTACTTAGGATGATTAAAATAGAAATTTAATTAAATTGATCTATCTTTATGTTTTAAAAAAATCTCATCATATTCTATTTTCAATTATTGTTTGAACGATTCACTATAGTTTTAAGTTTGAATCATTTTTTATTTGTAATTGGTTTTCGATTCTTTAGATTGATTTATTTACTCAATTTTTTAAGTTTGATTCGATTTATGCACTCCTACAAAATTTTACTTTTAAACTAATTTCAAATTGTTTTTGGTAGATCATTTCAAATTGAAATTAATTTAGATAAAAATAATTTTAAAATAATTGATTAGTTATTAAATAATGTATTTCAAATTCGATATCATTTTATCTACATATCTAATTGTGCCAAGAAAAAGGCTATGAGTCACAAATCTCGTGAGACTTTAGTTGTGAGAATCATGTGCTATGATTATTGACCTTTGAATTAATTAGTGGATCATACTACATACATTGTTTTTAAAATTGAGGATAAAAGGCTAAAGTGTCACAAATCTTACACCAACATTGTTTTTAAAATTTATGGAACAGTATTGATGTACCATTAAAAATTCATTAGTATTGTAACCCGTATGATGCAGGAGACAACAAGTAGAAACATATCAAATTAAATAAATTTTAATTCTAATTTATGGAATGACCATACAATAAAGTCATTGTATAAAAATATTAAATATGCTAATAACATTACAATGTAATAATAAAAGTAATTCATATAATCAGGAAAGAACATATTATATGATTAATGGTACAAAAAATTTATCATGCACAATGTACCACTCTCAAAGTCTTGCTTTCTCCTTGAAAAACTACATTAAAGTAAAAGAAAATATTAACAACTTTAAAATAATCTATTTCATTAATAAAATGGAAATTAGGAGTATATAAGTAACATAACTTACTTGATTCCAAGTCTTTTCAAATGCTTCTTGATAAACATATTTTTTTGTTGTGTTGGATGGATTTTCAATTTCATCCAAAATCAATATCTTCAAACCACTTTTAGACTTCACTCTTGAAATAGAAAAGTACAATTGTCCATGTGCAAAATCTGGTTTTGACAAAAACAATCCAACATATGATAGTGATAGCCTTGACTCTTATTAATCGTCATAGCAAAGCAAAGAGTAATAATGAATTGTCTTCTTTGAAATTTTAGAAGAGTTCCTAGATCATATGGAATTAAATTCATTTGAGGGATGTAAACTTTCTCCGCAATATGATTGTCCGTGACCACTATTGTGCCAATGACATTATTAACCATGTTTCATTGCATAATCCTAAAGATTGATAAATATTCTTGAGTAGCATGATTGGAACCTCTCTCTCAATACTAGTTTGTGATTTGGCATTTCAGAACACTTCAATTTCATTTAAGAACTTGGCAATTATGCAATCTGCTTCAATCTCGACATCTTCATATGCTTTGGAATAAGAATCATAACTTAAATATTCTTTTCTGTTCACTGGCAATTTGAGAGAATACAGTCAATCACCAACTCAACAACTTCAAGAGTTGGCACTTATAAAGCTCTATCTTCAAAATACTTGAAGTTGTTCATGTTATCCAATAAATTTGGATAGGTAAAGTCAACAATACTCTTAAGAGGAGTGCCTCTGTCCATGATTAGAAGTTCACTGGGAATTTCAACTTTTGGTACTCCATCATCATCCAAACCTATATTTCCATCTCCAATTTTAATTATCCATTCAGCAAACTCTTTCAATTACGGAATCAATTGACGAAGAACTTGTTGATTGCAATCTCATATTCTTGTCAATCTTAAAACCTTACAATAACTTCACAAAGCAGATGAGTTCACAGTCGCAAAGACAATATCCTGTCTAGAAGCTCTTGTTATAACTGGTAGTATATGATAGAAATCTCCTCCAAGAACAACAGTTCTGCCACCAAATACCTTGTTCGCTGAATTTTTTTGTACAAAACCTCATAATATCTCTAAGTGTTCGATCTAAAGCCTCAAAAGCAAATTTACTAACCATCATAACCACTTTGGTGTATCATGATTGGAATGGCAAATTCAAATAGAAAATCAGCAAATTCAACCCACAGAAAAACACGACGCAAAAATTTAAAATGCATTCCTCAACTTAAATGTTGGAAAAGATTCCTTGTATTATATATTGAAATTCATTGTACATAATTAATTTTTACATGCATATTTTTTCCCAAATCAATGTATATTTCCACCTACAATATATCTATCTATCTTAGTATACTATATTTCATTTTTTATGACTAAAACATTCCATATTCCATAATTTTTTATATTAATTTTGTGAAAAAATACTCAATTTTCAATATTAAAATATTAGTTTAGTTCAAATGGGATAATTTGGTCAATCAATTTGTATTCAATTAAAACCAATCACATATAAATTTAGTCATTGAATTTGTTTTCCTTAACCCAAAACTCAATATGAACCACCTGAATTTAGACTTTATGGACATGTAATATTAGAATTGTGCTTTTTAAATAATATGTTATGATATCCCAAAACTTCAAGTTTGAATGATGTGATCTTAGAATTGTGCTATTTGAGTACTATGTTCTAGGATTTTATTATAGTAGCATATGAAAATTTGTTAATATAAAATTTTAATGTTTTGCTGTATTTTTGTTGAATACTTTGGAAAAATTGAAAACAAAAAACCGGTAAATCTAATGATTCAATCCATACCAACCCGAATTTGATCGGATTGGTTTGGTTTGAATTTTGTATAAAAAGATCATGAATCTGAATTAGCTAAAAATTGATTGGTTTGGATCCATTTTTCTCTTAAATCAAATCCAAATCGGCACATTTACACCCGTGTTATAATATAGTTCTCAAAGGCATTGCATGGTTGACTATTACTTTTTTATTTTCTCTTCTCGCAAGATCATACATTCAACATAGCTTTCATCCATTGAATCACATGCCAGCACAATGTGTCAATGCGATTTTCTTTTTCTGCATAGAAGTCCCCATGGGTTAGACCTTGTGCAGCCACATTTACTCTAGCAAACCAAATATAATAGTTAAATACTACTGGTAATTGCTATCCCGTAAAGAAATAAAAAAACTGCCAAAACTAATATGAGAATTATCTTTTCTTTTATCACACTTGCTACCTTTTCTAATAAAGATTTACTGAAAGTGCAATGAGAGAGTGTGCTGCATATTGCTAATTTACACCGAGATCGAAAACTGTGACAGAAGATCAGATTTCACAAACTCTGTTTTCAAATCAAAATAACCAGTGTAGGTTTTGATCCAAAATTGTCTTATGGAGTTAGTGTGTGAAGAACCTTCAATTAGTCCTGAAAGATTACGTGTTTGTCATATTTGTTCGGACAGATTAAAATCACTTTTAAAATGTCTGGGAATAAAAATTAGGTGAAATTTTTTATTGATAAATTGTATGTAAAAAATTTATATTTGAAACTCATCTATAATAAGGGTGCATTTGTTTTGGCTCTTAAAAAACTGATTATAAAACTTAAATTTATATATAATTGAAAAAAAGGAAAAAACAGATTTTTTTTTTTAGAAACTACTCCCTTTAACTTCTAAAAAAAACACTGAAAAATATTTTTTGAAATTGTGATTATTTTGTAAAAAATATCCAAATATAAAAAAATAATTTTTAGGCAAATTTTTTTTAAAAAAATTACATGTAAACACAGCCTTAATTTCTTGACTTTTCTACTCCCAACCAATCATTTATTCAAGTAGGTTCTTTACACAATTGACACCAAACAATGCAAAGATTTATTTGGATAACAAAACTAAATTTCAAATAATTTCAATTCAAATGACTCACGATTGATCTTTCACGAGTTGCTAGTGATAATATACATAGCTGGTTAAGGTTTGGCTCATAATAGTATGAGTCTGAATATACTAACCAATTTGAAGATCTTGTTGATGAAACGATATGTAATCCTTTCAAAAATCCTTGAAGAGTTTAGGGGGTCTTTTGTGGCCTTAATAGGATATCAACACTTATTCCACATAAACTTTTATATATTCACAATAACAAAAACAATTTCACGGGCTAATATCTGAAAGTTAACTTGTAACTATTCCACCATATCACATAGACCATATGAATTTCCCCACGGAAACTCACTTGCAATCCGGAAAAGGTTATTGATGAGCTAAATTGTAATGATGTTATGAAAATCTCAAATACATTTGAGTGATTAAAGAAATTAATTTTCCAAAGCAGACAGGTTTTAAAGGACTTGATAGGCAAAAGGTACTTGAATTTCATACATGAAACGGGTTGTTTGGACAACAACAAGTTCTAGAGGAATAGGCAAAAGGAGAAAATAATTACGCTTGTTTTCTATTTGATTAAGAAGAAAAAATGTAAATATATACAATTAAATTTTTTTTATGATAATTATTTTCTGATTCAAGAAAGTATCACAAAAAATAATATAAACTTTAAATCCACAATCCAATCTCACTCTTCCCTTTCTTTTTCTTATACGAGATGAGTGAATATTTGTTTTGAGTTTTACGCACATCTTTTTTCTCCCTCATTTTTCATCTTCCGGTCAAACAATAAAAAAAATGTTTTCTCTCCTATCTTTTCCTCCCTTTAATTTTCTATGTCCTCTCTTTTCTATTGAAACAAACATACACAAAAAGTTCTTCCTCCCTCATACTTAGTCAAAATTTTGCTATTGCTACGTTCTAAATTTTTTTGTTTTTTGGAGAGTGTTAGAGTATAACAATTATTCACATGCCTCTACCATTATCACGTTAAGTTTTTCGATGAGAAGTAATTTATAACATGGTACTAGAATCAACATATCAACTAGTCACCGATTTGATTGATCCTATGTTATCTTCCATTTGACTAAAATTATTTACGTGCCTCCGTCTATTTGAGATAGATGGTTTTCCTGCCAGTAACGAAGGAGTACAATTCTAATCATGTGAAGGTGTCCTTCGGCAATAGTACATCACACTCATGCATGCATAGGTTACCAAAAAGGACTTGAAGTAAATAACTCTTGAATAATACAGGGAGGCTACACTGTATTTTCCCATAAATTCCCCTAACACATTGTTTAGTAGTCCTTGTTTTCCACCAAACTGTCGCATCTGAGAACTACAGCAGCGACGGTCACATATTAATGTCCTACACTAATTGGAGAACAGGTATTGTCTCGCGTTGACCAAACTGAACAATTAAGCATTGTGAGTTACTCTTATCTCTCGTGATTGTACTTATCCATATATAGCAGCCATGATATTCTTATTAATTAGTTACTAGTTATTCCCTCCGTTTCAAATTAAACATCTCTTTCACTTTTTAATATATTTATAAATTAATGTGTCTGGAAACGATTAGTAATTACCAACAGAGTTATAAAAGCATATGCATGTTTAGAAGTCCCGCGTCGTTGAGATATGTCATTTAAGTATGATACTAAGGTCTATAGGCTCTCTCACATTCAATGTATTCATCGTTTGGGTTGAACTCTCTCTCTTTATTAGAAAATTAGAAAATTGATCCACGGCGTTTTTCGACTGAGGAAACGTTTATCCGAAAAGGATAGAGCAAAGCTGCTTCTAAGGAGCTGTGGACCGTTTGTAGTCGTCGATTGTTGTATGATGATGATGTTGCTATTATGAGTCTCACATCGAATCCATATTATGATACTACCCAAGTATGGTATCTACCTAAGTCTAAGGGTTTTCTCACTCAATAAACTAATCTTTTGGGTTGGGCTCTCTCTTTGACTTTTCAATCCTCCCATAACACGATCCCCCACATGGCCTCCAATAATCAGACTGAATTGACAAGAACCAAACAATGTCCGGTGATGATAACCTAGTTAATGCTGATGGCAACTGGCGCCAAACTTCATTTGTTCAGGACTTGTTGATCCGGCCTTTCGGTCCACCACTAGAAATCACTAATTTAATACCATGACCGTATGGAATGTTTGTTCTGGACCACACGACCTTTTCTAATATGTGATAAAGCCTACGAGTTATTCGCAATAATCACAGGTAAAATGTAGCTCTATTAGTGTGCTTCTAGCTAAGACTAGCAATTAAAATGGAAAATGACGAGGTGAATAAGGACTTTAACAAAGAATTAACGATGCAACAAAAACCTGATGCGTTTAAAATAGAGTACAAATTTCACGCCTCATTTTCTACGTCCATGACTATTGAAACAGCATCATAATTGAGATTTAGTAACATTTTAAAAATATTATTGAATCATATAGAAGTGTTAGTGAAACTCTTTAACAACATAAACTATATACTACAATTATAAAAATATTATTAAAATTTTTTAATAATGCTTTTTATATCTTTAGTAATACTTTTTATATTTTACTAAAAGTTTTTAACAACACTTCTTGTTAATAAATGTACCGATTAATAGTCAAGCATGGCACAGTGAATGATTAAGAGGGATAACCAATTATTTTGCCAAAAAATCTAATATTCAATTAAAATGAAAAGAAGTGTATTAAAAGGATAAGCTTATCCACTTATTTTCATCAACCGCTCCTAACTTGAATTATCTAATAGAAATGACTAATTTAAGATCATGAGACAGAACCACACAATGATTTCGACTGTGATATGATCTGTTTCTCATATAGGAAACTGTTAGTGACTACCCACTAATCCCTGTGATTTACGGCCCTTCATTCATTGATAATTAAGGGGATAAGGTTGCATGTGTGAAAAGTCGAAGGAATAAGATGTTTCTTCGTACTTATTTTACTACAAAAGTGCAGTTTTCTAACCGAGGATTGTAACTGTGCTAACTTATGCCTAATTCTATGAATGGGAAAATTTTGATAATATAGTAATAAACATAATAATAATTACATTTTCTTTCTCTTCTAAAATGTCCACAACTTTTCAATGATTAAGAGCTAATGCCTAATCTTTGGCCGAGATCCTTATCGTATTTAGAATTAATTTCCTTATTGTTTTAGAATTAATTTGAAAAAAAGAAATATTAAATCTGACTAGTTGGTGTGCTTAAAAATATTCTATCTAATTCAAAATTTCTCTTACAAGAATTAAATAATTCTTGTTTATTATATAAATTACACAACTCATTGTGTACATGTATATGGTGAATGAAATTTAACTTCGGAAGATTTTTAAATTGATTATTACGATATATCAACACTCATATAAAAATAGTTCTGCTGAATAAATCAAAATAAAATTATCATTAACAATCCCCTCTCAATTTTAGTTGTCAAAAATTTTGAAAAGAAAATATAAACATATCTGTTGAGAACAGGATTGGCTCACCTAATTAGAACTTTCGCCTATACATTTTAAGTGGATTTTAATTCTTATTTTTTTCATTGATAGATGATTTATAAATATCTCTGGAATTATTAAATATGTTTGGGGGAATGCCTTAACTCTTGGTTGAAACAAGTCTTGGTTGAAATAAGATATATGCAGATGGAAACCACTACGCGTTTCACATTTAATGGCTATGCCTAACTTCCACCCTCCTCCTTCAATGTTTCAATAAAGGGGTCATTTTCAATTGCCATATAAGTTCTTGTTAGTAAACAGAAAGAAAGCCTCAAGAGTTAAGCTCACTAGTTTAGCAAGAGTAAAAAGATGAGCTTGAATAGCAAAGGAGCATTTGTTCCTCTCCTCTTTGCATGTGCATTTCTTGCATATTGTGGGTATGCACAGGATACTACACTTGTGCCTGCAATCATAACATTTGGTGACTCTGCGGTTGATGTGGGGAATAATGACTATTTTCCTGCTCTCTTCAAGGCTGATTACCCTCCTTATGGAAGGGACTTTGTCAACCATGAACCTACTGGGAGATTTTCTAATGGGAAACTAGCTACTGATATTACTGGTAAGGGGAAAAAAAAAAAGGTTCAAACTAGGAACTTGATTAGAATGGATAGTTAAAAAGTGCATGTTACACACATCAATAGAAGATGTGTTTGTGTGTCTCTTGATTTGTTTCTACTCGGGTGTTCAACTTTTTGTGTCTTCCAGTTTTGTTCCTCTCTATTGAGAGTTTTAAGTGTCTTTCCTACTTGTTTGGTAGTGTTTATTGTTTTCAAGAAAAACACTTCTTTACATTAGAAAAATACTTCTTAAATATATATATATATATATATATATATATATATATATATATATATATATATTTGTACATATGAAAGATAACGAAGTTTGAATCTCCCATGGTAAATTTCCAAATCCCTTACCAGCCCAATTTCTATCTATTTTACTTTGGATAAGATTCTTAAATAAACAAAATTAGAAAATAATCAAATTTCAAATTCTTTTAGAAGTATTTTTTTTTCTTCCAAAGGAGCTAGTTATGACAAAATTACTTTTGAGTATTGCTTAAAAAGTACTCTGTTAAGAACTTATCCAAAAATATCCTAATTGTTTTTTTTTTGGACAAAAAATTAATTTCTTACCACATAAAAAAATGAATTTTCATACAAGCTAATAGTTCCAAATTCGGCTTAAAAGTTAAAAATAAATCTATTTTTTTGAGTGGAACTTGAGAGGAGTAGCTCATATGAAAAATTATTTTTGTAAGTTATAAAATTTGATATTTTTCATAAAATAAAAATGAAAATACAAATGCATCCATAAATTTAGTTATTGTTAAGATGTTTTCTCTTGCAGCTGAAACTCTGGGATTTAAGAGTTATGCACCTGCATATCTTCGTCCACAGGCATCAGGGAATAACCTCCTTCTCTGAGCTTGCTTCAGCAGGCTCAGGTTATGATGAAAAGACTTCTACTTCGAATGCAAGTTTGGAATGAACAATTTTAGACGTGTATATGCCTTGAAAATTCTGTTTTGAACTTTTTTTTTTTTTTGTCTTTCTAATTTTGGCAGCATGCTATCCCATTGTCAAAACAATTGAGTTATTACAAGGAATACCGAAGCAAACTGGCCCAGGTAGCAGGAAGTAACAAATCAGCCTCAATCATCAAGGATGCATTGTACATATTGAGTACTGGAAGTGGTGACTTCTTGCAAAATTATTATCCTCGGATCAACAAAACCTTCACTCCTGATCAGTATTCCTCATACCTACTGGGTTCATTCACAAGCTTCATTAAGGTATTCTTTTCTTCTGACAAGTAAAGCAATTGCAATTATTTAGCAAATTTCAAACTACATGCATCAAGAAGTGGTCATATTAGAATGGGAAAATGACATTGTATTCCTCTGAACTGTATCTAGAATTTTAAAAACGTGCAAATTGACTGCTAACATTTTTTAACCATGTAATCAGCCCTCCTGTTAAATTTTTCCTCTATTGTTAACAGAAATAGCACACTTTCAAGAAAATTTAGGGTATGAGTTTCATGGTAAGTTGAAGGTAACAGGCTGCACATAATCTAATGTTGAGGGGATACAGTACACTCATTTTCCATTAACAACAAAAATTTCAAAGAATGACTAAAGTGCACATTTCAAAAAATTCAGGGGTCGATTTACATATCTTTAAAATTATGTGGATAAAGTTCACATGACCTACAGTTTATGAGATAAAGTGCATTTTTTTTCCTATTTGAATATGTGATTTTATGAATAAGACCATTTTAAGGTGCCATTGCTTTGTTTGGTACACAGGACTTGTATGGTTTGGGAGCCAGGAAAATTGGAGTGACCTCACTCCCGCCATTGGGTTGCCAACCTGCTGCAAGGACTTTATTTGGTTTCCATGACCATGGATATGTCTCAAGAATCAACACTGATGCTCAAGCATTTAACAGGAGGATCAACTCAGCTGCATCAAATCTTCAAAAGCAACTTTCTGGCGTCAAGATTGTTGTCTTTGATATTTACAAGCCCCTCTTTGACCTTGTTCAGTCCCTTCAAAATCCGGTACATAATAGTTCGACTAAATTACATTTGACAAAGACATATTGACATTCATCTCCTGCAGTAAAATGAGGTTATTAATAGTTATAACCTTTCTTGTGATGTACAATAGGTTTTGTGGAGGCAAGAAGAGGTTGTTGTGGTACAGGGACTGTACGGACAACTGTACGGACAACAATCTTCTTTTGCAATCCTTAAAATTTATGGAATAGTGTTGATGTACCATTAAAAATTCATCAGTATTTAACCCGATGCGATGTATGAGGCAACAAGTAGGAACATATCAAATTAAATAAAATTTAATTCTAATTTATGGAATGACCATATAATAAAATCTTTGTATAAAAATATTAAATATGGTAATAACATTACAATGTAACAATAAAAGTAATTCATATAACAAGGAAAGAACACATTATATGATTAATGGTACAAAAAATTTATCATGAATAACGTACCACCCTCTAAGTCTTGCTTTCTCCTTGAGAAATCATATTAAAGTAAAAGAAAATATTAACAACTTTAAAATAATCTATTCCATTAATAAAATGGAAATTAGGAATATATAAGTAATAAAACTTAGTTGATTCTAAATCTTTTCAACGAAACGCTTCTTGATAAACAATATTTTTTGTTGTGTTGGATGGATTTTCATTTTCATCCAAAATCAATATCTTCAAACCACTTTTAGACTTCATTATTGAAATAGCAACGTACATTTCATGTGCAAAACTGGTTTTGACAAAAAAACAAACCAACATATGATAGTGATTGGTCTTGACTCTTATTAATCGTCATAGTAAAGCAAAGAGTAATTATGAATTGTCTTCTTTGAAATTTTAGAAAGTTTGAGGATCAGATGGAATTAAATTCATTTGAGGGATGTAAACTTTCTCCCCAATATGATTGCCTGTTACCACTATTGCGCCAATGACATTATTAACCTTGTTTCATTGCATTATCCTAAAGATTGATCAATATTCCTGAGTAGCATGGTTGGAACCCCTCTTTTCAATACTAAGTTAGTTTGTGATTTGATATTCTAGAACACTTAAGATCTGTTTGGTTTGTGTTTTCAATTTTCATTTTCAATTTCCAATTTTCAGATTTTGTGAAGAAAATACTAAAAATTCTGAAAATTATAAATTTCAATTTTATTTCTAGTTTTCATTATTTTCTTTCAAAATCCTAAAAACTAAAAATGAAACTGAAATGAACAGGCTCTTAATTTCATTTAAGAACTCTAGTAATGCCCAACATCTTCATCTGCTTTGCAATAAGAATCATAACTTAAATATTCTTTCTTTTCACCAGGAATTTGAGAAGAATACGTCATTCACCAACTCAATAACTTCAAGAGTTGGTACTGATAAAGCTCTATCTTCAAAATACTTTTATTATCCATGTTATCCAATAAATTTGGATAGGTAAAGTCAACAATACTCTTAAGAGAATGTATTTCTCCATGATTAGAAGTTCAGTTGGAATTTTGACTTTTGCTACTCCATCATTATCCAAACCTATATTTCCACCTCCAATTTTAATTATCCATTCAGCAAACTCTTTCAATTACGGATCAATTGGGAAGAACTTGTTGATTAGGTCTCGTTTCTTTGTCAATCTTAAACTCACAACTACAGGCAGGCCTAGGGCACATGGGAATACCTTTCCAGCAAGCCTAACATACCAAATTTCTAGGAAAACGGAAGAAGTTTCCTTTGTTTTTCGATCATTCCCAAATAAAATACAATATATAATATTCCAGTTAAATCAGACATATGGGCATCAAGCATTCTAGAATGCGCCATTTAGTATATATATCTAAACTTAATTTACAAATCCTTTCTAAAATATAGTCTATACATATCTAAATCTTAACTATGCATGCTTAAGCACAAATATATACATAAAAACAAAACTAATCCAAGGACCCTGCATGTGACATATGGAGCATTAAACAGTTAACAGAATAAAACTCAACAAAAATAGGTTCCAAGTATACCAAAAGGCCTTCTCAAGAAGGTTCACAAACTTAGACAATCGGCTACTAAGGAGCCGTGGGATTGAAACTGAAACCGCACCTATATGGAAAAGAGAGAGACAACGGAGTGAGTTTGACTTGGTAGTGGGCAGGATGTCTATAACCCAGCATGAGACAATATATAATCCATAAATAAAATAATAATAGCTTCATAGTTCATATAAATTCAACAAATCCTTTTATTTATGAATAAGATTCTTGAAAACATTCCACTTTATATAAAATAACGGGAATCATCAAATTAAGGATAACAGAAGGATTTACACTCAGGCGGCCATTCCTCGTGTGATCCTGAAACAGAATGGTCCTACCATGCGGATAGCCATAGAACAAGGATCCACTGTATGATCCTAAATTTATAATCAAGGTGCACCAAGGCTAACGCCTATTGTCGTTAGCTATAGTTCTGAGAAATTCTTCCCAAAACATATAATTACTTTATACAAATCAATAAAAAGGGACCATGCCCACTATCCATGAATCATTTCTCAAATCCATATAAGGGTCAATAGCTTTCAATTAGTTCAATCTATGGAATTTAATATTTCTTTATTAAATTTCTAAATTATATCATATTGTCTCATGTGTAAATTTTCAAATAAAACATAAACTATTTACATTAAATTTATTTTCACCAAACATTTATATAACATAGCCAAATAATTATTTCTCAGCCTCTAATTTACTAAAATATATTTTTAACTAATTTAGAATAATTAAAAACAATTATAGACATAATGTCTACTCACAAACTATTTCACAGAATTGAATATCAACTTCCAAGTGCCACCAATCCAACAGTTAACGTTCAATTGCTCTATAACTCTAGAAACAATATAAATAAAATATTAGTAATTAAACAATAATACCAATTTATACAATTTACCCCAAATCACTAAAATCCCTAATTTATAGAATAAAAAAAATTCTAATATTAATCCTAAATTAACTAGAAAATTTAATAAATAAAATAGAGCAAGAATAGAGGCTTATTTACCATTCGAAAGACAATTAGTGAAGAAATTCACTCTAATTTCTTGTAAAAACTTCAAGCTCTCTGATGGATTTTAGAGAGAAAAATAGAGGTAAAGGAGAAAAAGAACGGTAGAAATGAAAAGAGGAGGAGGAGATGATGATTATGGAGGTGATGGTGATATTTTTTTTTCTAAAATAAAAAGAAAAAGAAAAGAAGAAGCATAAGACGAAAGGAGAGAAGAAGCGAGGAGAAGAAAGGAAAGAGAGAGAGAGAGAGAGGGTCACGGGAGGATGAGGGGAGAGGAAAAGGAAGAAAGAAAGAGAGAGAGACTATGGTAGTCTATACCACTTAAGGTCACAGTGGTCCTCACTTTAATTTTTTTTTTCGATTATCACAAAAACCTTACAATAACTCCATAAAGCTGATGAGTTCAGGTTCAAAGAAAATATCTTGTCTTGAAGCTCTTGTTATAACCGTAGTATCTAACAGAAATCTCCTCCAAAACAAATAGTTTTTGCCAAATACCTTGTTCGCTGAATTTTTGTATACCACATGAATTATGTTTACCTATCTTTAAGTGTCATTCAACTCATGACATTGCATTCATAGGCATGGTTCTTACTCCTTTTCTAAAATTTGTAATAACCCCTATAATCCTAAATTGGTGATAAAATAATTCAAGATAAATAAATTCAAATACAATGTTCAATGTCAAATAAGAACAAGACACAAATCCATTCACATTAGCATAATATCAAACACATAGTCTCCATAAATCACCTTAGCAAAAGGGTTTAGTTACAAGTCATGAAAAATAAAATAAAAGCAACGTAAATGAAAGAGAGATGACAAGAAACTATGAACAAAGAAAAATACACAGAGTTGAAGAACAATCCCAAGAGAGGTCTCCTTTAGGTTCTTGAAACTCCAATCCCCTTACTCTCCAAGCTCTCCCTCTCTTTCCCACTTTGGTATTTGATGTTAATTCCCCATTTTCAACATGTTTCCCTAGGTTTTTGTGCCAATCATGGGTTGCAGAAGTTAGTAGAGGCTCATTCCACATTTCGGTTCGTGCACTCACGCTGATGTGGCTATAGTGACGTTGGAGCGTAGCTTAAGTAAAAAGATCACAACTTTGATAGCAACTCACGCTATAGCGTGGCTTCAGTTTAGACCCATGCTCCAAATGGATTTCTACATCCTTCGGCTCCAATTCTTACTTCTTTGCACTCCTAACTTAAATGTTTATCTAATTCTTCTTCCAAAAAGCTACAAAACCAATGGAAACACAACTAGAATGCAAAATCAAATATGAGTGTAATCATGCAAGAATTTGAACCGAAAGATGTAAAAAGGGCAACTATGCAAGCTAAAATAAACTATTAACAAACTAAAAATTTCAAGAAAACTAAAGAAAAACATAACTTCTAAGGGAGTTATCATAGACATTTATTATAGTAGCATGAAAATTTGCTTATATAAAATTTTAATATTTTAGTATTGGCTAATGATCCAATCCATACCAACCAGATTTTGATTAGATTGGTTTGGCTCAAATTTTGTATAAAAAGATCATAAATCCAAATTAGCTAAAAATTGATTAGTTTGGATTCATTTTAGCGTATTTACACCCTGAATGATAATACAGTTCTCAAAGGCATTGCACGGTTGACTATTATTTTTGTATTTTCTCTTCTCGCAAGATCATATACTCAACATAGCTCTCATCCATTGAATCACACGTCAGCACAATGTGTGAATGCGATTTTCTCTTTCTGCACAGAGGTCCACATGGGTTAGACCCTGTGCAGCCACATTTACTCTAGAAAACCAAATATAATAGTTAAATACTACAGGTAATTGCTATCCCGTAAAGAAATAAAAAAACTGCTAAAACTAGTATGAGAACTATCTTTTCTTTTGTCACACTTACTAGCTTTTCTAATAAAGATTTACTGAAAGTGCAATGAGAGAGGTGTTGCTTATTACTAATTTACACCGAAACCCAAACTTTGACAGAAGATCAGATTTCACAAACTCTGTTTTCAAATCAAAATAACCAGTGTAGGTTTTGATCCAAAATTTTCTTATGAAGTTAGTGTGTGAAGAACCTTCAATTAGTCCTGAAAGATTAAGTGTTTGTCATATCTGTTCAGACAGACTAAAATCACTTTTAAAATGTCTCGGCAGAAAAATTAGGTGAAATTTTTTATGGATAAAAATTACGTAAAAAATTTATATTTGAAACTCATTTATAATAAGGGTGCATTTATTTTGACTATTAAAAAAGTGATTATATAATTTAAATTTATATATAATTAAAAAAGACAAAAATAGATTTTTTTTAGAAACTACTCCCTTTAACTTTTAAAAAAACACTGAAAAATATTGTTTTTGAAATTGCAATTAGGTGGTAAAAAATATCCAAATATAAAAAAAAAATTTAGGCAATTTTTTTTTAAAAAAAAATTACATGTAAACACGCCCTCTTGACTTTTCTACTTCCCAACCAAACATTTATTCAAGTAGGTTCTTTGCACAATTGACACCAAATAATGCAAAGGTTTATTCGAATAACAAAATTAACTTTCAAATAATTTCAATTCATATGACTGGCAATTAATCTTTCATGAGTTGTTAATGATGATATACGCAAATGGTTAAGGTTTGGCTCATAATAGCATGAGTCCGAATATGCTGACCAATTTGAAGACCTTGTTGATAAAACGATGTGTAATCCTGTTAAAAAATCCTTGAAGAGGTTAAGGGTCTTTTGTGCCCTTAATATGATATCAAAGCTTTCTATATATTCACAACAAAAAAATATTTCATGGGCTAATATCTGAAAGTTAACTTGCAACTATTCCACCATATCACCTTGACCATATGAATTTCGCCACGGAAACTCACTTGCAATCCGGAAAAGGTTATTGATGAGCTAAATTGTAATGATGTTATGAAAATCTCAAATGCATTTGAGTGATTAAAGAAATTAATTTTCCAAAGCAGACAGGTTTTAAAGGACTTGATAGGCAAAAGGTACTTCAATTTCACTCATGAAACGGGTTGTTTGGACAACAACAAGGTCAAGAGGAATAGGCAAAAGGAGAGAAGTACGTTTGTTTTCTATTTGATTAAGAAGAAAAAAATGTAAATATATACAATTAAAAAAACTTTTATGATAATTACTTTTTCTGATGCAAGAAAGTATTACAAAAATAATATAAACTTTAAATCCACAATCCAATCTCACTCTTCCCTTTCTTTTTCTTCTTATACGAGATGAGTGAATATTTTGTTTGAGTTTTATGCACATCTTTTTTCTCTCCTCACTTTTCATCTTCTGGTCAAACAAGCAAAAAAATGTTTTCTCTCCTATCTTTTCTTCCCTTTAATTTTCTATTTCCTCTCTTTTCTATTGAAACAAACATATACAAGATGTTCTTCCTCCCTCACACTTAGTCAAAATATTACTATTGCTAGTTTCTAATTTGTTTTTTGGCAGTGTTAGAGTATAACAATTTCACATGCCTCTACTATTATCACTTTAAGATTTTGGGATGAGAAGTGATTTTATAACATAGTCCTAGAATCAACATGATCAACAAGTCACTGATTTGATTGATCCTATATTACTTTTCATTTGATTAAAATTATTCATGTGTCTTTGTACATTATTCGACAGAGATGGTTTTCCTGCCAGAAACGAAGGAGTAAAATTCTAATCATGTGAAGGTGTCCTTCGGCAATAGTTCCAGAGCATCACACTCATGCATGCATAGGTTACCAAAAAGGACTGACATGAAGTAAATAACTCACGAATACAGGGAAGCTGCACTGTATTTTCCCATAAATTCACCTAACACATTGTTTAGTAGTCCTTGTTTTCCACCAAACTGTCGCATCTGAGAACTACTGCATGCAGCGACGATCACATATTATTGTACTACACTAATTGGAGAACATGTCTTCTCTCGCGTTGACCAAACTGAACAATTAAGCATTGTGAATTACTCTTATCTCTCATAATTGTACTTATATCCATACATAGCAGCCAAGAGATTCTTATTAATTAGTTGTTAGGTACTCCATTTATTTTAAATTAAATGTCTTTTTTATTTTTAACTAAATATATTTATAAATCAATATGTCACAAGTAGTAATTACCAATTGAATTATAGAAGCATATGTATGTTACGAGTCTGGTGTTGTTGACATATGTCATTCAAGTATAATACTCAAGTCTAAAGGCTCTCTCACATTCAATATATTTGTTTTTTGGGTTGAACTCTTTCTCTTTTAGAAAATTGATACACGGTAGTGTTTTTCGACCGGGGAAATGTTTATCCGGAAAGGATAGAGAGCAAAGCTCCTTTGAAGGAGCTGTGGACCATTTGTGGTCGTTGATTGTTAGATGATGATGTTGCTATTATGAGTCTCACATCGAATCCATATTATGATACTATCAAAGTATGATATCTACCTAAGTTTAAGGCACTACAACAAAAATACTCTTCTGCCACCCTTGAAAAGTGTGGTTAAAAGCCACACTTTTCAACTTTAGACTACACTTTCTACTGCGTGGCTTAATGAACAGTGGCCTTTGCTCTATGGCCACACTTTTTGAAAGCAAAAGCTACGGTATAGTCATTGTGTGGCTTTTGATGCAAAAAAGTGTGGTATTTGATTCAACAAAAATCACACTTTTACCTATACCTAAGATCTACACTTGCAAAAAATGTGTCCAAAAATACTGTTAAAGCCCACCCTTATGAAAAGTATATGACCATTGCTAGCAATAATATATAGGCCACATTTTTTAAAAGTTGCAATGTAAGTGTGACTAAAAATTGTAATCAAAGCTCAGCCTCAAGAAAAGTGGCTTTTGCTAGTTATAGACCACATTTTTTAAGTGTGGTTTAGAAAAGTGTGGTCATAGGTCATATTTCTTGTAGTGAGGGTTTTCTCACTCAATAAACTAATCTTTTAGGTTAGGCTCTCTCTTTGACTTTTCTGTCCTTAATCAACCACCAGTAAATTAAATTAAGTTCCTCATGGGTGGACTCAAAGTTGATCATCTTCACTGATATGTACACTTTACCTTCCCCAGCCCTTTCCTCCCCATAAAAGATGATTTTTATAGAGGGATTAGATAGTTTTCATGTTTTAGCATTGATGTGAAATAGAATGGACGAGAATCCACTCTTGTCACTCATTAACATATCATGGTTACGTTATAGACAGAACAAGATCAATTTGCAAATTTTATCATAATAGGAACTATCATTATTGATGTTAGATTCCAACTATAAATTGATAATTTATAATAAGACCCAAAACAAGGTCATAATGTTTTTCTTTTTTTTTCCTCCCTCATAACACGATGCCCCACATGTTCATGAGTCATATATATCCGATAATGCGACTGAATTGAAAATTAAGAACCAAACAATGCCCTCATCTGTCTGGTGATGATAATCTAGTAAATGCTGATGGCAACTGGCACCAAACTTCATTTGTTCAAGATTTGTAGATCCAGTCTTTCGGTCCACCACTAGAAATCACTAATTTAATACCATGACCATATGCAATGTTTGTTCTGGACACGTGCTTTTCTAATATAAGGTAATGCCTATCAGTTGTTCACATAATCACAGGTAAAATGTAACTCCGCTATTAGTGTGCTTCTAGCTAAGATATCTAGCAATTAAAATGGGAAATGATGAGGTGAATAAAGACTTCAAGAAAGAATTAGCAATGCAACAAAAACCTGATGCATTCAAAATAGAGTACAAATTTTACGCCATAGGTTCTACGTCCATGACTATTGAAACTGAGTAATTGAGATTTTGTAAAATTTTAAGAATATTGCTAACTCATATTGAAGTGTTGGTGAACTTTGTATCAATATAAAGTATATATACTACAATAAAAATATTACTAAAGAATTTTAATAACACTTTTTATATCTTTAATAATTTTTATATTTTCCTAAAAGATTTTAACAACATTCTTATTAATAAATGTTGTCGATTAATAGTCAAACATGTTATAGTGAATGATTAAGAGGGATAACCAATTCTTTTGCCAAAATATCTAGATTGTTTTATTTTAATTTTTAATTTTCATTTTCAATTTTTATGATTTCAGAAAAGAAATGTTGAAAACTAAAACTAAACTGGCCTAATATTCTATTAAAATAAAAAGAAGTCTATGTATTAAAAGGTTAAGCTTATTCACTTATTTTCATCAACCGCTCCTAACTTGAATTATCCAATAGAAATGACTAATTTAAGATCATGAGACAGAACCACACAATGATTTCGACTGTGACATGATCCGTTTTTAATATAGGAAACTTTTTAGTGACTACTAACTAATCCCTGTGATTTACGGCCCTTCATTCAATGATAATTAAGGGGACAAGGTTGCATGTGTCAAAAGTCATCAAAGGAATAAGTATGTTTCGTCTAGTAGTTATTTTACTACAAAAGTAGTGTTTTCTACCCGGGCATTGTAACTGTGCTCACTTGTGCCTAATTCTGTGAATGGGAAAATTTTGATATATAGTAATAAACATAATAATAATTACATTTTCCTTTCTCTTCTAAAATGTCCACAACTTTTCAATGATTAAGAGGTAATGCCTAATCTTTGGCCGAGAGCCTGATCGTTTTTAGAATTAATTTGAAAAAACAGAAATATTAAATCCGACTAGTTGGTGTGCTTAAAAATCTATCTAATTCAAAATTTCGCTTACAAGAATTAAATAATTCTTGTTTATTATATAAATTACACAACTTGTTATGTATATGTATATGGTGAACGAAACTTAGATTTTGGAAGATTTTTAGATCGATTATTAGGATATATCAACACTCATATAAAAATAGTTTTTGCTGAATAAATCAAAATAAAATTATCATTAACAATCCCCTCTCAATTTGAGTCGTCAAAAATTGAAAACAAAATATATATAAACATATCGGTTGAGAATAGGGCTGGCACACCTACTTAGACTTTCGCTTATACATTTTTAGTGGAGTTTACTTCTTTTTTTTATTGATAGATGATTTATAAATATCTCTAGAATTATTAAATATGCTCGAGGAATGTCTTGTGCGTTTGGATGGAGTATTTATAAAATACAAAGAAATTTAAAATGCTAGTGCTTTAATTAAATTCCCTCCAATTTTTAAGTTTTTTGTTTGGACAGATAATTATATTTCTTTTATTTACAAAATATTTTGTTTGGGTGAGGTAATTACGTCACCTTAATTTTAACATATTCTCTATTTGAAAAACACAAGGCAATTTTTTTAAAAAATAAGATTTTTTATTAATAATCAAAATTCAACTTATCTAAAATCAATTATAATAAGTTCATATTTTATAAATTATCTTAAATTTTATTCACAAGATATTTTAAACTTGAATTATAAAATTTAAATCTTATATAAATCATGTGGACTGATTTGTAAATATAACAACATGTAATATAAACTGAATATTAAAAAATTTAAAATACAATAAAATAAATTAAAAATAACATTAAACAAAAATCTCATAAATATAAAGAAATTGTAATTGAATATAATAAAAGTAAGACTTATCAAAATGAGAAAATTATATACTTATGCATGTCAGAATTTTTAAAATTTCATCTCTATAAATGAAAATTAAAATTCTCTATTATTTTATATAGATAAAATTCTTCTTTAAAATCCCTTAAATTTTATAATTTCTTATAAATTAATATAAAAAAAATATATTATCATGATAAATTTTAAATTCTCCCAAAAATTACATTCCTCTGCATCCAAACACACACTTAACTCTTGGTTGAGAGAAGTCTTCTTTTAGATATATGGCTACATGACAACTTGAAGCCAGTGCGCACTGCTGAAACCTTTCCATTCAACAACCGAAATAACTCCCGCACATGCAACTCTGCTAATACACGCCACCTCACCTACACAAGATCTCAACTACTTAGCTCCACCAAAGTAAATGAAAGAAACCAAAGTCATCATATTGTTTATATGAGATATGAGTGATCAATTATGGAGAATAACACAACATATATACAAATCAAATAGTAATGTGTTGTAGTAAAAAATAGGAGACAACTACTGAAAAGTATCAATTGAGGGTATGCTAGATATGTGCCTATATGCAGATGGAAACCACTACGCGTTTCACATTTAATGGCTATGCCTAACTTCCACCCGCCTCCTTCAATGTTTCAATAAAGGGGTCATATTCAATTGCCATATAAGTTCTTGTTAGTACTCGGAAAGAAAGCCTCAAGAGTTAAGCTCGCTAGTTTGGCAAGAGTAAAAAGATGGGCTTGAATAGCAAAGGAGCATTTGCTCCTCTCTTCTTTGCATGTGCATTTCTTGCATATTGTGGGTATGCACAAAATACTACACTTGTGCCTGCTATCATAACATTTGGTGACTCTGCAGTCGATGTGGGAAATAATGACTATCTTCTTACTCTCTTCAAGGCTGATTACCCTCCTTATGGAAGGGACTTTGTCAACCATGAACCTACTGGGAGATTTTGCAATGGGAAACTAGCTACTGATATTACTGGTAAGGGAAAAGAAAAAAGTTCAAACTTGGAACTTGATTAGAATGGATAGTTAAAAAGCACATGTTACACACATCCATAGAAGATGTGCTTGTGTGTCTCTTGATTTTTTTTACTACTCGGGTGTTCAACTTTCTGTGTCTTCCAGTTTTGTTCCTCTCCCATTGAGAGTTTTAAGCGTCTTTCCTCCTTGTTTGGCAGTGTTTATTTTTTTCAAGAAAAACGCTTCTTTCAGATTAAAAAAATACTTCTTCAATAATTTTTTTTGGGTACATTTGAAAGATAATGAAGTTTGAATCACTCATGATAAATTATCCAAATCCTTCACTCCTAGCCCAATTTCTAACTATGTTACTTTGGATAAGATTCTTAAATAAACAAAATTAGAAAATAATCAAATTTCTTATTCTTTTAGAAGTAGGGTTTTTTTTTTCAACAGTAGGAGCTAGTTATGACAAAATTACTTTTGAGTATTGCTTGAAAAGTACTCTGTTAAGAACTTATCCAAAAATATCCTAATTGTATTTTTTTTTTTTTGACAAAAAATTGATTTCTTACAATATAAAAAAATCAATTTTCATACAAGCTAGTACTTCCAAATTCAACTTAAAAGTTAAAAATAGATCTATTTTTTGCTTTGAGTGGAACTTGAGATGAGTAGCTCGTATGAAAAATTATTTTTTTAGTTAAAAATTTTGATATTTTTCATAAAATAAAAATGCTAATACAAATGCATCCATAAATTTAATTATTGTTAAGATGTTTTTTCTTGCAGCTGAAACTTTGGGATTTAGAGTTATGCACCTGCATATCTTAGTCCACAGGCATCAGGGAAAAACCTCCTTCTTGGAGCAAACTTTGCTTCAGCAGCCTCAGGTTATGATGAAAAGGCTGCTACTTTGAATGTAAGCTTGGAATGAACAATTTTAGATGTATGTATATAGCTTGAAAATTCTGTTTTGAACTTTTTTTTGTCTTTAATTTTGGCAGCATGCAATCCCATTGTCACAACAATTAAATTATTACAAGGAATACCAAAGCAAACTGGCCCAGGTGGCAGGAAGTAGCAAATCAGCCTCAATCATCAAGGATGCATTGTACATATTGAGTGCTGGAAGTAGTGACTTCTTGCAAAATTATTATGTCAATCCTTGGATCAACAAAGCCTTCACTCCTGATCAGTATTCCTCATACCTTCTGGGTTCATTCACAAGCTTCATTAAGGTATTCTGCTCTTCTGATAAGTAAAGCAATCGCAATTATTTAGCAAATTTCAAACTACATGCATCAAGAAGGGGTCATATTAGAATGGGAAAATGACATTTTATTCCCCTTAACTATATTCTAGAATTTTAAAAAGTGCAAATTGACCACTAACATTTTTTAACCATGCAATTGGCCCTTCCGTTAAATTTTTCCTCTATTGTTAACAAAAATAGAACACTATCAAGAAAATTTAGGGTACCGAGTTTCATGGTAAGTTGAAGGTAATTGGCTGCACATAATCTAACAATAAGGGGATATAGTGCACTCATTTTCCATTTACAATAAAAAGTTTCACAGAATGACTAAAGTGCACATTTAAAAAAATTCAGGGTTGATTGCATATCTTTAAAATTCTGTGGGTAAAGTTCACATGACCTATAGTTCATGAGATAAAGTGCATTTTTTTTCCTATTTGAATACGGGATTTTATGAATATGACCATTTTAAGGTTCCATTGCTTTGTTTGGTACACAGGACTTGTATGGTTTGGGAGCCAGGAAAATTGGAGTGACCTCACTACCCCCATTGGGTTGCCTACCTGCTGCAAGGACTTTATTTGGTTTCCATGACGATGGATGTGTCTCAAGAATCAACACTGATGCTCAAGCATTTAACAAGAGGATAAACTCAGCTGCATCAAATCTTCAAAAGCAACTTTCTGGCCTCAAGATTGTTATCTTTGATATTTACAAGCCTCTCTTTGACCTTGTTCAGTCCCCTTCAAAATCTGGTACATAATAGTTTGACTAAATTACATTTGACATGGACATAGTGACATTAATCTCTTGCAGTAAAATGAGGTTATTATTAGTTATAACCTTTCTTGTGATGTACAATAGGCTTTGTGGAGGCAAGAAGAGGTTGCTGTGGTACAGGGACTGTAGAGACAACAATCTTCTTGTGCAATCCAAAATCACCAGGAACCTGTCCTAATGCAACTCAGTATGTGTTTTGGGACAGTGTCCATCCTTCACAAGCTGCTAACCAAGTTCTAGCTGATGCACTGATTCTACAAGGCATAGCTCTTATTACATAAGGACAAGTGATTATATTTATCTCTATTAAGATGTTATAGTGTACCACTACTCATCATGTAAGTGATGCATAAGTTTGCTATTTTTCTGGGGTCTGGAGAAATCTATATTCTATATATATTTTAAGCCTTGAGAAATTTCATATCAAATCGTTTGTAAAACATTTTGTAATAGACAAGTTTCTGCTTATTATATATTTTAAAATTGCGTGGTTCTCTTATTGGTAGTTAGATTGTGACAACCATTTATGAAAGCGCAGTCATAAAGAATCTAAAGCCAGGCGTATAATGATTAGATAATCAACATATATGGAAGGAAAACATATTATAGAGCCTCTTAAATCGTTTGGCAAAGGATTACAGCCATTTATGTGACATAAAAATAGCATGATGAAATTGTTGCAGTCCTGCAGAGCAAAACTAGTAGTCTGTTTTCATATCCCTCACTGACTCCCCAAATAGAATGGTCTACAAACAGAACTTTTGAACAATTCCAAGGTGGATCACTAAGATGAAAGCAAAGATAAGCATAATTCCTGATTTACCCTTTCACTTGCAAAGAAACAGGTTTAAGGGGAGATTAATATTAGCCTGACAGCTCAAAACTTTTTAACAATTTTTTGCAATATAATAAATAAATATTCAGAAATCACTAATTGCAGAGAAGCAAGTTGCAACAAGAGGTATCACTAGAGGCTTAAAATGGTGATACTCTGAACTGAATCACTATTGATGAATGCTTACCAATAATTTTGAAACGCATCCTAACTGCTAAAAATACAATTGACTACTTTACAACCTGCTAATCTGTAAGGTTCATAGTTGAAAAGGCAAAATCTTTGCCTATTGCAAATAAGTTAAAATGAACTATATGATGCTGATCTTCTATTCACCACACGTTTGGCACTTCCACTAGAATCTTTCAAAGCTTCAGCATATTTCACCAAACTAGACTTCTCTGTGCCTGAGGAATCTGGGAAAGAGTCAACCTGGTTTTTTGAATCTACTGAATTTCTATTCTTTGGACTGAAGCTCTTTGAGCTTCCTACAACAAGGCTATCTGAATTTCTCCTATCTTCCTCCTTCAAACTCAGTGGCCTTTCAGAATCCAAGGAAGTTCTAGCTGTGTTACTGGGAGTTACATACTCACTTCTACTACCATCAGCTCCAGCATCATATGCAGTTGACGAGCTTAATCGCGGAGAATTGCTATCGTCTTGAGATCTAGATTTTTCTCTTGATGTAACTCGGCTAAGATGATGCTGGCTATCTTTGCCTCGAATCAGCTTCATAAGCTTGCCAAAAACCTTGGTCTTATTCGCAGGGTTAGCTCTTGCATCGGATGAATTGTCATGGGGAGAATAATCATCAGTATCTCCTGAGTCTGTTTGAAAAGAAGCCTGTGAGGAGGACCATTGGTCAGAATCTGCATAGGAAATGTTCCCTAGTCCATCAGTGTTAGCATACTCAAGTATAAGCTGCTTAGCTTTCTTCTCAGATGTAGGGCTTAAGCTTTTGCTCAAGTCTCTTGCAGCTGTTTTGCCAGGTGGGGGATGGTAATGCCTTAGTTCATGTCTTAAGCAAGCATTTATCCACCTCAAGTACACTAATTCTTCAACATCTGAACATCTATCAGCTTGCAGTTGCTCCATTTCCTTCACCAAGCTCTCATTCTCTTGTCTAAGCCGCTCACTGTCTTTCTTTTGTGCATCTGCCTGCAGGCAAAAGCATAGGATAAAATTGTTTAGCACACTGATTGATAGGAAGAGAATAGATTGATTACTTACAGGTGCATTTTTTTTGTGCTTATTATCTAAGCAAAGAAAAGCAGTTCTTAAATTTGTGTAGACTATTCGGATAATATTCTTAAAAAAGCAGAATTCGAGAATAAAAGTTTTCTACGTTTTTCAGAAGCAGTTTGGAGTTACTTGTGATGAAAAGTACTTTCTTTAAAAGTCCATTCAAACGCACCATATAATCTCATTACCTCCTGGTACTCCAGAACAGTTTGTGCAAGGATTTGAGTAGATTCCAATCTTCTAGCTAGGTCAGAATTTTCTGTCTGTAGTCTCATGTTAGATTTCCTCAACTCTTCTGCCTCAGACTCGAGTTCCTTTAGCCTTGCGAGTTTTGCTTCAACTTCTCGATCGGTCGCAGCTGATTTGGATTCTTGGTCTTGCAACTTGGAAACTTTTTGTTTAAGGTTCATGATCTGCTCCCTATTCTGTTCTGCCTCATACCTAATTTTCTTCTTCAAAAACTTGACTTTTGTTTTCGCAGTCTCAAGCTCAGCAAGCACCCGTGCATGATCAGCCAATTGTGCCTCTAATCTTCTGTTCTCAGACTGTAAGGTCTCAACCTTCAGATTGAACATCTTTGCCTCCATGCTACTTATCTTCAATCTATTCTGGAGCTCCATCACTGCTGTTTCTTGCTCTCTAAGACCACAATACTCAAGCAGTTGAACCTCAAGGGTTCTTTCCCTCTCTTGAAGCACTCTAATCATATTCCTTAGTTGCCTGATCTCTTGTTCATGCTCATCCCTCTCAGAGCTTCCATATGCTGTAGGAGAACCTACTCTTGATCTTGGTGTTTCTACATCTTTCTTAAAAGAACTTCTTCCTGTGGTGTGTCCAAAGTCTGCTTCCTTCACATGATCACTGAATTCGTGTAAGAGAAACTCATCTTTCTCCCAAGTTTGTTTACTTCTTGGAGAGTGACCAATTAGGGAATTGTTACTGATCACCCTTTTCATGCATGCTTCTTCCTGATATAAAAGAAAGTTAATAACCCTTTTTTCACTTTTCAGTCAAACAAATGCATCTTAGCAATTTTTACCAACTTTCAATGATTAGCCTATTTTTTCTTGCAGACTTTCTGGTTACATATTTTGTTTGTTTCCACAAGAGTTGCTTAATTAGACACAATGATGAAGACAGAGAAAGCTCAAGTTTGATTTCAGTTAGCTGTCCAGAAATTTTCAATGTTAGTTTTGTTTTCCTTACAAAAGTATATATATATATAGATGTTAAAAGGCAGTTCAGCACACAACACTCCCGCCTGCTAAAATTTAAAGATGATAGATGTACGCAGTTTTATCTTTACAAGTGGAGAGATTGTTTCTAACATTTAAACCGATGTTTCAAGGTATAAGTTATATATAGTTGTAAGGCAACAACCTTATCTTAGACTAACGGTCACTCTCATAAAGTGTGGGTTATAGATACTAACAAGGGGAGAAAAAAAATCTACAAAACTTCCTGGGTAGAAACACGAGTTCAAAAGGGTAATGCAACAAAAGAAACCATAAATCTTTCTCTTTTCCCTCTTGCGTTTTTTATATCTGTAAATGCAAATGAAAACAACATAATGAAGTGGTGGTGGTCTTAACTATTCCTAAGTTGTGTTTTGTTACAAATCCTTAGCTAGCCGATTCTAGGCCTGAATAAAATCAGAGAATTGTGTTAAGCAGCCAATTGTGAGAAAATGAACATACTGAATCTTTATGATGTGATTTAACATTATATATTATTAAACTTTCAAATTCCAATTTACTGCGAATACCACAAGATTAGAAGCAAGAGAATTGTATCTAGAATTATAGATGGAATAAATTAATGAACAATTATATTCATCCCATCAACATTTATAATAGGATTCATCCCATCCCATCAAAGATAATTGATGCATTAAAAAGCTTTAAAATTTGCTACTTTCAACTTTTCAATGAGTGCCCTCAAAGTAATCATTAGAAAAACCTTTTAAAATCATCAAGCCTATACACAGCAATCGGAAAGATACTCTTATTTCATGTAACCTACAATATCCACAGTATCCCCCTCCGAAACATTGCTGCAAAAACTGGAATTTTCCCTTAAACCTCCTCCTAAATTCACTTGACTCCCATGACCTGAAGAAGACATCATACAAAATATATATCACTTAGATTTACTCATCCAAAAACAAACAAAGAAATATTAACTTGAGGGTAAGAAACAAACGTGTATGGTGCCCCCTTGGGGAAGTAGTAGTGGAGGGCTTGATTCTTTTGGTTCTCATGTGAGAGTAGAGAAATCCAGCAAAGGTAAGGGCCAAAGCCAAACCACATTTCAGTAGGAAAGGCTTCATGTGCCTCTCCTCTCTCACCATCGCCTTAAAAACCTTCTAATTATTCTATTCTCCATAATGAAAGAGATAGAGAGAGATCACCTAGGTCCTCTTCTTCATCACCATCATCCTCCATCTCATTCCAACCAAAAATACTCGATGCCCATTTGTATTTTATGCCTATAAACACAGCAAAGTATCATGAATAAGCAAGAGTAATGCCGCACTATCATAATGGTATTGCCAGAATTTTGACAAAAATTTAGCATGGTTATTGAATAGAACAAAGTGGCATCAACATGCATATCACATTATTCTGATAAATAAATTTGAGCAAAAATTCTGGTTTTTGAGCATGTTTTAATAAGCAAATCCTATATATTTAACTAGAGAATTCCAACACCATGAAAATAAGAAACCATAAATTACATGCACCACGTCAAATTAAATCAATGAATATTCCGACAAATAAATTCAAGCAAAAATTCTGGTTTTCAAGTAATTTCCAATCAGCAAATCCTGTATATTCAATAAGAAAATCCAAATATCACAAAAATAAGAAACCATAAATTACATGCAACACGACAAATCAAATTAATGAAATTAGATACACAAGAAAAATCCTATTCAAATCACGCAGAGAAAACTTGAGTAAGGAAGATCAATACCCAAAATCCATAGATTAGCATAAAATCAAGTACAACAACAAATGAAGCACAGCAAGCTCTATGTTTCAGGATATTGAAGGAAAATATTGGAACTTTACATTTATATGTTCATCATGATAAGCATGAAGCAGAACTTTGGCATTTTGATGCTGTCTGTTGGTAGCAGTGTCAATTGCGTATCTGGTTGTCTCTCTCATATACAAAAGAAAAACGTAACCTTAATTAAATCAAAATACAATTATGTCTTTAGCAACAAACACTGGCCATTGGTTTTTGTCTTACGCAAATAGTGAATGTTATGTTGGAAGTGGATCATGTGAGAGGGAGATAAACAGAATCTGAACTTGAAATTTTGAACACAAAACAAAAGAATGGTTATGAGAGAGAGAGAGAGAGAGAGAGAGAGAGAGAGAGAGAGCAATAAGAATGAGAACTTGAGAAGATTCTTTCCACATGAGTCAGCCTTAAACAATCAATAATAACAGAGAGAGCATAACAAAAATTCAATTGACTATCCCAAAAAATGATAAAAATTCAAATCTTCTGGAAAAATCAGATAACCATTCTTTTTTATATCTTAGTTGTTTCAATTATAGCGATCAGTTTTTGTATCAGATTGAATATAGTAAATGGAGGCACCTAAGTATGCGCCCTTTCAATTCTTTTGCATCTTTTTCCTTGTTTGCTTTGATCACTTTTCTAAAGAATTTATGACTATGCTAAGGGCACGTTAGCAGTTATTAAATCATAGAAACCAAAGACTGAATGTTGAGAAATACTTAGATGCTGAAAGCAACGGAATGCATTGCTCTTCTATTTATTAATTGATAAATAAATTTTGTGAGTTATTATTATCTATTATATATTTTTAATGTAATTACTGATTTATTAATTAATAAATAGAAAAAAAAATTCCCTTATTCTTGCTCTTGGGCCACATAAGAATTTTTCAAGCATATTGGACCACATGCATGAAATCAATCAGATGCATGTATTGATTGTAGTATTAAAAAGTGAATGACACGAGGCTTTCCTTTTCTAATCTGCAAGATAATGAAGCTTCGCTTGATACGACGTGTTTTAATTAGAGTGGCACCCTTAATCTCTTTTTTTTCGGTAACAGTGACACCCTTAGTCTGCTTTCCCACAACTAATTTTGTTTGCTGATTTAACAAATTTGATTAAAGTACTTATGTTATATTATTATAGCCCTTCACTTCGGTTTGGAGTCAATTTCTATTATTAATGAGCAAGCTAGTGTTACTACGTTAAATATGACGACATTGCAATGCGCCAAAAAGTCAAAAACCCGGTAACATCAACACATGAAGCAAGAAGAAACAGATGGAAAAGCATTTTCTTGAAAATGAAAATGCATGATCAATGTTCTAACAAAGTTTTTTATTTTGGTCAAAATTTTCTAACAAAGGCTGGGAACACACCGGAACAAAAACTAACTATTGGGCCTAAGTTTTAAATATTATGCCCAACAAATATCACATCTTGACCCAACACTTTTAGATATTGAGTCTATGATTTCTTCCACTTTAAATAATCAACACTTAGTTCCCTTTTAACCGCGAGACATCATCACTCACACTATAACAAGTTCTAGCATTCTCTTCATTGAGTGGTCCTAGAATAGTTCGTTCTCCGAGAAATAATTCCATACTCTCAAGAGTAAGAAAGAAGCTTTGATCAATTAATTGTATGAAAAACTGATAGGAAAGTAGAAGATAAAGATGATACACAAAGTTGACGAGTTGATTAATAAAATATATAAGAATTGCTCATGTTCCCATCATGGATACATGTCACTTTGAATATTTATGGCAAACCAAGATACAAAGTCTTGACCAATGATTTAAAAGGATTGTGGCCTCATCCGAACACAAACCAACCGTCATGTCCATGATGCAGTGTCACTATGGATCTTGGTTATATTTCGTTCAGAATTAAATCATTTGCCAATTGTTAGTTAGTTCAATATGTGTTGGTTTTCTTTGAGTTTTTAGTGGTTCTTTGAGAGCTTTCTTTGTAGGGTGCCAGCCCTGTAGTGTAGTTTGAGTGTTTTTCAATGTGAGGTTTACTCCTTGTAACCTTGCTCCACTTGCTCGAGTGTTGAGTATCTTATCAATTATTTAAAAAAAAAAAATTAAGCCATGCTGCTATAACTTTAGGATTTGACGTTTCTCTCTTGCATTTATTATTGAAATTAAGCTATTTTGGACTATGTACGTATTTTAGGATATGACAAATATTGATACCATTGTCTATTTTAACAGAATAAAATATTAATGTTGTTAGATTTATCTTTGATTTGACGGTTATCAATATCTTCCCCTAATGAGTACTTTAGTATAGTATAGATTAAAAATTAGTAATTATTCGGCACATACTTTTCTTTTGTGACCCAATCTCCTGGCATCTAGTGCTTGGCTCTAGAGTCATTGGAACTCCCAGGCTTTCTCCTTCCCATCTATTTTCTCCCTTGTTCTACATAGTCCAAATTTCAATTTTTTGGTCCAGTTGAACCAATCAACTCTAATACTAGCTGATGAGAAAGATATGTAGTGTATTTGCAATGGCTGAGAGTCATTGGAACTCTCATTGATTACTTACTGTGAGCAACCACATAAAAACATCTGTAAGTATTCGAAAAGTTTGGGGTCACGCTTGGACTTTGGTGGAATAACCAGCGCTGAACCCACCTAAATCTTTTTCTTGTAAAAAAAGTGTATTTACAGTGGAAATAATTACACAAGACCTCTTCTGTTTGAAAGAACAAAAATATAATACATGGTAAGTCCAAAAATCCTAGATAAAATAATAACTACATAACTGTAAAAAAATTTCGATAATAATTTTTATTGTTTTATGTTGATAACATGTTAATTGTTGGTCATAATTTGCTTTAAATTGACTTATTGAAGAAGGAGCTCAACAAGTCTTCTACTTGATACCAATAACAAAGGTTTTTGGCTTGTATATTACCTACGAAAGAAAGTCAAGAAGGACCAATTATAAGATGGATCTCAATATTTTTAGGTCCATCATTAACCATTTATTATTAGACATTGGATAATTATTATTTTTGTTTGATGGTTTGATTCATTGACTAAGAATAAGAAGTCTATAATGAACCTAGAGATAAGAGGTCCATCATAAACCCACTTGCCAAGAAGATGTAGGTTAGGTACATTGAGAGGGTTCTCCACACCAACAAAACTAAGCAAATTTTGCTATGCATGGTTGAACTATGGTGCATGGTGCACCATTCTGAAAAATTGGATCTAAGTGCTCCGATCTCTGCTTTCCAGCACAAAAGACATCTTGTCATTTATAGTTGTCTTTGTTTATCTTAGCTCATCTCCGCATACACAAGCAAAATCTTCAGCTTCATGGTCACTGTGCAAAAGCAATGCGACACTGTAGTGAAGATGCAAAGGTTAGAGCCTGCTATGACTGATGAGTAGTTAGTGGTGTGTGGGAGGAACGCGGTACATGCTGCAAGTCTAGGGTCTGTTTGGTTTGAGTTTCAAGTTTTCATTTTCAGTTTTCAGGTTTTCAGTTTTATTTCAGTTTCAGTATTTCTTCAAAATCCTGAAAACTAAAACTAAAAATTAAAACTAAACCAAATATGCATCTAGTGTCTCACCACGAAGATTGTTGAGAGCAATCTCAATGAGGATGAGGCTCATAGTCTATCTTGCATATGGGTAGTACCATATCGAGTATAAATACAATATGGGTACAAAAATTTTCTAAAAACTTGAGTAGGGTACGGGACAAACAAAATAATTATATCATAAAATAAATTATTTTTTATTGTGCTCAAACAAAAATATCTAAAGAAACACAATATTTAAAAGGATAATTCATTTAATTATAAAATTTTATGTTTTATAAGGACTAATTTGTATTTAAGTAACATTTATTTATAGTAATGATTGATTAACAAATACCTAAAGTATCCAATAAATATCAATATGGGATAAGTACCGGTACAAATATGACATCCATTTTAGAGTACCCATAGCCCATAGCCTCATAGTGGTAGTGCCGAAGCTCACTCTAAGGGCCACCGTGACTCACCGTCGCACACAACATGGTTGACCTACGACTTACCCTTATCCTCCACGCAGTGGTGCCAAGAGTGCCCTTGCGCCACCACCCACTGCAACTCATCTGCATCTACCATTTCACTCGCAATTCCCATGGCCATCATTTTAGCAAGATATACCTAATTGTCCAGGCTTCCAAACGATTGCATTCATTGATGAGTATGTCCAAATAACATTCTCTAATTCATTTAACCACACTTGTTTGAATGTGGTTAATAACTAGTGCATCCATAGTTAATCTGGTGCATAGCAAAATTTGCCACAAAACGCCACGAAATTAAAGTGATAAGTATGCATCTTGCTTTAAACTTTAGCCTTAGCGCTACTATATAAGCTTCTAGTGATGAAGAAAAAAGAGAGAGGGGCAACAAACATATTTCTTATTCATCTGCAGTGGAAATTCGATGTTATCAATTGTTCTCTTTAATTATGGTATTGAGCAGCAAAAACATATTTATCAAACTCAACTCTGTAATTGACTCTGTGATAATTATAATTTTAAATTTTGTTCTGGAATTTGTAAACATGCTTCCTGTAGCTATACAGATTGAGACTTTGTTGAAGAAAATTGATTCTAGAAGATTTAATTTACTTCATGTTATTTGATTACGTTTGCATTTGACTTCAGTACATGAGAAGAATGTTGAACTGTGTCTTAAGGAATTTTCATAACTTGAAATTTTAAATAAAGAGTTTCAAAATTTTAAATTTTGAAACAATTTTAAAATGTGTAACCATTATCTATCTCCTTAAATCCATTAATATTATGCAGTGAATATTTGAAAAAAAGGAAAAAAAAAAGAAAGGGATTATTTTTAGAAGAAAATAAAAATTTACAAATGATTAGAGTGATTAGCAATTAGGGATATAACAATAGCCATGTAAACCAGAATGGATAATATTTAAAAAATAATTAAAATTTAAAAAAAATCCGTTTTTATTTTTTCGATAGAAGTTAAAATCAATAATCTCTGAAAAAAAATTAATTTTTAACTTTTTTTGTGGTTAATTATGTATAAAATTTAATTTTTATAATTACTTTTTTCAAAACCTAAATTAAACGAACCTCCTCTCCGTGTATAAATTGCTAGTTTATTCAATTAAATATCCAGGTTGACATTTTTCAACTAGAACCCTGGATCACTAGGGTTTATGTTCATCCTCCATGCAAAGCAAACCCTCCCCCAAATCCAAATGCTTTCCCTCACCTACCCTCGTTTCCAATTTTCCCCTCCGAATCCTTCATTCCCACAAAATGCAAGCTTTCGCCCTTTTGACACCCCACAAGGCCCATTCAGTATCACTACCAATGCAAATCCTCCCTCTCATGGCATGCAACACAACCCTTCTTCTTCTTCTTCTGACCACAAAGTTGAGGACTTTGATAGAGAAATGGCAGGTGTGAGAGTAAAGGGTACAAACCCAGTTCATGGAATTGGTAGTGGTGGCGCTGTCAGGAAGAAAAAGGCGAAGGAGAAAGTTCACTGGGTTTGCAGCAATTGTGGGTACAGTGCAGGGCAGTGGTGGGGTGTGTGCAGATCGTGCAATGAAGCTGGAACCATGAAGGAGTTTCATGAGCCGAAAACAAGTGATGGTGATGGCAACAAGGTGAGTGGTTTTGCTGTTTTGGAGGGTGCTTTCGGGTCATGGCTACCTCAGCAGGAAGGTGAGTTGCGTCCCTTGAGATTGGCTGAGGTAAACAGGGGACTTGATCAGCTTCGTTGGAGAATTCCTTTGTAAGTTCTTCAAATTGAAAGTAAAAAAGCTTAAATGGCATTTTGATGCATCAAATTTTGACTCTAGTTTTTATAATTTTTTTGTAATTTTCTTTTTGGGCATAAGTCATAGTTTTCTATCATTTGAATTTTGATGGAAACCAAAATAAATAGAGTTATGTTGTTTGGACATACTCATCAATGAGTATGTCAATTGACATATTGGATCATATGAGCTAATAGTGAGGATTTCATGTTGATTAACGGCACTGATAAATGATAATGATGTTAAGAGTTCATATGCAAATGAGTGGAGAGTTGATGTGCATGAGTGGGAAATCAGGATGACAACATTTTTGCTTGTCACTGCAATCATCCAATTCACCATTAATCAACTTGAGTCTCCAATGTTAATACATGTATTCCCCCTATGTTGATGGACACCCAAGGATGTGTACATTGTTCATAAATTAAACTATAGGGGCCAATTCTTTATGAAAAATAACAATTACAGAGACTATAACATAAATAAATGAAAAATATAGGGATCCGTCATCCATACTTGATTGTTGGAACCAAAAGCCAGATTTGTGAGACTATAAGGATTAAGGACTAATACCAAAAACATAAAATTATGGGACCAAAACTGAATTAGCAAAACTTTATGGACCCAAAAATTGTTTAAATTAAAAAAAGCAATATAAGTATGTTGAACAGAAGGTTATCATCTGGATTACAATCTGCAGGACTTAATTGATGCATTAGTGTGTTTGAAGAGCATTTTCACATCTACTTGCACTTTACTATTAAAGAAAAATGACGGTTTTTCCCCAAGTGTAATACTGTGTAGTTTGCTTTGATTTCAGAAATGGTCCCTGTGGAAATGAAGTTTCTAGAGTGCTTGGTGGGGGCCTTGTACCAGGTTCAATTCAATATTCATGCTTCTCTTTATACAAATTTTTAGTCTTGACCATGTTTGATCTGTATGTTTGATGGTTGGGGAATAGTTTCGAAGAATTGCTATTAATTTGTCTAAGTGGGTGGGACAGCTAGTGGTCATTATTGGCACATAGTTTCTGCTTTTTTCTCTGATCCTAATTTTTGAATTCTCATATGAATTCTCCAGCTGCTTGTCTGAGTTGTTATCATGTTTTTTAAGTTCACTGAAAGCCTCACTGCAATGTGAATTGACTGGCTAACTTTACTACATACTTGTGGGTTTGAAGGCTCTTTGACTTTAGTTGGTGGTGATCCTGGAGTTGGGAAGAGCACTCTGCTGTTGCAGGTAAGGGTTATTTTGGATAGTAAAACTGATCAAAAAGACAGACGGTTCACTTTCTTTCCTGGACTTACCCCATTAATACGTATTTTAAATTTTACCATTTGACTTTGCAGATTGCTGCAATGATCACAGAGGAGTGCAGTGATGGTGAAGCATCTCCAGTTGTGTATGTTTCTGGCGAAGAGGTTTGCCTTAATCGAGCCTCTTGATGGTTTTCAAATTGAAAACTTACAAATATCTCAAGTCGCTGAAAGCACATAGTGCTTGTGAAAAACTTATTCATTACCTGTAGTGTTACAATAAAAAAAAAATCATTTGAAGATAGAAGAAAATATGCTTATGCTTTTATCAATGATTGAAAAAATAATAGGAATTGTAGCCAAGTTAATCTGCAGAAAATTAGTGGTAAGCATTATTTCACTTTTGTTGACGGTGGACCTTCTGTTCCCCTCCTGGCATTGATACAGTGTAGTTTCACCTTTGATTTACAACTTTAGTTTAGGTCTTTGATACTTCTTGATGTAACTTGCATTTACATTAATTTTTTTTAATATGTGATAGAGTGTTGAGCAAATTGGTAACAGAGCAGATCGCCTTGGGATTACGTCAGACATTTATTTGTACTCAAGTAATGATATTGAGGTGATTTATCAGCAGACTAGTTTTTGTTGCTAGTGTTTTCGTGCATTATTACTTAACAGTGACTTTAATATTTATAATGTGTTAATACTGTGAAGAAGTTTGTTTGATTAAAGGTATTTTTAATTGGTTAGAGTAGAGCATTATATAGCAGTCAAAATAATTATAATGTTTCATGGTGTCAGGACATTTTGAAGAAAGTTCAGCATCTCTCCTTGGGCTCTAGTTATTGATTCAATACAAACTGTTTATTTGAAAGGAATAATGGGAAGTCCTGGAGGGATTATGCAGGTAGGGAATCTATCCTGCTAAATTTCCATTATAGCTTGTAGCTTCCTTGTAATGATCATAGTTAGATGAAGTCTTTAATGATTATTAAAAAGGAACACACATATGATTCTTTTGTTTTGTAGCTTTAAATTATTTAATTGGCTTTAAACTATTTAAAAGGAATTCACACCTATATGTTTGTGTAGCTGATGTTTTATTATGAAATGAAATGTTCCTTCGAAGATACATGACATTTTGTAGATGTGTGACAGGTGAAAGAATGTACTTCAGCTTTGCTGCGATTTGCAAAGACAACAAACATCCCAGTTCTTTTGGTGAGCTTACCTATGTGTATCAATTTTCTGAATTGTACCTTTTCTGTCAAAGTGACATTTAATCATGGTTTGGAATTTTTTATTTTTTTTTGTATTTAGATTGGACATGTGACTAAATCTGGAGACATAGCAGGACCTCGTGTCTTGGAGCATATTGTAGATGTTGTTTTGTATATGGAAGTTGGTACCTTCTTACATCTTTCTTTCTTTCCATAGTCGGCAATGCTGATTTGTGCCTATTATTACAGTTTCTACCACTTGGCATGTTTCTTGAGTTTCTTTTCCCTTTTAGATGTATGAAATTTCTTGTACATCTGTTCAGACTTACTTTAACACATTACTGAATTTACTTCACTCCTTTGACAATAGGAGGGGTATTATCACCAACTTTTTTAAAGAGAATGGGAGAAAGATCTGATTGTGACATTTGGTGGAGCTGATGTTTATTGCAAATTATACGTGCTTTTTAAATGTAATTTTTGCAGCTCAGCGAACATGTGCAAGTATTAATAATGATAGTATTAGAAGTATAAGAACAAAAAGTCACAACAACTTATAAAGAAGAGCATGAATGCATGGTGTGAAGTGGAACAATAAGCACTTAGGCTACACAACTCAAGTGCTCTATTATCAGTGGTCAAGTATGAAAGAAATAGTTGTTGACCAAATATTTGACCTTAATGAAATTTAATTTGGTTGTAGTACATGGTTCTCCCTATTCCCTTTTCAAAATTCTTTCTACAAAATATTTTAAAATTTTGTGTTTAATACCTGTACATATTTGGTGAATGTTACTTATAGTTAGCTTCTTGAACTCTCTGCATTTTCTGTATGCTAATCGCTCTTAATAATGCTCAGGGTGAGAAGTACTCTTCCCATCGTATGCTTCGAGCTGTGAAAATCGATTTGGATCCAATGATGAGGTTTGCCACGAAGATTATATTATGGGTCTACTATATCTTCCTGGCTAATAACTAATTTATTTTTACCAAAGTACCAACTCTTTCAATAAACTATCTGTTTGCAACATACTTAATATTTATGGCCCCAAATTTCGGAGGATTCCGAAATTAAGGGGCCAACAAGTTCATACGCATGTGTACTATACAGGCATGCACGCATTTGAATAGTGTGTACTGGCATTGATTTATTTCTCTCTTTTCTTTATTGGTCTGTCTGTTTATAAATTTCTGGATCTGTCTACGTATTTGCCTCATTGAAACTGCCAAAGCTTGTTGATGTGAAATGGAATAATTTATCTTAATCCATTCTTATTCACGCTGATTATTCGATAAGCAACTATTGTGAGTCTTAGACCCTGGGGGCTGAAAGACTAGTAAGAAAATGCCTGGCTTCGATTGTCAAAATTCCAGAGTAAGCTATTAGTTGTCTAAATTGGTGATCTCTGCTTTTCTAGTCAATTGTACATCTGGCAGTAAGTTGCACTATTGTAGAACAGAGGCATGGTTATGTGCCAGACCATCTGCTGTGTGAACTGAAACTTATTCTTTGGTAAAGCATCTTACATGTCATGCTTTTTTGGTCTCTCAATTTAACAATATAGAGAAGTGGTTTCTTTTTGCATTATTATGCCAGTGCCAATTTCTTGAAGTTATTTGGTTTAGGCATTATTTCCTTCACTATATTGTTATGATGATCTGGCAAAATTTTATGTTTGATTGGTGTTGTCTTTTATTCATGTGGTCAGCTTGGAGTTTTTGAGATGTTAAATTCAGGACTACAGGCTGTTTCAAATGCCAGTGAAATGTTTCTCAGTGAACAACAGTTGGATTCAGAAATTTTAGCTGGGCTAGCTGTTGCTGTGATAATGGATGGCTCCCGAACATTCCTTATCGAAATTCAGGTAATTTTTTTTTCATGTTTCAACTTATCATTTATCAATATCAAACATTTTAAGCTGCCACGGCAGTTTTGGATCTCCTGTTGTATTTAATAGCTCTGTTTTCACAAACATCACCACCTTCACCCTTGTCATTAATTATGGTATCTTTCAAGCAATTGTTTGAAAAGATAATGCTTACAGAGCCCTGGGTTCAATAGTTGTCAATAAATACACCATCTGCATATTTGAATGAAGAACAGTAAAACCTCTTTCTTTTCCCTGAATAAATCAAATATATGAATAGTTACAATTCATAATTAGGACTAAATTCATGTAAGCTCCTACTGAAGTCTTGTGAACTACTTGCTAAGTGTTTTAGGTTTTTGGTGCTCATTCTTTTCTTCATGTCAAGGAAGGAAACAACTTTATCATTCGAATAGAATATTATCAGCATCCTTTCAGACATTTTCTATTTTGAAAGAATTATTTAGGTTAACTTTTGATATCTGTATTGCAGGCACTTTGTCTTTCTGGTTCAACAGGTTCAAGGCAAGTTAATGGGATCCAAGCAAGTAGAGCTGATATGATCATATCTGTATGTTATTGTTAAAGATTTTATTAGCAATCTTATCCTTGCTTTCCTACCATACGATCATCTTTTTATCTTGTCTTTTCTCTTAATAGGAAAATGAAAGAAAGGGGTGCTTCAGGGTTTATAGCTGTTGTTATTGAAAATATATAATTTGTTTCATTGAAAGTTGTAGAGTTGTTCTTTGATCATATTATTCCTTCACCTGTAGGTTCTTATAAAGCAGGCTGGCCTTCGTCTACAAGAAAATGTAAGTTGATGTATAAAAGAGATACATCTTTTCAAGTTTGTTGTTCTTTCACTCTTTGTATTGCTAGTGAGTCTATCTTATCACAATACGCATATCATTTCAATATTGATATTTTCACATAATTAAATCCTCTGAATGAATTAATAGATTAAAAAAAGGGGTGAAAACATAAGGGGAAAACTCATGTCAAGTATGGCAATGTCAATGAGTATGCAAATCTTGATATTTGTATTGATTATGTTGTGTTTCCTTGTCTTGTCTTTGTACAACAGGCTGTGTTTTTGAATGTTGTTAGTGGATTGACACTGAGCGAGACTGCTGGAGATCTTGCTATAGCAGCTGCAATTTGCAGCAGGTTTTTTTTCTCTCCCTTCTGATATATTTTCAATCTTCATTAGGTTAATATATTATGATTATTATCTTTTTCAATTTCTTTTCCAGTTTCTTGGAGGTCCCAATTCCAAATGACATTGCATTCATTGGTGAAATTGGCCTTGGCGGTGAGCTTCGCATGGTGAGCATGTTATTTCTTCTTCTAATACTTCTTTTATAATGTCAATATTGCTATTATGATATTTAAAGGCCAATTTATAGTCCTAATAGCATAAGGGTGTGCGAAGTATTATTTTTAAGGTCTTAATGGTAGCTTTTCGGGATCTTAATGGTCTGTTTGGTTTCAAAAAACTGTTTACTGCTTTCATTTTCCTATTTTTTTAGGATTTTATAAAGGAAATAGTGAAATTTGTTTTTTCTTCACAAAATCCTGAAACTGTGAAATTGACTGAAACCAGAAAATGAAACCAAACAAACCCTTAGCTTTATTACTTTTCTTGTGCAAAACAGTTGAGTACATTGTATTGTGCTTTGGTCAAATTTTAACACGGCGTTTGTTTTATTTATCATTTATTTATGTGATTAAGCAGGTTCCTAGAATGGAGAAACGAGTATACACAGTTGCAAAATTGGGTTACAGGATGTGCATCGTACCAAAGGCAGCTGAAAAAACTTTAGGGACTGAAGGTTTAGAAAAGATGAGAGTTGTCGGTTGCAGGAATCTGAAAGACGTTATTAACACAGTCTTTCCCGGATAATGAAAAGAAGCTAGTGGTGATTGGTCACATTCAGGTTACATGTATTTTTATTTTGTTTGTGCAGATCTCTCATATTAGGCTGTTAATTTCTCTAATGTAAAATGTGACTTATCAAAATCATGTATATAGCATTTCCATATAACGTAAATATAGCTGACAGAGACCACAAAAGATGTACGTACCAGGTGTAGTTGCCCGCATCAAACCCATTATCCTTTGCGATACCTATATTATCTTGGTATCTTTTATTCTTTATTACTGCATTAAATTTGCACACTTGAATTTCCTCATCTTAAAACCACTAAACTTACCTATTGGTTAGAAAAACCCTTATAAGGGCTATGTCTTCATACATTGTAACTTGTGCTAATGACGGAATTCATGCACCCTAAAAAAATACATTCGTACTTATCGCTCATAAATAGACATGTGGTTTTTGGACTATGGAATATTAGGGTTTGTTTGCTTTGCATTTTTCAATTTTCCAGATTTGTTTTTTTTCAGTTTTTTCAATTTTTTCTTCACAAATCTGGAAAACTGAAAACTGCAAAGCAAACAGCCTCTTGGTGAATATTTTGTAAAACTTAAGACACCACTAGTCAGCAGAAGAGAAACAAGTAACTAGCAGCTGCTCAAGTGGGTTTAGTCGCCTTGTTTGGTCACAGACACAGTCGTTTGTGTGTGAATCCCCTCATTAGGTTTCTGGTGTTCCGATTTTCTTTCTTCTGCATCTCCAATGACATCTTTCTGTTTTATGAAGCTTGGCTGATTCGTTGAAGATAACAGCCTTGCCCACATTCGGTCAGTTATCACAACCTCCCTCTGTTTCTCATTTATGCGCTGCACATTGAAAAGCAAAACACAAATCAACTTTTTTGATCCAAAGTGCAAGATTTGGAATATCTCTAAAGATAATATAGATGAATGCAGGGAAAAAATGTGTCAAATATCAAAATGATTCATAATCAACCACATTAACTGAAATATTTATGGATTTAACTTCTCTATAACGAGGAGGTGAGTAAAATAAGAAAGTGGGAGACTGAATCCAAATCTAATCTAGGGACCAACCAGAGTGATTAATTATTTATCCGTGAGAATTAAAGATCAAATTAGTGTGGTTCAATAGAGGCGAAAGGTTCATCGATTAATTTTTAATGTAGTTATTACTAATAAAACTGGAGAATAACTTGATATGTGGTTGTAAAGTGCGTTACACTGTTAATTAGTCATATCTCATGCTTGGTTTGTGACACTCATTGAAGAATTAAAAGCGATAAATTTCATATTGAAAAGTAAAGTTTTTTAAATTTTCATGCACAAGTGTTTAAAGGCACTCATTAGAAAAATCTTTCATGTTTTATACAACTTTTAACGTAATTGAGTCAAAACACTTGTAATCATAATAGCTATATATAATCGGATAATTATAGTGAAGTGAATAATTGGATGATTGTTTAAATTTTTTTTTTACACTAATCGTGTATCAATATTAAATTCATTTACGAAATTGAGTCATAAATTTTTTACAGTAATCACCAGAACTCACCTCAAATGGAATATAAGCATGTCTACCATTGACGGGGCCAACTGTGAAGCCTGTGTATCCAGCCATTGCACCATGAATAGCACTATGAGCTAGGAGTGTGCAATACACATTATCAGATGCAATACTTGGAATCGCACGGATCATATAAGTAGGATCTGACCAACAAGAAAATTCCCAATCAGTTAAAACATTGTTTATCTAAATAACATTACTACCATTTTCCACCAGTAAAAGGGGAAGAGGGCTCTCACCAATGTATTTCAGATTTATAGCCATTTTTTTATGTTTTGTGAAGTGGTCCTACAACATAAATAAATTTGTTATATAGTAATAGTGAAAATGAAAATATACTGCATCATGCAAATGTTGTGGTTGATATAATAGGCCAATTGCTTTTATGTTGGGTTGAAAGAAATCACTATATAGAATATCACAACTTTAGCAGTTGAGATCACTATACATGTGTCAATGTAGCTATCTTTAGTATATATAAGGACAGATTATACTTCTCATAAGTTCGAAAATTCACTCCAATTGTCCTTATTTCTAAAATTTGCTTTGGAGATATCAAAATTTATGAAATCATTACATTGTCCTCCCTTCCAAGTTTGTGAAATCATTATACCGCTCTTACCATGGCACATTACACCATATAAGTTGGTAAGGTCAATGTCATCCAAACAAATAGAGGAATTAGGATGAATTTCACCAAACCATAGGGGAGGTTTGAGTAATTTGTGCTATATATAACAAATTCTACATTTTATTATGTTACATATGGTATTTCTGCAGATCTTGAAGTACCAGACTTCAAAACTGTCAACCATAAGTCTATATTACATTTAATAGTAAAGTCATACTTCAGAGAATTATTCCATAGTTTTTACCTTAATCTTCTGAGATAACCACAGACCAACATCTTGAAGTAACTTGTTGCCAGAAGCATCCTGCTTTTGCATGGCAGCTAGGCTTTCAGAAATAAGATCCTGGCCTGCACCTTCAGCTACTACTATAACCATGTGCCCATTTTCTGTGAGCCTTTTCTTAATAAACTCAAAGAGTCCACCTGGACCCTCAAGGTAAAAGGGTGACTCTGGAATCAAGCAACAGTCTACATCTCTGCTGGCAAGAGTTGCATACATGGCTATAAATCCTGCATGATTAGGAGGGTCATGTCAGGCTACTATAACAGGTACTCTTATGAGTTATGAAAGAGGAAATGCCAAGATCAACAAATGAGTGCTAAGGGTGTGGCTGCTAGCTGATACCATAGTATATAGTTCCCTAAAACTGTTCAAGGTCTTGGAATTGAATAATGTTGTTTATCATGGAAGGTCTTAAGAGAAAGGACAAGTTTAGTTATCATGAAGCCAAAGATCTAATATTATTTCTTTGGATCAAAATATAACAATTACTAGCATTTTAGAAGGAAGATGTTGCAAATGAGAAAAGAATTTGAACATTTCAAAAAGCATGTCGGAACGATCTGGCAAGATCACAAGAGAATCCAAATGTTCATCAAAATGAATGGCACTTAAATAACTAAAACCAGTCCTATCAGAACCTTGTATTCACCAAAGATTTATGGCAGGAATGTAACCAGGATTTGGCATGAAAATGACCAAAGATGATAACTAAATAACTACCAAAAAATGAGAAAAATGTTCAACAGTCATTATTTGAAGATCATCAAACATTATAGTAGCTTGCAAGTAATTTTTGATGGAAAATGTTAATCATAATAGCTGAATAGCATTTTGCATGTGTTTTACTTTTTATTGACACCGCTAGTCTACCATAGTACATTACCACAAGAATTACTCAATTAACCGAACTTACCACTATAACGACCCATTAACTTGACAACACCAATACCATTCTCAACACTTTCTGCTTCCACATGAGCAGCATTTATAGCTCTTTGTGCCTCTTCAACAGCAGTGTCAAAACCAAATGACTTATCAATAACCTAGTTCAGGTACAGCATGGCATATTGGCAACAGTTAGGTGGCTGTTAAAAAACAAAACCCTTTTTTCCTTTTTAGCAAAATAGCTGTGTGTTCGACTTCACATGTACTCATTTCAAAATAAATGTCTCTTTTATTTTTTTATATTTCATAAATCAATATATCTAGATGCATTTTGTATCCAGATATATTAACTCATAAATATACTAAAAAAGTGAAAAACAAAATTATTTTAAAATGAAGGGAGTACACTTGAAGCATGCTTACCGGGATATCATTGTCAATGGTATTTGGAATCCCCACCACTGAAACTTTCAAGCCACGTCTTCTTACTTCCTGTGTGTAAATAGAGAAAATTTAACATGAAAAAGATTATTATTTCAATTAACATGTTTGAAACATGTTCTCATCAAGTTCATCAACCAATGGAAAGTATTACTTGTGAACAACATGAACTAGTTACCTCAAAAATCACAGAAGCCCTCTCTGAGTTCCATCTCCTCCAAGTATATAAGCTTGGTTAATCCCTCGATCCTGAATGCTATCAACAATCTTTGAGGTTTCATGGACTCCTCGTGCTGTCCCAAGGATGGTTCCACCACGCTTGTGGATGTCATTCACTACTTTTGGTGTTAATGGAATCGTATTTTTAGAATAAAAACCTCTATATCCTCCCTACACAAAATTGAAGGGGAGAAAAACACTAAGATTATATACTTGAATGAAACACCATAACCTAAAACAATATAATGCTCATGAAAAATAACAAATGAAGCGCCTCATCCATCGCAGTTACAAGGGGAAAAAAATGCTAGACAACCAAAGTAATTTGCCAGAATTTGAATGTCAAAAATGCTATGACATAAGTGGTAAACTTTAGATAAATAGATGGATTTTACCATTGCACTTCAAGTACGACCATAATTTTTATAAAAAATTCTAATAATATTATTCTAACTGTATAGCATTCCTTTGCGGATAAAAGACCACATAATGAAGTGATTGGTACATGGTCCATAAAAGTTACCTCTATTCCGAGAACCTTGTGCACCCCATACATATGGTACAAGCCACAAACTATTTCTCTGATCACTGTATTTATACCAGGACAAAGACCCCCACATGTGACAATACAAGCATATACATCCTCGGACTCAAAATATACCTGAGGAATATTCAAACATTGTTGTCACCCCCACAAATTACATAGAATATAGGGGGACAAAGTTTTAGTGTGAAAAAAAAAATCAAAAACAAAATATTATTTAAAAAAAAAACATAAAACGAACCCTTTGACGAGGCCCAGCACGGCGAAAATGGGTCCCTCTTGGGCTATTCATATGCAGAACTATCTGTACAAAAGCCAAAAAAAAAAAAGCTTGAATCGACAAATGAAAGAACATTGTACAAGAGTATATTAATATACAATAAAAAGAGAGGAATAATCATAACAAGAAAAATAGCTTGCCTGCTGCGCAACAGTGTCATCGACATTAACAAAATACTGCCTGGTGAAACATAATCCAATCAACTTCATAAGATTGAGTCACCATAACAATCAAAAGTAACAACATAGTGTAACATTAACACTAGAAAAAAAGAAACAAAAAAAAACAAAGATTACACTTCAATGCTGATACAGAACAACAAGTAATAACTTACTTAACAACTGAATAGGACGGATTGTCTTGTAGTGGATTAGGATACGTCTGCATGATGATACGGAAGAAATGAAAAAAGAATCAGTATAAGTTTGTAGGCAAAGAAACACACATAGTTTCCTTCTTAATCCTCTGTTTTTTTTCCCTCTGTTTCTATTTTTTCTTGCAAACCAAAGAGACCCTTTTGGTGAACAAAGTAGGAAAGGGAGACAGAGGTTACAGGGAGGTGAGGGATGTAATCAGACAAGTGAGGAACATCTTCAAGGACATAGCCAGCAGCTCCAGTGATTTTCTTTGGCTCAGGGGAGGTGGCAGAGTACTCTGCCATGGTGGTGTTGGATTCTCTGTTACCAGAGCTTGATTTTTGAGTGAAGGTTGTGTGATGGTAATCCCTAGGGCTTGAAGAGAATGAAGAATATGTGTTGTTTGGATCAAAGCAGGGGAATCTGGGAGAGGAGATTGCAGAAGAGTTTGAAAATTGTTCCATTAGTCGTCGGTGGAAGTGAAAAACAGGGGAAAAATTGGAAGTGAATGATGAATGTAGTCGTAACTTTGCCAACTTAAGCGGTTTTTCTTATTATTTATGATTCTTATAGCAGTGAGTGGTGAAAAGAGAGTGCTAGAAGAGAAGCTTGAAGAAGCTTGGAAAAGCAGAACAGAAACAGGGGATGCCAAATGGCCAGCTTGAGATTGTGGCTTGCTGCTTTAGAAAAGTGGAGTTGGAGTATCGTTATGTTTACTTTTTTGGGTTTGATACTGAGCAAATTTACCCCCCTTTTTTTTAATCACATTAGCTTTACTGAGTAACTTTACGGAGGGTGAGATTCGTGCACTGGGTCATTCTTTACGGCAGTAATTTTACTATATTCTTATGGATTTTATAATATTAATTTTGATACACTTTTGGTATAAAAATATTACACTATTAATCAAATGTATAATTCTATTTATAAAACTTTTTGACTAGTTGGTGGTTTGAGTTGAACAATTTTACAGATAATAATACATAATTGAATGCTAGAAAATTATTTTACAGTGACAATATGTTCAAATTAAACTCTAAACTCATTAGATCTATAATCAATATATAATATAATTATCTATTCAAGTTTAAAATATATTAAAAAATTAAAATCACGAAATAATAAATATTTAAATTTAAGGGATATGAAATATTTAAATTATTTAAAATAATTATGTAAAATTTATGAGAAGTATGCTTATATTTTAACTAATACATATTTTGAAAAACCCTTAACAATGGTAGCAGTCATTCATTGAACAAGAAAAAGTAATTTAGAAAAGTGAGAAAAGTGAGTTAGAGTGTTGTTATGTTTACTTTTATGGGTTTGATATTGAGTAACTTTGCCTTTTTTATTTTTTATAACAGTAACTTTACTTTATTCTTATGAATTATGAGTTTCATTTTGATAGGTGTAAAAAAAATTTGCAATATTAATCAATCAAACAATTGTATTTGTAAGTCTTTTAAATAGTGGATAGTTGAATCAAACATTTTTGCTGATATAGTAATATATAATTGAATATCCATATAAAATTATTTTATACTGACCATGTATTTTAATTAAATTCTAAACTTATTGCATCTACAATCAATATATAGTATAATATAATATCTATTCAAGTTTAAAATGAAAAAAGATTAATGTCACAAAATAATAAATATTTGATTTTAAGGAACACCAAATATTTAAATTGTTAAAAGTAATTATATAAAATTTATGAGAAGTATGCTTGTATTTACCGGATATATATATTTTTGGAAAAACCTTAACAAAAGTAGAAGTCATTTACTAAACAAGAAAAAGTAATAACCATTATATGAAAATGAAAAACCACATATTGGAAAATAATAAATAATAAGTACATTAATTTTTTGAGGAAATTACTTTGACTTCCTCTAAGATAACTTAAAATATAAGAGTGATGAGTGTAATTATATTAAATCTCATGGAGTTCAATGTAATTTATCCTAATTTTATTAGTCAACAACAAATTAAAAATTTTAAAAGTAAAATTTCACATGGGCCGTAAAGGGCCAACCATTATTTTTGGGTGGGGGATGTTTTACAGATTTAAGGGGGCAACTTTACTATATCGGCCCAAGTCATTCGAGCCCAATGATTTCAGGGCTACTAAACACATTTTTGTAAAATTATTTTGACAATTTCAAAATTAATGGGCTCGGCCCACTTTCCCACCAAAAGCCTCTGTATGTGTGTGTGGTGTATTTTTTGAAAAATATTATTTGTCCTCATTATACGTGAACAGTCCAACTCACACTTCTTCTATCATTGAAAGAGATATGGACTCTATTTTATCTAATGATAGATGGAGTGTGAATAGTATCCTACACATAAAGAGTAGAAATAACATATTTATGTAGTGTGGGTTGCGCTGCTTCGCAGGAGCATAGGCTTTTGCAGTCTCAGAGGAAGAAAACAAGTAATATCGAAATACTTTGGTTTTGGATTTGGGGATTCATTGCATTTCTCATCTATCATGTACAGAGCAGCATCCTCATCACTCAAAAGGCATCTCAAGGTCACTCCCACTACCAAACCTTCTCTATCTTCTTTTTCTTTTTTTTAATCCCAGCATAAATTTCAAAGTTTACAATTTTTTGGAACCACCCCAGATAAAACAAATTCGATTTTGATCAGAAAAGAAATGATTTTTTTGGTTGGTTTTGTTGAATATCTGATTGATGGGGTGGGATATTGGACCTGTTTTACTTGCTTCTTTGGTGATTCATTACATGAAATCAATTTTTTTTTCATGTTACAAATTATTATTACTTTTTTGTTAAATTACTATTGGAAAAGGAGGGGATTGTGAATTTCAGCTCTTGGAGGAGGTGGAATGGAATATTGATTTGAGTTAGCGTAGGTGGAATGGAAAATATGGAATATTGATTTGAATTGGTGGAAAGTGGAATGGAATATTCATGTGTGTGTGTGTGTGTGTGTGTGTTAATTTTGTTGCAAATGTTGCTATTTGCAAATGCCTACTTTTGCATGATGAAACCATATGATCGTGATTAGGGCCATGGAAGCTACTTGGGAGCCACTAGGTTTGCAGCATCAAGTGCAGTAGCTGCAAAGCCTTCCTCAGGGGGATTGTTCAGCTGGCTTACTGGGGAGCGTTCTAGTTCTCTTCCTCCCTCGACACACCGCTCGGTGGTGTTACCCTCCCAGATCCAATTCCAGATTTTGTTGAGCCAAGCAAGACCAAGATCACAACACTCTCCAATGGTCTCAAAATAGCATCAGAGACCTCATCAGTATGTGCATGTTTCTAGTTCTCTCTGTCGATACGTAAAATGAAAATGCTGCTTCCTGCTTTGAGTCATGATAGTGTGTTTGAGGTGTTTGGCTAGCATAGTGATTAACTTTTTCCATTTTGGTTGTTCATTAGAACCCTGCAGCCTCAATTGGGTTATATCTTGACTGTGGTTCCATCTATGAGACACCATTGTCTAGCGGGGCTTCTCACTTGCTCGAGCGAATGGCCTTCAAGAGCACAACAAACCGTAGTCACTTTCGAATTGTGAGGGAAGTAGAAGCAATTGGTGGTAACATAGGAGCCTCAGCTTCTCGGGAGCAAATGGGATACACATTTGATGCTTTAAAGACATATGTTCCTCAAATGGTTGAATTGCTGACTGACTGCGTGAGGAACCCAGCCTTCTTGGATTGGGAGGTCAATGAAGAGGTACTTGTGTTTTATGATTTTAGATGGATTGATCTTTTCATTCTTAAGGTGTTGTTTAGTTTGTTTCATGTTTTCATTTGTAGTTGATATGATTTTATTTTAATTACTTGAATGCTACCCGATCTGAAACTGAAAGCAGGAAACAACTCAAACTCCCGTTCAGTTAACAATCTCACTCATCATTTTCTGCAGCAAATGGACAGGGCTTATCCCCGTTCTATGGTCTACAGCATGATGGATAAAAAACTATAGGAGATTTGTTCTTTTGTTCAAAGAAAAGAATTATGATCCCCATATTGTGGTGTAAGGCTTGGGTGTTACCAACTTACCATGAGCAAATTATGGGAAAATGACACACCAATAGTGTTTCATTATATAGGATATTCATTTCTTTACATGTATAGCTAGAATGTAGTGGCCTACACTTAAGTAAATGAAAGGGAGACAAAGCTGTTCTTTATTTTTACTTATTTACATATTTTAGTCTTTTAAGTGTTAAGAGTCTCTTCTGAAGCTGGTTAGGCCACCAAAGCTGGCTTAATCTCAGCACTATCACAATGAAACAGTTAGCAACAGCTGTCAATTCTTAGAATTAGTTAGATTCCAGTTATAAACAGTTAGAGTGTGTGTTTGTGTGTGAGTGAGAGAGAGGGTAGTCATTGTATCAAAGATAGCCTATCTATACCTTGCTGTAAATCTTCTCAGAAAAGAATTCGTTTTCAGACAAAATAGAGACTATTTATCTTCTCTGAATCACTTCTTAATTCTCTCATTCTCCTTTCTCACACTTTCCTATATTTTCTTGCATTTTCTCGCTGAGACTGGAATCTAACACTAAGTTATAACTATACCAGCTCATGCTGAGTGCAAAAATTAAATATTTCTTACCTCTGACTTCCTGTGAGCGTTATCTCTGTTTCAATTTTTCTTGAGTGCCGAAAATGACACGAGTTGTAAGCATTGCATTCCCCTTTGACAGTGCAGTATTCTTTGCTGCTAATAGCTGCTTTGAAGTTTATTTTTTTGACCCTCATATCAAGACCATTTGAGTACTTGTTCAACTTTGGCAATCCTTCTGAATTTGTTGAACCATCTATTGGTACAGCTTCAAAAGGTGAAAGCAGAGCTTGGAGAACTTCCAGCCAATCCCCAGGGCTTGCTTTTGGAAGCAATTCACTCTACTGGTTATTCCGGTGCATTGGCTAATCCTCTTCTGGCTCCTGAAACAGCACTGAACAGATTGGATGGCCCCAGTTTAGAGGAATTTGTTGCTGTAAGATCTATTATCCCTTATGACACTGCATGAGTGCTGCTGGTATTAATTTATACATTACTTAGAATTTTGTCTTTCGTCTTTTTTTTTTTTTTTGGCAATCTATTGGAGAATCTGATTTTGTCTGATGCCAAAAATCAGGAGAATTACACAGCACCTAGAATGGTACTTGCAGCATCTGGGGTTGACCATGAAGAACTTCTATCTGTTGCTGAGCCACTTCTCTCCGATTTACCAAGTGTTCCCCGTCCTGAAGAACCAAAATCTGTCTATGTTGGGGGTGATTTTCGTCGTCAAGGTGAAGCAGGGGTATGTATAAATTTTTATAAAATACTACTTAAATTTACTTATATCTCTCATTCTGTTCATCTGTACCCTTCAAAAGACATATTGGTTCTTACCTACTAAGATATGTTGCAAGGGTAGGGTACACATGTTGCTATTGCTTTTGAAGTCCCTGGTGGCTGGCAAAAGGAGAAGGATGCCATTGTTTTGACTGTTCTACAGGTACTCAATTTTTCATCTGAGTCTCTCTGATTTCATGATATACCATGCCTTGGAATATTGCACTTTTGTTTGGTTGTGTGGGAAAAAGGAAGAAAGAAATGATTGAATGGAAATAACTATTCTGAATCATGCAGATGCTTATGGGAGGGGGTGGTTCATTCTCAGCTGGGGGCCCTGGGAAAGGGATGCACTCAAGGCTATGTAAGTTTCATCTATGTCTTGTGATCTACAATCAACTTGTTCAATGATGTGCTTTATATTTGTCATTATGTTAAATTTTCCCCTTTGAGATGATTTGTCTGTGTGATGTCCACAACACCTTCTGCTGCCCCTTACTCCTTATATTAGTATTCCATCTCTAATACTCGTACTTGTTTTGCATGTACAATTGAATCCAGACCTTCGTGTGTTGAACAGGTATCAACAGATTCAATCTTTTTCTGCATTCAACAGTATCTTCAACAATACAGGACTCTTTGGCATTTGTGCAAGCACTGTAAGAAACTTTTTTACAGTTTCTTGGGATTCCTTTACATAGATGCCTCCCATGATTGTCCTGAATACTCATATGATTAAATAAAATGAGTTATCCTATCTTCTACTTCCTTTTCCTTTAAGCCCCGTTCAATTCTTGATGAATTTGTAACATTATCTCGGGATCAAACAGGGGGCTTAACTTTCCAGTCTTGTATATGAGATTGGGTTGCTTTGCTGCATTTCTTCCCTAACCTCTTATGTAGTAGTATGTATTTGCTCTCTTTTTAGGGGTATTTCTTGGACTCCTTTTGGCTGTATTTTCCCTCTTTGCTCTTGAAAAATGCTTTCTTTTGATTACACGCGTGTGCAAATGCGCACACATTCAATGAATGCTTCACATGTTTTGGTGATCTTGACATATTTTTTAATTTGTCGTGTAGAGCCCTGATTTTGTGCAAGAAGCCATGGATATAGCAGCCAAAGAACTAATAGCTATTGCATCACCTGGACAAGGTTTTTTTTTTATCTCTCTTTTTCTTCTGCAGTGTATTGGTAAGAATCTTGACTTATGTCAAATTAAACTTGCACTTGTGATGACAGTTTCACAGGTTCAGCTTGACCGTGCCAAAAAATCCACGAAGTCTGCAGTTCTAATGAACCTGGAATCTAGAGTATGCTCTCACTTTCTCTATTCATTATTCTCAAACTCTGGCCTTTAGTTCCCTTTCATTATGGTCCCCTTCAATTACAATTTTCATTCCTAGCTCCCTTACTTCATCCTTGACCACCTGATTATGTGATTATGGTATCATTGCAATCCTGTTGTTAGTTTCCCTTCTTGTTCTTTCTATCTTCTATTGTGATGGGGAATGGGGTCAGTTAGGTTTCCAAGTAAATAGCCTTTTTGGTCTTTGACATTTTCAATTTGACATTAATTTGGTCCGAACAAAAGTTTTTACATCAATTTAGTCTCGATATATATTAATTTCGACATCAATTTAGTTATTTTTTGAGATCTGCACTTTAACGGAATGACTAAATTGATGTCAAAGTCGGAAATAGTAGGACTAAATGTCAAAAATTTTGTTAGAATCAAATTAATATAAAATGTTGGTAGGATCAAATTGATGTAAAAAATTTTGGTAGGATCAAATTGATATCAAATTAAAATTTTGACCAAAAACTTATTTAGTTTAGTTTTTATGTTGGTTGTTGCATTCTTAAAATCATTTTCTTTTTCAGATGATTGCATCAGAAGATATAGGAAGGCAGATTTTGACTTATGGAGAAAGGTAAGCAATCAATTCTCAAATAATGTATCAATCCCAAAAATTCCTGAGTTGGTTTTTAATGAACAATCTTTTGCTTTTGAATTTCCCACAATTATTCTATTCACTAGTTTAGCAGCAGACTGTTGCAAAGCCTGCTGGGTTTGTAGTTGTTACTTTTTAACTCTTGAATGGAAGTGTAATTCTTGTTTTGCAAACTGTAACTTAAAGAGTTTCTCAACCATTACAGGAAGCCCTTGGAGCAGTTCTTGAAGGCTGTTGATGAAATCACTTTGAATGATATCACTAAAATTTCTCAGAAGATTATTTCCTCTCCTTTGACTATGGCATCATATGGAGATGGTAAGTAACAAGTTTTCTTCTTAATAACTAAGAAGCATGAATATCTCAAAATAATTGTCGTGTCCATTTCGAAATACGGATCGAGCCAGATATTTCAGATACTTTCACACACTCCTAATTATACTTTACAAATTTTTATTTTAGCGTTTTAATTTTTATACCTACATAAATGGAAATTCTATAACAATGAAATACATAAGTGCATTTTATTATATTTGCCATAATTTATGCTAATATTGAAATCATTATTCTTTTCTTTTAGTTTAAGCTTTTATGTTTTCATTCTAATTTCATACTAATTTTATGCTATAATGGACATGTCATATCCTATAATTTTTTAAGGCTTAAATATGTTTAGTCCCTATAAATATATGTCGTTTTGGTTCTGGTCTCCAAGCTTTTTCAGGTTTTTATTCTCTTATTCTTTTATTATTATTATGTTTTTAGTCCTAATTTTATTTTACACCATTAAGTGGTGATATTTATAAAGACTAATCAAGATTTTTAAGATGTTTATAAGGACAAGAAACAAAATTTTTAATATTCATAAGGACGAAATGTATATATTAAATTATCTGTAATGACCTAAATTTAGAGTTTAGGGATTGAAAAACACAATATTAGAAAAAAGAGGGATCAAAAACCAATTTTTTTGAACTAAAATCAAAATTACCTATATTTATAGGGATTAGAACATATTTAAAAAAAATTGTCGTATTCGCAGATCCATGTCATAACGGATCCATATAATGGATCTACATTCGGGCTTCATATATATCTTAATATGGCAGTCTAGACCGTTGATTAACAGTACATTATTTTCTTTCACCGCAGTTATAAATGTCCCCAGCTATGAATCTGTTAATAGCAAGTTCCATGCAAAATGATAGTTCCTCTTGTTATCAACCACTGCACCACCATGTTTTCTGGAACGCATCAGCACTTCCAATTTGCAAGAGCAATACACCATGTAAGCATTAGGTGTATGGTCTTCTAAGGAGCCATTATTCATGTTCCTTTTTTTTTTTTTTCTTATTGATTTGCCAGATGTATTAGGTGTATCTCAGTCAATGATCACATCAGTTTTAAAAAAAAAAAATGAAGAGTGGTCTTGGCACAATAGCATTGCTATTTTGTGATCTAGAGGCGGGTTAAATCCTCAAAATAGCCTCCACTTAGGGGTATGAGGCTGTGCACATCTATCCTCTCAAATCTCACTAGATGAAAGTGTCCTGTACCAGGCTCTTTTTTATAATTAATGAATCAATTCTCTCATTCCTCACCTTAATAGAGCACAAAACAAAACGTTGCTTTTATACGAAACACAGGAAACTTATTCTTAATAAGGCCTTTTATTATCTCGTCCTCATCTGTTCTAAAACCTTGGTGTTTTGGTTCATTTCATCATAATGATTAGGTGTGAGTGGATTAGAGTTTGGGACTTTGTTTTGCATCAATATGATATTTATAAACTTTATTTTTACATCCACTTAATTTTACAATCTTTATTTTGATTGTAAGTTAGTAGTAATGCGATTGGTGTTTGGAAATTTTTCACGTATTGTTTAGGTAGTATCAATCAAAATAAAGAAGTTACACTATCAAACAAACAATAGCCTTATAAAATGCAGAGCTAACTAATGGGAAATAATGTTATGCAATCCTATATTATAACCGGTAATTGTATGTGATATATCATAATTATGTGTTGAAATTCTAAATGCATGTTGTGATTTCTTATTATGCAATTTAACATTTAACCGAATTAATCTATTTTCAGTGACCTAAAACAAAATTCGTTTATTTTTCTGGATGAAAAACATATTTAGGGTCTGTTTGGTGTATATTTTCATTTTTAATTTTTTAAATTTTATAAAGAAAATATTAATAATTATAAAATTTAGTATTTAATTTTAATTTTTAATTTTTAATATTTTCTTTATAAAATTCTAAAAATTGAAAATAAAATTGAAAAGTGGACATGTCCTTAATTTTCTTGTGTTTTTCAGAAGATCAAAATAATGAGGATGGTACTACCAACTACTGATGTGAGGAGAGAAATGGCAGAGGCAGTAATGGTCGTGGGGAGGGAGTGAAACATGGTAGTTGTCGTGGTACTGGCTCTGACAGCACTGGTGCTTAATGGCGCCTTTGTTACTTTTTCAAATGATAATAGATATAATGTGATTTGAGAAATGGTGCGGATATTTCTTTCAATTGGCAGCGAATGGCATAATTTCTTATGAACCCAGTTCCCTTTCGAGCCAAACACGCTTTATTTTCATTACCATTTCATTTCTTCCCATTCCAACAAAATCAAATGCTCAAAATCTCACTAGATGGGAATGGTGCGGACTTATCATTTTAGGAAGAGAAATTATCGATCGTAAAGAAGTTTACTACAACCAAATTATGGTGCGGACTTGGCTATTATGATTTATGTCCCTAATTCATTCAATATCATTTTTTTTTTGTGTGAAGTAATACCACAATGCTTGGAATCATGCAAATTTATGATTATTTTTTACGTAAATTGATTGGTTTGGATGAACTTTTCAAAAGAAAAAACGTGTTTCTTAGTAATTGATTTTTTAAATAAGATCTTTTAAAAAAGTAAAAATTATTTTTATTTGGATTTAAAATTATTCCATATTTAACCACATAGTGTGGCATAGCTAGTAAGAAGGATGTGTTTCCTTAATCATCTCCTTTCTAGATTCAATCCTTAAAAAAATGGGAATGTACTTTACCAGTACCAGGAGTCACACCCTCTTGGGCCTCACAGTTCAAATTCGACTAGTGATCTTTAGATTAAATATAGGTGAGAGACAAAAAAAAAAAATCTATATTTAGATATAATCTTAAAAAATCTTCATTTATTCTTAAACATATTTTGTATTATAAAAAGATCTTTTTCTAGAAGATGGAAATAATTATAACTTCTGGAAGAAGATCTTCTATATTTTGTCAGTGGTTCTACTTTTATTAAAATATTTTACACAAACGTCTAAAAAAATATAAAAAAAATAGTTTTTGATTCAGTTTTTTTAATCAAAATAATAACACACAAACGAACCATCTTGAATTTGAATTAAGTATTTAATAGCCACTTTTTTTGTCATTCATAAAATTCTCAGAGATTATCTAAGTAGCAAGATTAGCACATGCATGCATAAATAGTCAATATCATCGATCATACTTTTCAAATAACCAAAAATTTGAATAATGCTCGATGTGCAATTGCAACCATATTGGATTAATAAAAGAGTAAAATTATCTAATCTCTTTGAGATTATGTATAATTTACACTCAAAACCCATTTATTTTATACAGTTGTCAATGTAGGTCTTTAAGTTTCAATAAAATTTATGGTCACAGGACAATTGGATTTAATCGAAATATAATAAAATATAAATTAAAGAATATAATAGAATATCAAAACTGATCTCAATCTTGCATCATATTTTCCATAGTATAGCCAATCCTTCCCTCCTCCCCTTTTCCCATCACATCACGATTTAAAAAGGTAAATTTTTCAAAAGGGACCCACATGTTCCACACCCTCACCATCCATCAATCAAATTCCACCACCCCAAAAGGCACATCTTCTCATCAGCCAATCAATACATGCCACCATAGCCAGCCACCCCCTCACCAGTGGAACTATATCAAAAATTAAAACCAAGAGCTTGCACAGCATGATTCTTGATTTCTTTCCCAAAGCAGCAGTTTGCACAACTACGCTTCCTCTCAGTTGCCGATTCCACTCTTCTGAAGAGCTTCTATTGCAGTTAACAAACAAGAACAACACCACTGGGAACCAGAACAGGAGCGAGGATTTTAATAGAGCAGAGTGGAGCAGACGCCCGAAGCAGCATGCGAAAGGCATAGGCGCTGAGGAGCGGCGTGGAGCTGAGGCAACTTCATTGGAAAAGAAGATCTGATGAGGAAAACTGGAGAAGACACTAAATGTGTAGTGATGCTTGAGCTTTTTTTAAAGAGCTGCTCAAAAACAGCAACAATTTGCCTTTCTTCTTCCATTTTTGTTTTTCTTTTTTTTTTTAAGCTAAAAAGCCTGAACCGGCTAACCTCATAAACTGGACCGGTCCACTGGTTTTGGCCGGTTCTTGACCGGTTTTTGACCCTCGGGTTTTAGACACTTAACCACTGGCAAGGCAACTGGTTCCTGGTTCACAATTGGAGGTCAATTTCTCTTCTATGAGTAAAATGATACTAAACCCCTATCAAATATCAATTTGTTAATTCAAGTGACAAACAGGTAACATATGACATATATATATATGACTATATTAAAAATAAAAGTATAATATTTTAACAATATTTAACATATTGATTGAATAAAATATTTTTCTTATGTGGAATGAAACTTATTACAAATATTGTCAAAATATTATAATTTTATCATTGATAATCATATATATATCACATATCTTTTTTGCCACTTAAATTAATGAATTAATATCTATAAGAAAGGTTAGTGTATTTTTAGCAAATCTCAAGATGCTCTAGTGATAATTTTGTAAAATAAATGGTTACTACTAGAAACTCGTAGAACACAGATGGATTTTACAAATGGATTTTTTTTGTCTCTGATACAGATGGGTAAATGAAAACATGGAAAAAAGTTTTTTTGGCAAAATCTATAAATCCTTTCATAATGGTTGACACAAACTCACATCATATGGTGCGTAACTTCAGACGAAAAAATCCTGTAATTTGAAATTTAATGTGCGTATTTAATATGTGCATTCAGCGAATTTTCCCTTCATAAATTCATCTGTAATTTGAAATTTAAAATTATAGATGGAAAAATTTGTTTATAAAGTCGTTAATGAAACACGTCATTTCATTGACGGCTTTATGGGTATGTATCTATAATTCTTTTAATGAAACGATGTGTTTCATTAAAAGAATTATAGATAGATTTTTCTTCTGTAACATTAGAATTATGGTTACAAATGTGAAGCCCTCTTCTTCTTTCCCATCTCTCATTTTCAATTCTCTCTCTTCTCTCTCTATTAGAAAATAGTCTCTCTCTCTCTTCATCTGTAAAGCTTATAAAATCTGTTTATGTTTCGCAAAAATCTTGTAAAGTGTAATTACAATAAATTTTAGGGAAAGCCAGTGAAAGTTAACCTCAACAATATTTTTTTTTAATGGTGTGTTTGATTATAGAATAAAAATAAAATATAAATTTTCATGCATATAAGTTTATTTATTCGTAAAATTTTCCACCCAATTACTCTTAGCCAAACATACCTTGACTCGTCCGCCATCAAACTTATCATACCTGAAAATCATAGTAGATTTTGAAGAAGTTAATTTAAGGAATACGAATGATGTCATTATTTTAGGTGTCAAATTTTTATTGAAAGAGACAAGGAAATAGATTGGCAGAGAACTTCAATCCCATTACTTTACATCCTATTTTAATCAATAAGTGTTAAATTTATTTAACCAGAAATGTAATTAACTATTAACAACTGATCCTATTTTGAGCTAATATTCATGACTGACTTAATTTACAAGCTGAACTTTTAAATTGCCAGAGCAGATTTAATTAGAATGGAATTTCTTTTTTGGAAAAAAAAAACCGACAAGAAGTCAATATTGCCTCGTGGAAAACATGCAAAACATTGTACAAAAGACAAGGATAATGAGAAAGTGAATGCAGAAGCAAAAGTTACAAGGACAATAGTTTTTTGGGAATTAATTAAAGCATGTGTGCAGTATACGATCATCGTAATTCATTAAAAAAAAAAAACAATTTTTAGTTCAGATTGCTAAAAAAAATAATTTCGATGCAAATATTTTTAAAATGATTTGACCTTAGTATTTCTTGCTAATTTGGCTATATTAAATACCAAATAGGATAATAAAGGATCACATTATATTCAATTCTACATGACGGCTATAATAATCCAATGTATCAAAATGTTATTGTAACATAGGTACGTAGGTTATTGGGTCATGTAATATGGAATATCGGATTGGATCCAGTGAGTTATTTGATGAGCATTTTAATATATAAAATTCAGCTTAAATATGTTTTTGCTTTTTATAATATAATTATAGGTCATTTTGATTTTAATCTCTCTATTTTTTTTAGTTTTTGGTCCCTCTTTTTTTATTACTATGTTTTTTATACTTGCTTTAAATTTAGGTCCCTCTAAGTAGTTTAAATACACATTTAGTCTTTATGGATATTGAAATTTTGCATTTTATCCTTATAAATAACTTAAAAATTTTCCTTTTGATCGTTACAAATATCACTACTTAACAGTGTTGATTATGGTAGGGACCAAAATCAAAATATTAGAAAAATGAAGGAATATTAAAAGCCTAAAAAAAATTAAAGGAGTAAAATGATTTATATTTATAAGGATTACAAACATATTAAAGTCAAAAAATTTTTAAATAGATACAAATTTAAAGATTCTTTATTGAGAACACTCACAATAAAATTAGCAAGTAAATGTAGCTTGAATAAATATGATGAGACCCATTTTTGTTATGAGTATGCCTAAAAATGAGTTGTTAGACTATGTAAAAATTTCTCTTTGACGCATATGATTAGTAATTGCTACGTAGGATTATATGACATGACAATTCATTAGTCAGCTCAATATTTAAATAATGACAAAATAATAATGATAGATACTAAAAGTAAATAATTTTGGAAATATTTAGACCAGTTAAAAGTAAAAATTGAAATTCACTAATTTTTCATGGAATAAAAGCATATTTAAATCAAACTAATTTATTGTCATTCACTAAAAACGTAACAAATTGTCATATCATTATGAATTTGAGAAATCATTGGGGTAAAATAAAACTTGACAATAATATTATTATAACATGTATAAAATAATAGTTCTTAATTTAGTCCCACATTTCTTTACACACGGTACTTTTGTTATTTTCCTATTATTTTATACATATTGTAATATTATTGTCAAGTTTTGTTCCCAATCACTTCTCTATGAATTTATGATTAGTGTTATCAATTTAAACTAATATATAGACTTTTTTTCGTATTTTAATTATATAATAGTATAAAATTATTTTATACTTTGAGTGTATGAAATTTAAATTCATGATATATATATATATATATATATATATATATATATATATATATATATATATATATGTGTGTGTGTGTGCGCGCGTATGCGTGTGTTTGCGCGCGCACGCGAGAGAGATCTGTTTACTTCAAAATTAAATCCCTTTTATTTACTCTATTGAATAGCTTCTTGTAAACAACAAAATCCATCAATCCAATTATTGAATTATGTGATATTATCTTGGTAATCAAGAATATCAAATTTCAGAACATTTTGACATCGGTGGATATATTATTGATACTCAACATTTATATGTATTCTCAAAACTATATTATTTGTCCAAATAAAAGGGATGATAAAGTATCAAACTATTTTGAAATTTTATGAAATTGTATACACTTAATCTATATAATGAGAACTTACAAATCAACAGTTGAATTGATAAAACTTGATGTTTATGAAAAGTTATTCAATAAAGTAAGTATACCAAGGTTTACAAATAAAAAATAAATGGTTGAAAATTTTATTACTTGTACATAAATTTTTAATCTATTCTATACTATTAATAAAGAAGATTATGGTGAGTTATCACCTTTTAACATGGTCTGAAAAGGACTAGCTGGTTCGTTGGCCAGATTGAATCAGAACAAGGTGCTGGGGTTGAACTTGAAAACCGCCTCCATAGAACCACTCAAGAACGTTAAGGGAGGGAACCACCAAACTAGCCAAGGAGAACTAGCGACCAATGAATGAGAACCGCTCCTATTAGGTTAGAGTTGAACCTAAAACCAGCCAGAACCACTAAGGATTGAAGGAGGGGACCACCAAACTAGCCAAACCGACTAGCAGGCCAAACCGGTTTGACAATTTTTTTTAATAAAAAGATGTAAAATGACATTATTTTGGATTTTTTAAAAAAAAATCTAAAATCTCATTTTTTTTCTAATTATTTTCCTTTTTTGATATGGAAAGTAGTAACTTGAGATATTTGATCCGCATGAATAATATTTATTTTGATTAAGGGATGAATTATGTTATGTTCTATGGGTTTTATTGATACCTAATTTAATTTTTAGTTATTTTATGACATATTTTATTTTTTATTGTTATATATTTATATAAATATAGATTTTACTATATACCAGTTATATTTCGATTAACTTCAATTAGCAAGTAACTTCTAAATCTCTAAACCCTTACCTTAAGGTTCGATATACGATATGATTTTTAGAACCTTGTCTTTTAGTACCTCCTTACTCTATCAATTTTTTTCCAACTCCATATACACAAATATATAAAGAGTATAATCATTCACTGTATCATCTACCCCACTTTCCTGTGTTTTTTTTTCTTTTCTTTTTCATGTAACCAGTCTCCTTTTAACTGTATAAAAGGAATATATAGATTAAAAAAAATCATTAATTTCTATTAAATAAATCATATATATATATATATATATATGATATTTTTGTTTTGATGAATGTGTATTTTAATGTTAATTTACACTTGAATTCATATATTACATCTATATACATAACGTGTTTTTAAATAATTTTTTTTATGTAAATGCTGCTTTCTACCATTTAGTTCGGTTTCTGCATAAGCCAATCTGTATTATTCTTAAGGATAATGATCCACAATTACACATAATGATCAACGATTACATATAAAAGATAGCACTTTATAACATGGGAAGGCAGAAGTAAGAAAAAGAAAGAAGAAAATCAAGAACGAAAGTGGCTACATTATCGAAAATAATAACCACTATCACAAGTCATGTCAAGATTGAGTGAGAAAATATATTATTTGTGAAATTATCTGAGGCCTACTCTTGAAGGGGTTGATGTGTCTCACTTTTTTCCTTTTAACATGTTGATGGGTCTCACTTTATGAAGACGAAAACAACAAACGCAATTTTCAAAAAATATTAATATAAATTTAAGTTTATAATAAATTTTACATGTGATATAATTTTTAAAAATATTTTTATAATACTTATATGTTTTTAATTTTAAATTATATTTTAAAGAACTGATATATTATCATATGCAAAGTTGTCGCTGCTCAGACGGTCTTTTCTTGACTTTAAGGCCGCCTGTTTGTTGAAAAACTCTTCAGTTACCTTTAATCGAGAAAAATTGTATTATTTATTATTTTATTAGTTTAAAGAGTATGAACCAATAGGAATTTATTAAAATAACAGAATATGCTCAATGATTATGATAATAAATAATTATTTTTTATAATTTATCAAGATTAAACAAGAATATATATATTACTACTTATCTAATTTAAATAATTACCTATTATCATAATCACCAATTATGATATCATTTTAATAAAATTGTATTGGTTAATAATATAAAATTATTTTACATAATGAGTGTTTCAAACTAATAAAATAAAAATATTTCTTTGTATGATACTCTTATAAAATATAAGTGTGTATCAGTGCATTTTTATTCTTTGTGATTAAAAATAAATTATATATTTCACTAACTTAAATTTTTAAAATTTTTCAAATTAAATATTAAATCATAATCATTACTTAGATAAAGAATATCAATATTCATAGATATCTAATAAAAATCATATGGTAATGCATTTCTTCTTGATTAAAAGTAGCTGAGGATAAATAAAAAAAAAAAAGTAGGTGAGGATTTTTTTCTTAACAAAAACGTGGCCTTAAATTCAAGAAAGGACCATGACAATATTCCCTATGATGTTTCGTCTTAATAAAGTGAGACCCATCAACCTCATCTGAGACAGGCCTGATGATTTCACATTGTTCTCAGAGCATATGACCTGTCCCATTTCTGCTTGTTCTGACAGTACCCTCTCGTAGAGAAATAATCATTGTTACTGTTAACTAAATTAAATTGATGATTGATCCAAGAAATTAAAAAAAAAAATCCATACTAATTTTTTATATTCAGTTTATTTTAACTTAAGATTGAATTAAACTAATAATTATTGATTTAATTCATGTTTTTATATTTTCATGACACGAAACTCAAACATTCAATTTGAAGTGAATTTATTTTTTCCTTTAAATCCGAATCAAACGAACCTGTTTGCAATCTCATCGGATATGCTTGTTGGCTACAGGTGAGACATGCAAGGGAAAAGAAAAAAGAAACACTCCCTTTTCTTTTGGTGAGGTTTGAACGCGGACTTGAGTTAAATGTTCTCAATATTTACAAAATAAAAATTCCATCTCGTATTCATCTCAAAACATTTTCAGCACTACAACTGAAAATACGAAAACGTGAAAACGTGAATCTGACCTTTTCAATTTTGTGCATCTTTTGAAAACATTTTCAATGGAAATATTTTCCTAGAAAGGTGACCAAACATATTTTCATCTATTATTTATGAGCAAATCAAACGCACTCTAAAATTTTTGAAGGGAAGTAAATTAATGAGAACATGACATGTGGCAAGAGGAACTTAGTTTTCTTATAAAGATATAGAAAAGCCACAAAATCGATAATAAATATTACTAATATATATAATTGATTAAAAAAATTATCGCAAGAAATTGCGATTGAACCAAATCGGTCAAGAATTATGTTTATAATAATTTTTTTAATATTTAACGACCAATTAGGCGATGAAAATTTTACTTTCGTGAAAGAAGACGCCTAAGATAGATATTATTTTGCTCGAACATGAGCACATAATTTATTTATTACAACCGCGAAAGAGAAAACAAACTTGTATCTCTTAAGTGACTTTGTTTCACCCAAAGCTCACAACCAGGGCTGGTTGGTTAATCATCTCCATATCTTATTTGAGGAAAAACAGTAAATAGTAGATTAATTAGTGGCAGAGCTTCAACTAATGTAGTACAGTGGATCGGGCAGCTTAAAGGTCCTATTGCCAGTGTTGGTTCCCAAGATATCACTCCATTGATCCCCTATGTTTCCAACGATTCTGTACCCTTTCTCCTCTAGCTTCCTTCTCTCAGATGATTTGTATGTAACTGCGGTTGTACCATGATATTCCGATGTATCCCTACAACCAAACATCAATTAGGTTAGATATAAGATAATGAGTTTATCTAATAAGTGTCCTTTAATGTTCTAAGAATACAAATTAAAAACTTAAAAGGAGAAACTTCTGTCATGGGAGATAAATTTTTATATTTTCAATACTTAAAATTCACCATTAAATTTAAATATTTATCTGAAGACACTGATTAGTGAAACTCTAAAATTAATTATTTATTTTTATTTGAGTTTAAATTTTTAAGATAAATAATTTTATGATATAATATTAAAATTTTTATGTGTACTAATGGTCAGATTCAATAATTGTTATCTCTTGTTTTAATAAATTGTTCACGATTTATGAAAAAAGAGATATTTGTCTTATCCGTTTAAGCTTTTTTCGGAGAGATGTTCTATGATAAATTGTTTGATTTCTCTGTATAAAGAAGAGTTTATTGTTTCAACCTTCAAAACGTGATAATCTACAAAGTATTAAAATGATAACGCCTGAAAATTGTCAATTAACACGTTTGTCTCTTCTATTTGACTGACATGTGTTGTCCCCCACCCAGTCCTTCATATCCCTTTTTTTATTGTTTCGAATGGATCCTCACCAGACAACAAATCGTCTTCTAGTAATCATTCTAGTTGTTTATTGTTTTTCAACATATTAATTAACAGTTGTGTGGAAAATATTTTTATTAATTTACTTTTACAGAACATGTGTCTTCAATTTATGACCGTGAATAAAGCATTGAGATAAAGTTTAATTAGATGTCACATGAATGATTAATTTATTGATATGAAGCAATAGATAGTTATGTATATTTTCTTATACGCAATAATTTAGTTGAATTATTGTTCGTTTGAAAATGGCTGAATTATTGGTTTCCTGTAGTTAGGAATATTTTTCTTTTCTTTTCCATTATTGATCATTGGACAAAAGAAAACTACTTTAAAGATTTCATTTTAATATATTTTTTGTGATAAAATTTTGAAAAATATTAGACAATAAGAAATTTCATCAGAATATTATTTCCAGAATAATATGGTTATCCTTTAGATGAATAATTAGGTCATACAATTTTATTCCATTCAATAGCCACCATTATTTATATTAAAAAATTATAATTATAATTATATTTTTCTGAATATATAATATTATTTTAATATTTTATATTATTATTCAATTATATCAATAATGCATTTTTATAAATACTTATAATCGATGTATTGAAATTTACAAATGTAATTTAGATTTAATTTAATTTTAATAGTATCTGTATAATTTTTTTTATATATAACCATCCAATTATATTTTGTTATATTAGAAAGAGTAGTGTTTGATTAACAACAAAATGATCATTTCACAAGTCACATATATAATAATATATGATTTGTTACCTTCGTCTGAAATTTATATTAATAGCATGTCAAAATTAAAATTGATTGTCATTATCTTTCACATGACTTTTTTTCTGGGTAAAATGTTTAATTATATATAGGAATTTTTTTTTCTGGATCTTTAGAGTATGCCTTTAAAGTAGATTCATCAGTTACAAAAATCTGTTACAAACTTGATGCCTAGCTATTATTATTTTCTTGAAGGGTTTTTTTTTTCATATATATACAATCTTGAGAGGTTTAAAGCAACACTATATATATCCCAACATAAACAATTTAAGAACTGCGAATAAGTGTAAAAAGATAAAAAAAGAGAGAGATTATTAGATTCTTACTTCAGAATCAACTTCTCCCAAGTGTAGTACCCAGCATCCTTAAGGTTGGTAGCTGTAATTTCTCTTTGACTCTCTGGTCTTCCAGTTAAGAACACAATCTTGATGCCAAGATGCAACAATTTCTTGTACAGTTTATGGCTCTCCGGCAGTGCTGGTGCTGTGCCAAGGTCAACCCATCCATTAAACGCCGTTGCGTTATATGGTTCCACCCTGTCATTCAATTTTTGAGGAATAAAATTATATTTTGCATAAAATAGAATGAGGACTATTAATTATTTGAACGAAAGCTTGTGACATAATCTCGACATATATATCATCAAATCCAACCGTGGAAAAAAGTCTCATAATTCCTTTTTTCAATTTTTTCACTGTGTCATATCTTTCTAATCAAGTAGGTATATTGGGATGCGTCAAATGTGATGCGTACAAATAAAATAAAATTTCTCAAATAAAATATAGAGAAGTTTTTATATGCCATTGAAATAAGAAAGAAAGCTCCTCGTTACACCATTTTGTGTGCATCTCAGTTACTTTGACTATATTATGATTTCCTGTTTAAACAATTTTTTTATTATCAGTTATAATTATGTCAAACATTAATTATTCAAAAACAGCTTCCAGAAAATTCCCTAAGATTAAAATATAAAATCATTATATTGTTTTGAGTAATTACATCACTTCTAAATAAATTTTAGGATATATTTGGTTGAGGGATAAAAGTATGGGTAAAAATTACATAGACGAGTTTTATATGTAAAATAATAAATCAAGCTCATCTAGGTAATTAACCCTATTTTTATCCTCTAACTAAATATGTCCTTACGATGTATTTGGTTTGGGAATAAAAATATGATAGAAATTTTAATAAATAAATTTAATGTATAAAATTACATATAAAACTAATTATCCATAAAAATTTTCATTCCATTTTCACCTCAAACCTAACATACTCTAATCTTGATAATTTATGTGTAACTTATTGACCAAGATTTGCTTCTCCTACCCTCTCGTAAGTCACAATAATTGGTTATAAAGGACTGCATCTTTTTCCTTTTATTAGACGTACGTGGGATTTGGCTATTTCCAAAATCTGCAAAAGTTCGCTTCTAATTATTGGTCCAAAACCTAAACTCAATACCAAAGATAGTTAATTAAACATATATTAATTAAACATATATGAAACATAATTGCTAATATTAAAAAAGAAACGACATGGATCGAGCCAAAAAGAAAAGGAAAGAGCATACATACCCAAATCCGTGCTTAGCATAATATGGCAAGTTAGACAGTGAAGTCTCATCTATGTCAAACACCCATATGTCTTTGCCATCCCCATTGAGGTTGAGGCTCTTAGCATAAAGATAAGCTTCCTGAGTAACTGCTCTGGAGTCTTCCCTATATTGCTTGCCAAGGATATAGTTCCCCACATAACCCTCACACTCTTGTGGAACACTTGTCCAGTCAATAATGTTGTGTGCTTCCACACCAAGCCTCCAACTTGAGCAAGATATTTCAGGAATGTAGTGGCCACCTAAGCCAGTTTTCATCCGGAGGGGGAAAATTTGGAACCTTAGGCCATGGTCTGAGCCATGGCAAGTTGCTAAAAGTGTAGCAAGAAAGAAAAGGAGAGCCACAAGTCTCATGACTACTGTAGCTAGGATAAGAAACTTTGATGTTTTGCAAATTGCTTCGCTTTCTTTGGTTCTTTAAATAGAAAGAAAAACCCAGTTAGAGGACAAAATAATTATGAATATAATTATTGATTTTATTTAGCCACTATCACTATTAAAATTCAATTGACTTAACATCTTAGTTTATGATGCCTATAATAGGTGTACCCTCAAGGTTGATGCAGTTTTAGAAACTTTAAAAAAATAATATCATATAATTGTTAAGGGCTATAGTTTTTAACTTAATAGTAAATGTTTGCTTCAAGAAATGGTATTAGAGCAATGTCATGAGTTTATAGTGCCTCTAATGAGGGCAGCAAGAAAATTCTTATATAAATACAAGTCCAACACTTTAGTTTTTTCATATAATCATAATATATTTTGCTTTGACTCATAAATAAGTGACTATATATTAAATAAAATGGACGCTTGTATCACATGGACCATATGAAATGATATAATATAGTACAAATAATTTATGAGTACCAATAATTTCGAATGGCAAATTAATCTAGACATTTCACTGTGTTATCGGCGTGTTGTTTTATCGCATGGCCTATTATTGTCCGGTACGTTATCACATTCACAACAGTCAACAGGTCTTATATTAATATTAAGTATACATATTTAATTTCTGATATAGTTTCATGACATCCACGCACTTCACGATGAAGGTATTATAGTATTATCCGCATTTTTAGCATAAAATAATACGATTGAATATTTTTTTATATTCACCCATTTTATTGCGAAAAGATAATACAAATCATCCGTTCTTGACTGGTTTTAAGTGGTTTGAAACTTATTTTTCTTAAATAATATTCAATTCTTATAAATGAAGAAAAAAAAATAGTACATTTTAACATAATTTTATGGATTGGCATAAATCAATATTAAAATGATTTTGGACCCATATTATTAATTGGATATCAAAGTAATCAAAATTTATTGCTTAAACTCAATGATTTGTGATCACGTTAGTTGTTAATATCATGGCAATACTCTTTCCTTTTAGAATATCTATCCATTTTCAGACAATTTTATATTTTAACATATATATAAATTTACATTTTAATAAAATATTAGTTTTTTATTTCAATATTATTTCTAATTAATTTTATATTTTTAAAATATTCTATTTAATATTAGCATTGTATATTGTGCTATATCAATAAATATGTAGGGATATATTTATCTATTCACTATATTATACTCAATTACCAATATAATTTATTATCTTTCTTAATATCTGTGTTTATTCTAAATTGATAAATATTTTGAAAAGGTAGTATTATTTAGTGATAGAATCAATCACTAACTTACATACTTTCATTATTTTTATTTTTAAAATAAAAATATTATTATATAACAGAATGAATGTATAAATTAGTTATGGATTTTACCACAAATAAAAATCGATGGCATTCATTAATAGAATGAGTATAATCTTACATACACATTATGGAAAATACTAAATAACCCAAAACTTATCCAAAATTTTGTATTCAGAATTATGTGGAATAATTATTAGCTTTTAGATGAATTGATGGGTTATACCACTTTATTTCATTCAACTATCACCATGATTTTTGTCAAAGATTTTATATATATCTTTCTAAATGTGAAGCATTACTCATACAATATCTCAAAAACATGCAATAACTTTTCATCACTACAAAAACAAGTTTCAAATATCCACATATATCATTTAGGGTTAAATATATTTTACCTCTTTGAATTTTAGGTCATGTCCAATTTTATACCTTAACTTTTCAAAATATGTATTATGATACTCTGAACTTTTTAATCAAAAAAATCTCATGTTTTCAAACAGTCAAAATTTTAAGTCATAAGAGTGTAAGGTTATACAAATAAAAAATTAAAAGGATTAATTGCACATAATATTCATAAAAATATGTCAGGTTTTATAAATTAAAAACGTGTTCTTAAAACACCATATAAGATTAGCAGCAACAAAAACACATGTAAGATTATAGTTCTATGAGTTGCTCTAATACCATGCTATAATTTAATTAGGAGAGTGATTATAAGAATAATGAAACATGTATAGCTAAATTTAAATATAAGAAACATAAGTTTTTATGCTGTTTTTGGATGTTGGGTTACCTGTACTCTGCTCTCACCTTGTTGGGGCTTTGACCTTTGCACCCTTAATTATAAAAAAAGAAAAAAAAAAGAAAGAAAAAAGAAAGAGAGAGAAAGAGAAGAGGGGTGGGTGGGTGAGATTTTGCTTCAGCCATTACTCGTCGGCCTCATGCATGTGTACGATAGGATATTGAGTTTATAAGTAATATTTTCAAATATTGAACTTTTGTCCTTCAGTAATAATTGTTTAACTTTACCTCACCTAAGTCTCCACAAACGCTGAATAGAGGTAGACAGTGTGTAGGGAAACCATATGATAACGGATATACTGGATTTTCAAACTGAGTAATGCTAAATAATATAGCTAATATTAATCATCAAATTAAAATTATTGTTAAAATTCAAGGAAGGTGATTAAATATATTAAAAGAATAAAAGTCACTTTTTTCTCAATCTAAGGGTTAAAAATAACATCATCTAAATTGTAATGAAATTTTAATAAGGATTTAATTTTAATACACTAATAGTGTAAAGAAATTTTATATAATCATTCAATTATATACCATATCAGTTAAAATAGTTAACTTCTACCCCTTACTATTTGAAAAATTATGCAAAAATATAGATTTAATTGAATGACAATGTAAAACTCTTTATATTATTAGTGTATCACAATTAAACTCTTTTAATAATAATACTCTAATTATTTAGTATTTTTATTTTTGGTTTTAAAGAATTCCTTGAGAAACTAAAGAAGAAGTGAAGAAAAGATGGACAAATAAAGAAAAGATTATGTAAAGTGATAATTTCTCTAAAATGAGAAAATGAGGGATTTTCACTTTTGAATCAATAAAATACATAATATATGGATTCCATCAATTGATCAAATGGTGATAACCACCATACTTTCTTACTTTCTAACTAAGGAGGCATTTGATACACTGATATATATATATATATATATTATATGTTAAAATTAAATTATTTAGGACATGATAGAAATTCTTTGTTCTCAAATTATGTTCACCTTTTTATCTCCCTAATTATTTATTGTGACATAAAAATATAAGAATTAAGATTGATTTAAAAGTTTATAAATTATTAAATATATAATATCTATCTTTTACATATCAACAAATAATTGGATAAATAAGAAATGAGACTCAATGATTTCCGTCCCCTAAGACTACCATATGGTCCTCTTTGGCACTATACCTCAATGGTGACGGATTCCTTGGTCCTAGTTACTTAGGGACAACGTTACTCTCCATATAAAACAAGAGTCACAAGTGTCCTGTTACTTTAAAAAAATAAACAAACACACGTGTCCTGTACTTTAAATTTAAAAGAGGATCTCATGACAATACTTTTGCAGAAAGAGTCGTTTCTTGATAGATAATAGAGTAAATAATTCATTTAGTTCGTCAAAAGAAAATTTTATAAGGTTATTTAGTCCTCTAAAAATTAAATGCATGATTTTTTAAAATTTTAATAATAGGATATATTAATTTTTCTATATATATTTGGTTCTTTAAACATTAATAGAATTATACATTAATATGTTAATATGATATTAAGTGATATATATGTCATTTGAAATAAAATAGAATTTAAAATGACTCATTTTGATGATTAAAATTCACAAAATGAGTTATTTAAATCTCTATTATAAGTCAAAATAATTTCATTTTGTATAATTTTAACACCAAAATGAGTGTAATATATTTCAAAATAGCTTTATTTAACTAGCTTTTAACATTTAATGACACGTCGTCATTATATTATGCTACGTGTATAAGTCATTAATGAAAGTCGCAATCCTAATATCCCATTATTTTTAATCTTGAAAGACTATAAGATTAATTTCTTGTCATAAAGGATGAAATAGTCTGCATAAAAATCTTGATTGACTAAACGGATATTCCCTCTAGATAATATCTCCACGTTGCTCCATCTTCTCCTCACCACCACCACTACCTCCCTCCACCGCAACTGTCGCTGGAACTCATCCGTTCTCATCTCATTGCAACATTTGACTCTCGTTATTCCCAAGCCAAATAATCGTGGTTCAGTTTGCTGACCCTTTTTCATAGTTGCCTTTTTTTCCAATTTTTTTCTCCTTTTAGTCTTTCTAATTAATTTTCTTCTGTCATAAAGGGGACAATCGCCAACGATATCGGCCAATAAAAAAGAACATAACGATTGGAAGATAATAACGACTTTAGGTAATTTGTTTTTTTCTTCGATAATTATTGACAAGAAAGGCATAACCCAGTGGAGAAGCAAGTACATAAAGTTGTTACTGTTTGCCAAAGAGTTATCAAACTCTAGAACTCTTGGTTAGAAGTTGGAGGCTAATATTTATAATTGAAAACCTAATGAAGGAAAAACCAATATAAGATATATATATATATATATATATATATATATATAATAATAACACCCTTTATATCAGACAATACACAATAATAGCTCCCACACCAAAGCTATATCCAGTGAATCCTCCTGTTCGATGCAGAACATGAAAATGCAGCTTTACCTTCTTTCCCGGTAAAAGTTTGTGCATCGCAGAACCATTTTTTTCAAATGAAAAAAAAAATAACAGCATATATGCATTTTTCAATGAACCAAGCAAATCCATACAGGCATACAATTTCCAGACAGCTTGCAATGCATCTACACATGTGGGTAGAATTTCATTGAGAACAATTTTGCAAATATGTGATTTATACCAAAATCAAAAACTTAAAGTTACTTAGTTAAATTTTTATCATATGTTTCTAAAATTTTTATCATGGAAATAAATTGAAGATAATTAAACTGACATTGATTAAGGAAAATTTCATGACATCTGCTTAAGTTGTTTCTGAATTCAGATTTCACTTCTGTTACTCAGCTCATAGTGAGTGATTCCTATGTGCTTCTTTGGAATGAATGGATTCTTGAATGTGCAAGGCAATACTATCAAAAAGGTAATTTTTGCTTTTTCTTTCCAGCTTCTTTGCTTTGAAACCTCTTGCCTTTGAAGCTCCATATATTTGAGCTTCTATTGCAAACTTTACAATCTGTAACTGGACAACCGGCACATAACTCCTTTGATTGTAGGACATTTTCCATTTGTATGATCAATGCTCTTAATCAACATTCCTTTGACAATGAACTCAATCCTCAAAACTGTGCTTCACTGAGGCCATGGGTGCATCTTAGCCCAATAGACAATATATTCTTCCTCAAGACGTGTCGCAAAAATGGAACCATTTTCCTATTTCTAAGGCATAATCATCATGAACTGTTATGTAAAACAATTGTGCAATATCTCAGAATAATGATAAGAAGAATACATCTAGATTGTAAACTCTTTCATGTACATTAAGTTCATGCTGCTAACACTCAGCCTATATAGGCTTTATAATTCACAAAGTGGGTAGAAAGTGGCTTACTATTTATATTGAAGCTCGCAAATATTTTATCAAATATTCTTGGTGAAAGCCTTATTATCCTGGAACAATTCCGACTTAATTTTTCAACAATTAGAGCATCCCTGTTGAGCCTTAACATGGCCGTTCGTATGTGTATGAATAGTATCTGAGCCAATGTTCATAGTGTCAACCATAGAATGATGAAAAGTTACCAAACCTCTTGTAGTATTACAATGGTCTGAGAGGATAAATTGCAATAACAAGGATTATGATAGAAGGGAATCTCTTGTGAATTTTAGCCTGAAACCATTAGTCCAAACAAACCGTTTTCTTGTCCTTGTTTTAAAACCTTATTATCAAACCTATTTTCTTGTTCTTCAATTTTCCAAAAATGAATTCAAAATAACTTTTAAAAATGTATTTTAAAAAACTAAAAAAAGCAAACCCTTTCCAAACCGGCCCCTGGTTTAATTTGTCATTGGTCAATTTTTATGTGTTTTGATCATAAAAAATCTACTTCTACTTAATTGCCTTCACCTATCTAAAAACAAGGAAAAAAACTTTGTCCATTGAACTCTTAGTTCATGTATAATTCATAAACTTTTCCATTTTACAATACATTCCTCTATATTTATTAGATGATATAAAAAAGATCTTCTATTAGACAGATATTAAATCGTAACTGTTAAATAAACATGATGGTTTGTCTGACGTGTGACACAAAATTAGATTAATTGGCCTCTTTCTTAACACTAATTTCCAATGCCCAATCTCAACTCACTTTTCTCTGGATTTCTCAACTCACGCCTCCCTTTTCTAAACCATAATCAAAACCAGAAAACCAAAATCAAAACCAGCAAAAAAATCAAAACCGTAAAGGAAATCAAAACCAAAAACCAAAATCAGCAGGTCTTCTTGACATATTTATGGTTCTGATTCCAGTTGCAACATGACAAAATCAGAAAACCGAAAAACAAAATCACCACTGCAAGTTGACAAATTTATGGTTCCAGTTGATCCATTACTCTCCATCTTCTTCTTCCTTAGTTTTCTTTTTCGCAAGTCTTCTTCGATGGTCTTCACTGGTGTTCTTCTTCGATGGGTCTTCCCGATCTTCGCATCGCGGCCCCTTCTCCGTCGTGCAGTCGCGAGTCTTTCCCTGGTCTTCGCGTCGCTGTTGTTCACGAGTCTTCCTTTTCTGGTTGGCGCTGGTCTTCCTTTTCCTCTTTGCTTGAGTTGAGCGTCATGGCCTCTTTCAAGCAAGATGAAGTTGGAGCCTCCTTCGCGTCGCTGGTTGTACTGGTTTAGATCTGAAGAAAACAAGCAAGAAGGAGAAAAGGAAAAGGGTTTCAGAAATGGGAGGCATGAGTTGAGAGAGGAGGATTTGAAAAATTAGTGTTAAGAAAGTGATATAATTGTCTAATTTTATGTGCACGTGATAAGTATATATCACTTAGTAGTGGTTTTTAATACCTGTTAACATAATGTCTTTTTTGCAGATAAATATATGGAGTTATGTTACATAATTTAAAATCTAAATTGTATTAAATCAAAAGTTCAGGGTTAAATTATTTTTTTTCTGAAAACAAAGATTGAACGTGCAAAATTAATTTTTAAAAGGTGAGAGTTTGGCATATAAAATACTTTTTTAATTTGTATGGATAAAAAAGTCCGTAGATAATGATAAAAAAAAAATCTATACTATATCTATTCATCAAAATTAAATTAATAAAATAGTACTTTTTCAAGATTAAAAATAGCTGAGCACAAACACGTGGGTGGCCATAGTTAAATTAAAGAAAGAGTTTTATTGGTTGCAATCATAAAATACTGGACACAGTATAATTTATTTTATTTATTATTTAATTAAATATGGATCCAGCAATTTACAGTTTTCTTTCAGAAAGGGTCAAAGGACTGTCTGAAGAGCGAACATATTAATATTGCATCCAGCTGGCAGCTGATGATGTTTTTTCGTCTTCATAAATTAAAGAAAACTAAATATCTAAATAAGACCTTCAACGTATACTGGAGGATAAGTTAATTTTTTAAGTTTTAAAATTTTAAATTAATTTTTTATATTTTAAAAGGTAATAAATTGATTCCTTTATATAATTAAAAAGGAGATAAATTTTTCCCTTCACATATTATATGAAATTATATGGAGAAAATTTATTTTTTAAATATAAAAGATTAATTGAAATTTTTAAAATCTGAAAGACTAATTTATTTTTAAGAAAAATTTATTTGAATATTTACCCATTAAAAAAAGGACCCGTCAACCTCTTCAAAGATAGGCCTGATAATTTCATCCTGTTCTTACAACATTTGAGCTGTCCCACTTGTACCTGTTCATAGAGCACATGTCCTGTTGGCTCATAGAGGTATTGTCATACGTTCTTAAAAATATATATATATTAATAGTACTTATTATTTATAAAATATTACATCAATTTATATTTTATACATAATTAATATAAATAATATAACTTTATCTAATATATATAAAATTTAACGGAATAAAAATTATTTATTTGGTTTATTTTAAATTAACATTGGATTAAACTAAATATTACTGTAATCGATAAAGCCCCTTTGTAAGTAAAATTTTCAAAGATTGAACTTTTGTCTGCCACTGATAAATGTTTAACTTAATTACAACTTCATATACGTATGTGTAGACAAACGTACACTGGCTCAATAAAGCTAACAGTGTAGGGAAGCTATATGGTGACGGACATAGTGGATTTACCGACAGATTGAGTACGTAATGCTTTTAATCATAAAAAGGTTTTGAATCTAGAACCTATCAAAATCTTTCACTATTAAATCAATCTTAATAACTTACTGCAAAATAACTAACATTTCTCATCAAAATGATTGTTAGAATTTATGGAAGGTGATTAAATAAATTAAAAGAATAAAAATATTTTTTTATGTATAAATAATATATAAATTACTACAAAAAAAAATAACTATTTTTAACAATTCATTACATGTTTCGATTTACATTTGCAAAGCTCAAAAGCAATTTGGTGGATTTTATATACTTATTTGGTTTTTTATTCAGTTTTTGTTTAAAAGTGATCTTGGAGTCTATAATTGATTTTGGTTCCAAGCAATATTATCTGTTTTTTCTTTTGGCTCATAATTAAAATTATTAATTTTTTCAAAATCAATTTTTAGATTAAACTATAAAATATAAATCACTTTACTTCAAAATTATTTTTAATTGAAATCAATTATAATATAATCAATTTTATCCAAAATCAATTCTACAAATGCAAACTAAACTCACTTTACTTCAAAATTATTTTTAATTGAAATCAATTATAATATAATCAATTTTATCCAAAATCAATTCTACAAATACAAACTAAACCACATTTAAACATTGTAAGGTTCAATATAAATATTATCAAGAAAAATAATTTTAATATAAAGTAACTTAGAAATATTTATAACTTTTATTGATATTTAATAATTATGAAGAAAAATTTATAACTATTTTTAGCTATTACTTTATGTCAAAACTATTTTCAACAATACTTTTATGACACTTTCAATATTTAGATTGTTAAAATACTTATTTTTCTTATAATGAATTCATTTATATAAATGTCACCTTAGTTGTATCTCTTAACCAAATGCATCTTACATAATTGATTTACTAATTCCAGGAGGACCGAAATAAAGTAAATACATAATTTCATGGATTAAAATGGAACTCAATATTCTGAAAATTAAATCGAATTCAAGTTCAGCCGGTTTAACTAGGAACTAGACCTTGTCCAATCTGGGTAGTCATTAAAAATCGAAAATTTAAAAACCGGTCAACAATTGAAAAAACCAGTCAAAAACTGGTGAAACCGCCTAAACCAGGGCGGTTCACACGGTCTGTCAGTTCTTGCCGAAGAGCATCTTTATAACCATAGCCTCTCCCTTCCACCAACCTCCGACCATGCATCTGTACAACAAGCTTCGTCATGATCTTTAGTGCCTCCAATGTCGTTGCATTTCAACTCTTGAGCACCATCAAAATCATTGGTCGGCTCTCGCAATGTGGGTGAATAGGAGCACCACCGTGAAAACATGGCAGCTAAGAAACAGCAGCCCATAAAGAAAGAATGTGAGCAAACACAAAGAAGTTGAAGCAAGAAGATGAAATGCTTTCTCGGTTACTCAATTTCAAAGCCTTCAAAGTTCAAACACAACTTTGGCACAAAGCCGAGAAAGATTATGTGGCTTCCATCCATTGGTTTGAAAATCTTAAAAGGTAGTTTAGATAGATAAGATGAGAGGAGAGAGAAGTGAGTGTGAGATGGGTATGTGTGTTTTCCATGGTTGTGGTTTTTTTTTTTTGAGTCATTTTAAGAAATTGGGCAGCTCCTTTCTCTTGGTTACTCAAGTTCAAAGCCTTCAAAGTTTAAACACAACTTTGGCACAAAAGCCGAGAAAGAATATGTGGCTTCCATCCATTGGTTTGAAATCTTAAAGGTAGTTTAGATAGGATAAGATGAGAGAGAGAAATGAGTGTGAGATGGGTGTGTGTTTTGTTTTTCATGGTTGTGTTTTTTTTTTTTGAGTCATTTTAAGAAATTGGGCAGCTCCTTTTAGAATTGGGTTAATTCTATATATTTTTAACATTTATTTTTTGAGTAATAAATTTAATTTTATCAAATTTGTTGTCATTTTAATAGATGCACATATATATTTAATCAAATTTTTCATTATATTTATGACATCTCATTTATATTTTATATATTTATATAAATATATATTTTATTATATATCGGTTATATTCCATTGAGCCAAACCCTTAACCTTTCTACCTTTCAATGGACAGTCTAATTTTCAAAAGCTTGGTTTTCACTAATGTCCCATGTCAAATGGCATACTAGTGATAAACTACATTCTATTTGACAATAGAATTGATATGACTGAATAATAGGTTGAAATTGATAGCATATCTATGACAAATAAGCAAATATAGCTGAGTCTAATACTCATTATTTAAAAAATCATCCAAATGAGAGAATTTGATTAAATGATTGTGTAAATGTAAAAATTTTATACTATTAATGAACAAAAATTAAACTCACACACACACATATATATATTCCTTTAATTTAAGAGTTTAATCTTACGTACTGATAATATAAAATTATTTTATACTTTTAACCTATAAATTCAAGAAAATGCTAAATCTTAGTGGTTGTTATCTATGATGATTTGACACTTTTTGAAATTCTATTAATTGAAATGTAAAACAATTTTAATTGTCAGGATATATAAATTAAACTATATATATATGGGCGTCACATAGATGAGTAATTTATTATGAAAGTAAGAGGAGTAAATTTAGGCTATATAACCATAGGAAATGTCAATATTAAAAGTCAATTAATGGTAATTAATCCTCCGTGTTCATTTGAAAAGTCTCATGACTTTGGTTTTAATCTTAAACTTTCATATAAAATCCACCATTCAATATTTGCTCCTAAACTTTTATAATAAACCAATCATTCCATAATATATATATATGTATATATTAAAATCAAATTATCCTGGTATAACTTTAAGTATTGTTATACTGTTAACAACATAACTTTCTATAAATTTTCTTTTTGGCGAATTCAAGTATTGAATTACAGCTGCAACATTGTCTATGCAATTATTCATCATTCATAAAATCTCATATGAGCCCACAGCAGATTTTTTTTTTTTAAAAAAAAAAACTAAAGAAGTTTGTGTAAAGAGCAGAACAAGTGCAGTACTTCAAGCAGCGCACCTTTCTTACATTATTAGAAACAACCCTCTTGAAAAAATGATAGTGCCTCTTTTCATTGTTGCATCCCTTTTGGCAGCATGCCATGGTGCAGACTACCAAACTTTCCCTCTCCGAATGAAAACTACTGACCTTGGCATTCACTACCCTCCCGAGGTGTCCTGCGCGAGCAAGAGGCTTGCCGTAGAAGCACACAACATCAGAGAATTCAAAAACGTTACACTCAAGTGCCAAGAATATGTAGCCAAGTATTTGCTTAGTGACCAATATCAATCTGATTCCAAAACAGTTTGTGTGCAAGCTTATTATCACGTTAGGGACCTTGACATCGACCACAAAAAAGACATATTCGTGATTGGTGTTGATGATACCTCACTGTCTAGTTTGCCATATTATAGGAACAATGGATTTGGGCACGTTCTTTTTCTTTGTTTAATTTTTCCAAAACTAAGCTAGACGTATATATTTAAATTAAGAAATCAACAATTTAGTTTGCAAAATTTTATTCACATTAGGTTTCAGGGCAATATACTGAAAGAATCACTTCAGAGACTATAATTTAAATCACATTTTATTACTCTAAGAACTAAATTATTGATTTATTAGTGTCAAGAATTAAAACAAAGCGTGTATACAATTTTAGTTATCAAAATAAGTATTTATTTAGATAGTTTAAAATTTGGAAGAATTCATTTTAGGAGCTCTTCATAAATTCATATGAAGAAAAAAGACATAAAAGGGTAGGAGTTGAAAAAAAAATGTGATAGATTCGTCACTTTTTAAGTCTTTATTTTCTTCTACATGAATTTCTAAAATGAGTGAAATAATATTATTCTTGTAATAAAAATTCTAGAAATTTTTTTGTTGGTCGGAAAAAAATTATAGAACCAAGATGAGTGAAAGTTGCAAGTGGCAAACTTCTATCTAAAATAAGATCTGAAATTTTAGGTTATAGGTTAAACCAGTGGAACTAGATTTAACTAAATAAATATACAACAATATAGCATAATTCAAATAGGTTTGTAATGTATTTTATTTTTTACATATGTAACACAATAGGTTGTGTAATTTGATGGTAGAGAAGCTTGCCCACACATCTTTCGGACAAGGGAGAATTGGACAATTATTCATGAAATTTTTTATAATTTGAACAATTATTTCCTCAAAGCCTCAAACTAGTTTAAATTCGATTCTGGTTCGCATCAAAACAAGCATGAGACCAGTATATTGGTAGAACTGATCTAAAAGGAGAATTGGACAAGAGTGATTGGTTTAGCCGTTGAATCAACAGATTGAGCAGAATATGATAACATTGAAATATATAAGACAAAAGGAAAATAATAAGACTAGCTTCATTATGCATAATGCGTAAAGGAAAAAAAAAGAAAAACTATATATAATTAACTTTATTGTGCACGCTTGATGTGTTTTTAATTTCTTCATTAGTATTTTTAGCAACTTAATTCGCAGCAGTGTTTTTGTTTACCTTATGTGCAATACTTCATTTCTTCACAATATATAATTTTACTTTTCATGCCTAATTTAATTTGTTGATACTTGACAGGGTGAAACCTTATAACGACACATTATGGACTGAGTGGGTTAGAGTGGCATTGCCCCAGCACTACCCGAGACTCGTAAGCTGTACGGCAAATTGTTGTCTCTCGGCATCAAGATAGTATTCTTGTCGAGCAGATTAGATGCCCATAGGGATGTAACTGCGGGCAACCTAAGGAGTGTTGGCTTTCATAAATGGGAGAAGTTAATTACCAGGTAAATCAGTACAAAAGAATTTTCACTCTAATAATATATTTAAATTAAATTCATATATATATATATTAGTAATTTAAAAATATTCTTGATAATTATTTGAAATAAATTGATTTTTTAATAACTGTATATTAAAAAATAATTTTTATTTATATCGTTTCATTGTTAAATACAATAATGCATATCTTATAAAATAGGGCAATTTGAATAAAGTAATGTAAAATTTATTTCCTTTTATAGTTTAATTGTGATGCACTAATTAATAGTATAAAACTTTTTTATATAGTCATCTAATTACATTTTACCATATTAGCAAAATATGTGAAAATTATGAAAAATATACAAAAATGTGGCTGGCTCTCATCCCACTATTAGATAATAGTGTAAAAAAATTTACATTATCAGTGTATTAAATTAAATCAATCATTTTATATAATAATACATTTTAAAATTATCTAAACTATATAAAATTATTTAATATCAATTTATCAAACATAAATTACTTTATTGAAAAATCAATTATGATAAATTTAATTTTAATAAAAATCAATTTAGGGTGTGTTTGTTTTAGATTTTTTAAAAAATATTTATGAAACTTAAATTTTAAAAATACTTGAAAAAGTTGAAAACTGATTTTTTTTTTTTAGAAACCACTCTTTTAGTTTTTACAAAAAAGCTTAAAACTGTTTTCCTTTTATGATTCTAATTATTTTTTAAAAAATTATTTAAATATATGAAACATAATTTTTTAGATGAAAAAAAAGTAATTTTTACCTTAAAATTCCAAACAAATACCCCTTAATCAATCAAGAATCAATTTTAGAAATATAGAACCAAAAACACACAACCTTCCTTATTGCCAAAAACACACACAAACTTGTTGTGACCCACCAGTGAATTAAATTCGTTCCATACTTAATGTCTTCGTGTTCCTTGGTTCTTGTTATTCGATTATATAAGATATAAGCATGAGAAAATTACGGAATATAAACAGAGCTACTATAGGAAAATAAATTAGTAATAATAATAATAATAATAAAACTTTAGCAAAAGATATGGTTAAAATTTACTAGTTTATACCAATAACGAAAATGTTATAAGCAAATAGCTTTTTTAATATAATACATCGTAAAATTGAATGTAATATTTATTCAAATAACAATATAAACAAATGTTACACTTAAGAATATATCAAAATTAAATTCTAACAATATTGTCTGGTGTAAGATTTTATAAGTTTAATTTATCAATTTCTGATGTGGTTATATGCAAAACAATTGGCTGCAGGAGTTCTGAATACGGAGATATATCTGAACTTGAATACAAAACAGCCGAGAGACAGAAGCTAGTAGATGAAGGATACAGAATCATTGGAAACATTGGTGACCAGTGGAGTGATATTTTGGGTGAGAACGCAGGAGAACGAACCTTTAAGCTGCCCAATCCAATCTACTACGTTAATTGAACTGCTGTATCTTGTAGTGCATGGAGGGATGGCAATTAGTCATATATATATACTGCTTATTGTCCATCTCACATTTGCAAAATTGCCTACAATAAATAAGAATGACTTTTTGCTTTTAGTTCTGTTGACTTAGTTAACAATTAATAATGAGAAAAGATGACAAACAAATTATAAGCCTAGCCAAGATAAGTCAAACGGAATCAGCAAAGAGGAAAAAAAAAAAAAAACCTTATGCACCGGAAAGAAATTAATTAGACTTTTTGAACCATTTAGTGCATAGGATAAGGTTTGATTGTATTCTTTCTATTCTTGAATAATTATCCATTTAACAAATTTTTCTTATCTAGAAATACTTGTTCATTTAAAAATTTTAAACAATATTAATTATTTTTTTCCAACAACTAGAAGGAGCTGAGAGAAAATTGACATATTGAGAAGAAAAAGATAATTTAGTAAATTATTTTTTACTTTTTCTAGTGTTGATATTTTTTCAATCATTTTTTTAATTCTAATAAGCCTAAATAATTATTCAAGGATAGAGAGTATTAACTAATACTATAAAGTCTATTTTTATCACATGTTGGTGTAATATATGATTGTGTAACATTATCCATATAATTGTATAATGTTATCCAATTATCCCATAATTATTAGATTAAGTTATCATGCCTAAGAGGCAAGGCATGATAACACCTCATAATATTTTTTGCAATACAATCTCCCTTCCTATTTGCAATCTCCCTCTTCTCCTATCCATCAACATACCACATCATCTTAGGCCCTTAGCCTACAACTCAATGTTGCCCAAACGTCGAGGTAGCTAGGATTAAGGAAACATGATATCAGAAGCGCACACAATAACTCTTAAAAAATATTGCACACGTGGAAGCTAACACACTTGTTTCATAATATGATTTACACTGACTTTGATCTCAAGTACAATGTAATTGTAATGCTGGAAAAATCAAATAACACGGGAGAAAGGGTTGGACCCCGTATTTGTATTGATTTTAAAACAAGTAACAAGTATAATATCTCTAAAGTAAATAATGGGAAATAAACTTCAGATAAGAAAGTATAGATGAAATAAAATTGATAACAAGGCAACAACAAGTAAGAATGAGATAATATCAGGTTGAGTAATCTTGCTCCATCGACTTCTAGGCTCCACCTAAGAGACAGAAATTGGAATCAAGATAAGAGAAGGGGATAGGAGAAAATCATACAGGATAATGAAAGGCTCATATAGAATAGTTCCTCCTCTGTGCTTTCCACCTTATACCTCAGGTTGCATAGCCACTCAGCCTAGAGTTAGTTATTTCTTCCTCCTTCCTTTGCCAAGCTTAGCTTCTGCCACGTGGTTGTTTGTAACTAACTCAGTGCTCTTCCTCTCTCTTCTATTATAATGTCATCTATACCCTTTTGTTGCACAACAATTCCCTCCCTTTAAAACCAACCTTGTCCCCAAGGTTGAAGTTTGGGTAGTGTTCAACTATAGTGTGATAGTCTTCCCATGTATCATCTTCAAATCCTTCCCATTTAATCTTCACTTGGACTTAGTTTGTCCACTTCATTTAACTGTTCTAGCTTCTAACACCTGCTGGCCTCATAATGGACCTTGTTCAACAACCAGAGGTGGTATAGGAAAATTAGCACTTGGGTCACCTCTAAATTGTTAAGCATGGAAATGTGAAAACTGGATGAATCTTAGCTTTGGGCAATTGTAGCTTATAAGCAACTTGACCAATACGTTGAACAATGGGAAATGGTCCAAAATATTAAGCAATTTTGATCTTCCTTCAACGGAATGCTGCCTATAAGGTTGAAGTTTGACTAAAACCAAATCGCCTTCAACAAATTCTCTATCCACTCTGCCTTTGTCAGCTTGATTCTTCATTCTAGTTTGTGCATTTTCCAAGTTGCTCCTTATATTTTGTAACACCTTATCCCCTCTCCAGCAATTGTTGCACATAAGGAGGATCATCATTACTCCGCATGTATTTAGTGATCATAGGAGGGGTCTTCATATCAATCTGAAATGGAGTAATAGCTAGTAGTTTGATGAGAAGTGTTATACCATAATTCTGCCATGAAGGCTTTTCCACCACATTTTCGAGTTTTCATATGTATAGCACCTGAGAAACATCTCTAGAATCTTGTTAACTTCCGTTTGTCCGTCAATTGCAATGATAGCTGAAAATTGCCAAAGTCATGCCCTGTAACTTGAATAGGTGCTGCCAAAATTTACTAGTAAAGACCTTGTCTCTATCTGAAACAATTGAGTTAGGTAGTCCATGAAGTTTTACAACATTATGAAAAAAGTTTAAGCTACCACCTTAGCTGAGTAATCAAACTTTAAAGGCATGAAGTGGGCATATTTTGACAATCTATCAACAACCACCATTATCACTGTATACCCATTTGAATTAGGTAATCCAGGAATAAAATCCATGCTAATATCTTCCCATATCGAATTGGTATTGGTAAAGGATTTAGCAAACCTAAGGGAGGAATTTAGAGTCTTTGCTCTTTGGCATACTTGGCATGTGTTGAAGTTTTTGATATCTTGCTGCATCCTTGCCAATACATGGTGCTACAAATTCTAGCTGTTCTCTTAATTCCCGAATGTCCCCTATTGGTGAAGAGTGAAACTCTTGCAATATCTTTTGAATAATAGTGGTTGATCGTGGAATCCATAGTCTTTGATCTTTATAAACCAGCTCATTTCTTATCTGAACTCCCTTGGCCAGCAATGAATTCTGCTCTGTTGTTGTAATCAGCATGATTCTTTGTTCCTGTTGTTGAGCCTTTTAATCTCATCAATGAAATTACAAGTTGGTTGACTCCAAGCCATGCAAAATGATCTAGACAATGTTAAAGGAATGTTCTCTTTAGCCTTATACTCCACTTGAAAGTCATAGCCAAGTAGCTTGTGCAACCAAGCTTGTTGTTCTGAGTTTGCATGGATTGATTTTGTAGGTGCTTGAGGCTTTGGTGACTGTCCGTATGATGAACTTGTGGCCAAGAAGGTAGTGTCTAAACTTGGCTAATGCTTCTGTTACATATGCTCCTTGCTTCTACATTCTAGGGGACATTTTTTTGGAAAAGAAAGCAATAGGGTGACCTTGTTGGCTTAAACCTCCCACACCTGTCCTAATGCGTCAGTTCTAGTATGAACTTCTGAGTGAAGTTTGGTAGAGCCAATCCTGGTCCTCCTTCATTGCCAATTTCAAGGTTTCAAAAGCTACCTGTGCTCATCAAACCACTTGAAATTGTCCCCTTAAGTAAATCATAAGGGGCTGCAATCATGGCATAATGTTTAATAAACCTCCTATAATACCCCGTTAGTCCCAAAAAGGCCCTAAGTTGTTTCACTAGATTTGGAGTAGGCCACTCCTTAAACGCTTGCACCTTATTGTTGTCTATCTCAACTCCATTTCCTAAACCATATGGCCTAAATACTCAATTTTTCGTAGGCCAAATGAGCACTTTGAGAGTTTAGCAAAGAGCCTGTGTTGTTGTAGTGTCCTCAAAACTTCTTCTAAATGTTGTAAATGTTCTTGTCATGACTTGTTGTATACTAATATATCATCAAAAAATACCACAAACTTTCTTAAACTTCTTTTGAAAATTGAATTCATAAGAGATTGAAATGTTGCAGGGGCATTTGTTAAACCAAATGGCATTACCAGCCATTCATATAGACCTCGATGAGTCTTAAAAGCGGTTTTGTACCTCTTGTGGTTCCACTAAGATTTGGTGGTACCCAGTCTTAAATCTAGCTTAGAGAAGAACTTAGCTCCATGTAACTCATCTAGTAGCTCATCCACTGTGGGCATTGGAAATTTATCCTTAATGGTGATTGTATTCGGGCTCTATGGTCAGTGCAAAACCTCAGGAACATCATAAGGTCCCCTTTGCTCATTATACATGGCATTAAAATATAATTGTTGAGTTTTCAGGTCCTTAACTGAGACCACTGTAGCTTCTACTTTCATCAGCGTGTCAAAGTACACTTCGTCCTTTGCCTCCTCTTCTGTTTGAAGTAACAACATCTGCTTATTTGGGCATTTGTGGCCAAAGGAGAACTTCTTGTCACATGTGAAGCAAAGACCCTACTCCCATCTTCGTTGCATTTCCGCTAGTGGTAGCTTCCTAATATTGGTTGGTCAGCGTTGGGGGCAAGGTTTTGGGTGGCGGTAATTGGAGCGAGTGGGGGTGATTTGTGGGGTGAGGCTGTTGGGGTGATGGAATAGAGTGAAGAGGACGCGGGTTATGAAAAGGACGTGGTTGCCATGAAGGGGTTTTGGGCTTGCTCTCCACCTTATCTTCATACAACTTTGCTAAGGCAAATGCACGCATCAAGTTAGTGGGATTTTGGGCAATTACTTCTCTTCTGATCTTCGCTTTCAATCCACCAATAAAGCAATCTACAAAGCATCGGCACTGATGCCATAGTTGCGGTTAGCCAAACATGAACTCCAGGTAATATTTTTTAACGGAGGTTGTTTGCACAAGCTTGAAGAATTCTAAGCGGGGACAATCGAATGGCGATGGCCCGAGGGTTCCAGGGCCTAGTGAGAACTTGCCATGAGTTGAAGGGAAACGTGCGTTGCATCGTCTGAACTCAGGGGACGACTTCTTTTCAAAATGAATTGCTGCGAGGGTAATGCGTTGATCATCAGGTGTTTGATAGTAGTCAAAGAATTGTCTCCTTGAATATCCAGCAGAATATAGGAACCATCAAATTTGGGAAAATCGACATGTGGAGCTCGAGGAATTGGAGTTACGTGGTTATGTCCGTCATGAGTTCGGCCACCATGGGGACCATTTAGGGTATTGAAGAATTGTGATGGCATTTTCAATATCCACCAAGCGATCATTAGAGTTGTGCACACCTGTGCAAGGCAGCCATGCTGCCAGCATTCCAGTGTTCGTTGAGACCCAGGGATCGTCGTTGGCAGCCATGGTGGAGGATGAAAGCACCAATGTAATGCTGGAAAAATCAAATAACATTGGGAGAAAGGCTGGACCCGTATTTGTATTGATTTCAGAAACAAGTAACAATTATAATATCTCTCAAGTAAATAATGGGAAATAAACTTCAATAAGAAAGTATAGATGAAATAAAAATCTGATAACAAGGCAACAACAAGAATGGGATAAAATCAGGTTAGTAATCTTGCTCCATCGACTTCTAGGCTCCACCTATAAGAGACCAGAAATTGGAATCAAGATCAGAGAATGGGATAGGAGAAAATCATCCACAAGGGATAATGAAAGGCTCATACAGAATAGTTCCTCCTCTGTTGTGCTTTCCACCTTATACCTCAGGTTGCATAGCCACTTAGCCTAGAGTTAGTTATTTTCTTCCTCTTTCCTTTGCCAAGCTTGCTTCTGCCACGTGGTTGTTTGTTGTAACCAACTTAGTGCTTGCTTCCTCTCCTTCTTCTATTATAATGTCATCCATACCCTTTTGTTGCACAACGTGAATACATGCGCTACATCCATGAGGAAAAGCCAAAAGACACAACCACCACTTTGACCATGTAGAAATCTAATAGATGATGACATTCAATAACAAATCACAAATTTCAAACTTTGGATTTTACATCTCCTGCTTTATGTTGTGTTGTATAGAACAACTATAGGTTAGGGTAGAGATTTTCAAACATGATATTGTTAGATTTTTGCATGAAGATGATTTACTGTTTGGTTTATTTTACTGACATTGCTTACCTTAAACCAAGCTCGCAAGATTCATCATTTCAAGCATTTTTCTTAACTTGCAAAATAACTCAATCTTCAATGACTTTGTAAAAATATCAGCAACTTTGCTTCAGTATAATAGCTAGTAATCAATCAATACTTCTTTCTTAGCCACCAATTCTCGAATCTTATGGAATTGAATATCTATATGCTTGGACCTCCCATGAAATTCTATATTTTTGTAAAGTGCAATAGCAGACTTATTATCACAAAATATTGTGGTCGAAGTATTTTGCTTCTACTTTAATGCTTTAGAATTCTTTCAGCTATCCTGCCTATGTAGCATAGCTTACTATTGCAATATATTCTACTTCGGTTATAGAGTGCAACAAATGGTTGTAGCTTTGAAGACAAAGATATTGCACCAGACTTAAGATGAAAAACATATCCCAAAGTACTTTTCTTGTTTTTATGTCACCTACCCAATCACTATATGCATATCCAACAAGTCTCACACCATTAGCATCACCATAAAAAATTCCATCAATCATGGTACCTTTGATAAAGTGAAGAACTCTTTCTGCTTGCAAATGACAAGTACACAGCTCCTCTATGAATCTCCTTAGTGATCCAACTCTAAAAACTATGTCTAGGATTTTGTTGTCAATTATCTCAAACTTTCAGTCAAGCTCTTGTAATAGAAGAGGATGTACAACTCTTCCTTGATCTTCCCTAATCAATTTTAACTTTTCTTCAACTGGGTGGATGCCTTTGAATTCTCCATCTAAAAATTCTTCAAAATATCATTAACATATTTCTTTTGAGAAATAAAAATGTCATGATCCTATTAAACAACTTCCATGCTAAAAAAGTAAGATGTCAAACCTAAATATGTCATTTCATAATATTTCACCGTGGCCTCCTTGAATTCTGAAATCAACTTCAAATTATTTCCAGTGAAATCGATCATCAACATAAAGGCACACAATGAGAATATTACCAGATTCAAGATTTAATGTGCAAAATATATATGTTCAAATGAGCATCTTTGAAAATCATTCTCAATGAAATAAGAATCAATTTTCTTGTACCATTCTCTTAGTGATTGTTTCAAACAATGCAGTGCCTTCTTTAATTTGTAGACTTTTCTCCAAGGATGACATAATCTACAGGTTGCTCAACATATACTTCTTCTAAAGTGTCATTCAAAAAAGAAGACTTGATATCCATTTGATACATCTTCTAGTTATTTGGAGCAGCAAGTGAAATAATCATCTGAATTATGTCAAGTCTAGCAACAGGAAAATACCTCAAAATAATCAATACTTAGCTTTTGCTTGTATCCTTTTGTAACCAATTTCACTTTGAAGTAATCAATCTCACCATTTGGCTTATACTTTGTCTTGTATATCCATTTTACTCACATTGGCTTCTTATTCTAGGCAAATCTATTAGTGCTCAGATATATTTTCTCAATTGCAAAGATATCTTCATCAATAGCTTTTCTCCAATTCTTGTCATGAAAGCTTCTTCAAAGCTTATTGGTTTATAATATGCAAATAAAGCAAAATTAATAATCTCCTCATTCAGGTGGATCATTATCATTGCTCACAACATAATCCTCCAATCACCCAGGTAGTTGGGGTTTTCCTAAGGTCGACTTGATGATTCTATTTGGGTTGATGTGCTTGTATGTCCATCTTCTTCTTCATAACTGCGGAATTATCATGGGCTTCTTCTGTTTTTAGAAGACTAGTCTCTCATTGCTTTTTCTTCAAAAGTCACATATCAATTAATGATCACTTTCTTTATGCCTAGATTATCCAGTTTTTATGCCTTGGAGTTCATGTTGTACCTAATGAAAATATTTTTCTCATATTTATTATCCAATTTCTTCCATTAGCTGATATGGAGCATGAGCATATGCAATTCATCCTAAAACTCTAGGGTCATGAATTGAAGGTCTTCTTCCATTCCACGCTTCTTTAGGAGTCTTATTACGAACACTAGTTATTAGGCACCTTTTCAAAATATACACAGGAGTAGCAATTGATTCAATCCAAAATTCTTTAGACGGCTATTTGAACCGCAACATGCATTTTACCATATCCATTATTGTCCTTTTTTCCTTTCAATGACTCCATTTTGTTGGGAAGTGTATTTGATTGTCAATTGATTTTGAATTGCATGTTGCTCAAAGAAATCTACACATACAAGATATTCACGCCCTCTGTGTGTTCTTAGAACCTTGATTTTGTAGCCAATTTGATTCTCCACAAATGTCTTGAATAACTTGAAGAGATCACATGCTTCTAATTTCTCTTCAAAAATACACTCAAGTATTTCTTCTATAGTCATCGATAAAAGTAATGAAATGCCTACAATCACTATGTGATGAGACATCAATGGTGCATAGATTTAAATGCACAATCTCCAACAACCTCTTTGCTCTCCAAGACTTCTCAACAAAAAATCATTCTTTCCAGGTCTCACAAACACATTTAGGAATTTCAACAACTGACAAACGAAAAATAAATTTTTTCCTTGACAAGTAATTTAATCCAAAAAAATTACAATGTATGAAACGCATGAGACACTACAAGTTATCATCATATATCACTGAACTCAAGCAAGAAAATTTATTATGTTGAATTGTCAATGAGAAAAGATTCTAAACCATTTTTAGCTATAAATCTTCCATTTTATCAAATATTATGCAGTGTCCTTGATAAATTTGAATGTTATTTCCTTTTTTGACAATTATCCTAAACTCAACAGATTGTGATCAAGACTAGAAACATAATATACATTAGACATGAAGTTGTGAGAACCATTTTTCAATTTTATTTCTATTCAACCTTTTCCAAAAAAATTGAAATATTTGAGCTATTGCTAGCAAATTTCATAGATGACTTTATAGTTTCATCTAGCGAAAATAATTCCTTTTTGCCACACATGTGATTTCTACAATCAATGTCCAAATACCATGTATTTTCACCCAGATCAAAATAATTGCTTGCCAAAAAAAGACTTTGTGGATTAGAATTCGCCAATATTTTTATACTAGTTTTTGGCAACATTTGCTTAAGTGTTGTTGTTTTGATTCATTGGTCTAAATATGTAATATGCAATCTACACTTTGTGCCCAAACTTTGCATAATGAAAGCAATTAAAATTTGTTCTTGTTTGATAAAATTACCTTTCCCTTTTCCTAGATTAGCATGCCCAAAATTATTTCCTCCTATTTCTTGATTATGTGGTTTGAAATTATTACCTCTTCCTTGATTATAATTAGTGTCACAACCTCTTCATCTAAAATTTCCTCCCTTGGCCAAAATTTCTTTCTTCTCCATCATGACTTGACTCAACAAGTTTGCTTAAATTCACTTGAATCTTCAAGGCTTCTTCTACTAATTTTCCTATCTTCTCCAAAATCTTGCTAACATGACTTTCTATGCTTCCTTACAATTCTACAATTACCATTTTGTTTATGCCGTATGACTCAATTATTGTAGTCACCACATGTTCAAATTTAATCGGCATAGTGCTAATGATTTTCTCAATCACCTTGTTGTCTTCTATCTCTTCTCCATATATTCTCATTTGTTATGCAAAATATTCCTAAAATCCTATCGATTTGAGGCTTATTCGATAGGTGTGAATCGACAAAACCCATATGAGGGCTTGAGGTTGTCACATTGAAATTCAATATGTCGAGAACTAGTCGACATTGACACCCATGATCAATAGGAGTCTCAGGGGAAATCCAAAGTACAGGGGAAGAAAAATTATGGGTATGATTCCCACTCAAACGAAGCAAGTCCGTTAAGTGTCCATACATCGACACTAGGCCGAGCGCCTTTTGCTGAAATATAGGAGCCAAAAGCTTCATACTAGTAGTAGGATCATGGGTGCAAAGCATTGTAGTTATTCTACTATTTTAGGAGTGGTTATTCTTTGAGGTGAACAGCTCCACGCATTGTCGACAACATGGCTAGTCCAAGAAACTTGGGCAGAATGACACATTAGCATCACAAAGTAAAGATAATCGCCAACACAAGTGTCAACATCATCTGAAGCGCAAGTAACTGTCAAGGATACATGGTAGAATCACATTGTGCCTAATTATCTATACATAAGAGGTATTAGGCCTCATTTTTAGTAGTAGTTAGTTTTAGATCATACATTCAACACTCCCACAAGTTCAAAGTCACTCTCACACTAAGAATGAAGAAAAAGAGTAAATATTCTATCACTAACCTGTTTGCTTGTCTTTCATTTCTTAGGATTAACCTTTCCATTTTATGTACTTTGTCTTATTTCTTATTCATTCCTGGAATCTACTTGTACTTAATACAATTATTCAAAAATAAAAAAGAACCATTCTATAAGTGTGATAAATTGTTCTTATCTTGCTCTTAGTGGAAAATAATTGAATTTTGAGCAATTCACAGTCTATTGTGTTGCCATTGCCAATGTTGAGTTGTCAAAAAATGTCTAATTGACACTTGATCTTTAAAAAACTTGAGAACTCATAAGAGGAATCGCTTCCAAGTTCTTGAATTGAGATCATGAAGCAAAGCTTGTCAAGTTTGATTTGTTTATTGACAAAAATATAAGACAAACATCAACTTATTGACAAGGTCAATGACATGAAAAATATTGTTCAACAATTTTGAACTTGGACTTTTCATACCTTTCATATTCTCTGTGCAAAGAATATAGTTTTAATTTTTGCACTTTACCTATGCCTTGTAAGATAGCTTCAGAGTATCCCATGCTTCTTTGGAAGTTTTGACATTAGTAATTTTTCCAAACACGAATAATTCACTCTATGATGGATTTGTGATATGGCCAATTGGTCTCTCTTTTAAGTTGTTTGATATAACTTTTCTTGAATATCTAGTTCAATAACGCTCCAAATATTTTGAGCTTTCAAATGAGTGCACATTAAAGTTTTCCAATAACAGTAATCAAGTTTCCCATTTAATTTGGGACTAGACCAAACAATATTATAATTGTTTGTTATCCTGACTTCAGAAAATAAAATAAAATGTATGAGACCACTTTTGTTCCTCACAAATTCTCTAAAAATTGACACTGGATTTAACCTCTTATACCAATATGATGTAAGAAACACACATTATCACTCACAAAAAATATTGCACACATGAAGGTTAACAAAGGAAGAAGAACTTCAACACATTTGTTTCCTAATATGATTTTACATTGATTTGATTTGAGGTACACTGCAATACATGCCTTTATAGGCTACAACCATGAGGAAAAACACAAAACACTCAACCACCACTTTGACTATGCAAAAAACTAATAAATGTTGGCATTCAATAACAAATCACAAATTTCAAGCTTTGGATCTTATGTCTCCAGCTTTATGGGTTGTGTCAATGGCTATAGGTTAGGCTAGAGATTTGTAAACATAACCTTGTCAAATTCTCGTATGAAGATAATTTAATGCTGCTTGGTTTATTTTACTAACAAAACACAACAATGAAGCCACTAATTACTATACTATACATAACAGAGTGCGGTTAGTATTACCCCTCACCTTTAGTAGCACCTCCAAAGACTATGAGGAAACTATTAGAAGAACCTAATTATTGTAATCGACACCAACCTTGTATCCTTATTATTACTTGACATTGAGGTTGGTTGTGCTTCCTCACCCATTGCTGATGCGATGGTTGCTGCCATTGTAGATGGTGACTGTTGAGTAGAGAAAGGGTTGAATAAATATAGGGGGTTGGTGGAGGTGTTGCTTCAATTTTTGTGCATCAATATCAAGATGGTAGTGGTTTTGGGAATGCACTTTCATATCCATAATCGCTAAATGATGTTTGGCCATGCCGATGTTGTGGGATGGTGGCCGATCATAAGGAGTTGGAGAGTTGTTGGTGTAGGGAGTATTGAAGTGAAAAACTTTTGATGCTTTTAGCGCAAAAGAAAATATTTGCTCTGCTCCATATTAGCTTTTGATTAAAAGTGTAAAGAAAATATGAGACAATAACAATTTGCAAAACTAATATATCAATTAATAAATATATTAGAACAAATGATTTCTCTTGCTCTAAAGTATATAAACATTTCTCGTATTGAAGTACCTTTTCATTTCCCGTACTCCTTTTATGAGTTGGTGGCGAGTGCTTTAAGGAGAGGTGACTCCTCCTATAGGGTAGGAGGGTTCCTTGAATTTTCTAATTTCTTTAGTTTATATATATATATATATATATATATATATATATATGTTTGGTCTCCTCTAAAAAATTTGTATACTCATAATAAAAATTGAAGAATTAGATAAGCTCAACATTTCAATGGCCTAATTTTATCACTCACTATTTCATTTTTCTATCTTGCTGATATTTTAATTTTTTATTGTTTATTTTTTATCTAGATCAGAAAATATAATTTAAATATTATAATAGACAACATGTTATGCATATATTTGTTTCTCGAGTTTTGAATGTGAAATTTGTATTTTCTTGTAAAGTAAACTCCTAATTTAATTTGGTCATTGATAAAGATAGCGCTAGACTAATTGAAAAAAAGTATATTTTGGTGTCCCCATAATTTTAAAAAAATAATGACAAATTTGTCTTTCCTTAATATATTTGAAGGACTTATGGACAAAATTGATGTTTAATGATTTATGAAATAGTTCAAATCAACCCTTAAAAACATGAATAGGACAAACAAATTCATCAAAATAGTGATGAGATACTAACTTGGGATCTCATCATTAAATGAGGATGAGATTGTTTGTACCTTGGCAAATGTTAGAAATTCTAATGGTCGTATGTCTTAGCTATGTTGAGGGTGTATTATATGTAACACTCGAAAAATTATAAAAATTAATTTGAACTTTATTAGTGAGAATTTGAGAAACCTAATAGTTTTAGTAATGATAAGGACGGTTCAATGGTTATAAAAAAAATGTGAATAGTATTTTGCGAGCCCAGCGAACCGGGACGTCAAAACCCTAGATTCAACGCAGATGTCCATAACTGAGAAAACATAAGGTTAAGGTTAGAAATAGTTAGAAATAATGATTTTATACCTGGAATTAATTTTCGGACAATGTTTGATTACCGGGTATGGTGCTTTCCTTTAGGTAAAATTTAGTGTGCGATTTCTAATACCAAAAGATAGTTTAATCTTTATAAAAGGATAATGATTATCCTTTAGAGCTAAGTGTAAGGCTAAGATTTAATCTTGAATTACAACATCAAATCCTAGTCATTCATCTTATTTTCTTTCTAGAAAGAATTAGCCTTTATAATTAAAAAAAATGTTTGCAACCTAATATAAGATATATTCAACCTACCAAACCTCATAATTTCCATTCTTCATTCTCGGCTAGCAAAGAGAAACAACCACCCTCCATTGTAGCTTCTTCAAAAACATCAAAACTTGATTCAAAACTCCAAAATCCTAGTATAGACTTGATAAAACAACAAACTCTTTTTCACTAAACTTACTCCCTTATCAAGATCTACCAATCTAACCGATTGAAATTTCAAAATTCTCACCTTGATACCTTATACTCCTTTGCCTGGGAAGGGTTTGATGTTGGTTTGGAGGCCTTAAAGTGAGTAAGATCCTTCTTGGAGCATCTTTGGAGTGAAAATCCCTAAAGCCACCAAAGTAAGGTTCTTTGCACCTTTTTGTTCATTTCTATATTTTTTTTTCAGTTTTGGCTTGTTGGAATTTGATATTTTCTAATTCTATTGTATGATTTCACATAGATATAGATATTATTATCTTGGTGGAGCAGTTTAGTGTTGTTGAAAAATCATTTTTATCAAAAGGAGTTTTGGACTATGCTACTAGATTTTTGAATTTCTCCTAGGTAGGGGTTAGTCATGAATTTTCTGGTATAATTGTAGGTATTTTTATGAACTAAAAACATTATATGTTGAAACTAACATCCGAAGACAACTCTGTGATTTTTCTTGGGTCGTGTTAAAGATTTTTCCTGCTTGAAAAAAATCAAGAACTGAAACTATACTTCTATTGCCTGAATTGTTGGAATAGAAGCTATGGATTTTACTAATTTTGTTATCATAGCAAATAATTATATCAAATCCTATAAAAATTCAGGGTTGTACTTCAAAATGCCCTTAACATTTTGTAAAAATTTTAAAGGAAAAATCAATCATTTGCTATGGTAACAAAATTAGCAAAATTCATAGCTTCTATTCCTACAATTCAGACAACACAAATATAGTTTTGGTCCTTGATTTTTTTAAGCAGTAAAAGTCTTTAATATGACCCAAGAAAATCATGGAGCTGCCTGAATATACCTTCAACATATAATTTTTTTAGCTCATAAAAATACCTACAATTACACCAAAAAATTCGTGACTAACCCATACCAAAAGGAAATCTAAGGCATAGTTCAAAACTCCTTTTGACAAAAATGATTTTTCAACAACACCAAATTACTCCACCAAGGTAAATACATCTATGTCTATGTGAAATCATATAATAGAACTAGAAAATATCAAATTCCAACAAGCCAAAACTGAAAAAAAAAGAAATAAACAAAAAGGTGCAAAGAACCCTCTTGGTGGCTTTAGGGATTTTGGCTCTAAAGGATGTTCCAAAAGGATCTTGCTCACTTAAGGCCTCCATCCAACATCAAACCCTTCCTTAGTAGAGGAGTATGAGATATCAAGGTGGGAAGTTTGAAATTTCAATTAGTTAGATTGGTACATCTTGATGAGGGAATAAGTTTAGTGAAAGGAGTTTGTGGTTTTATCAAGTCTAGACTAGGATTTTGGAGTTTTGAATCAAGTTTTGATGTTTTTGAAGAAGCTACAGTGGAGGGTGGATGTTTCTCTTTGCTAGTTAAGAAAATGAAGAATGGAAATTATAAGGTTTGGTAGGTTGAACATATTTATATTAGGTTGTAAACATTTTTTAATTAAAGGCTAATTCTTTCTAGAAAGAAAACAAGATGAATGGGTAGGATTTGATGTTGTAATTCAAGATTAAATTAGCCTTACACTTGGCTCCAAAAGGATAATCATTGTCCTTTTGTAAAGATTAATTATCTTTCATGTTAGAAATCACAAGGAAATTTTCCAAATCGATAAATATTGTACCCGTAATCAAATATTGTCCAAAAATTAATTCAGGAATAAAATCCTCATTTCTAACTATTTCTAACCTTAACCCTATGTTTTCTTAGTTATCTCCTTCAGGTTTATTACGTTCACAATGAAAAATCTACATTTTTTATAACCATGCATCTCATCATTACTGAAACTTTAATTCTTTAAATTCTCACTAATAAAGTTTAAATTAATTTTTTATATTTTTTAGGTGTTACATATCATTTCTTTATAGTTTGTGTTTGTTGTTTTGCCTTACTGTTTGTGTGGTGTTGAGGTAATCAAGTAAGGTGTCACTTTAGTTCATGAAATCATATCTTCACTTTATTCTTGAAATTTCAAAATTAACTCTTTAGTCCTGAAATTTCATTTTATAGCCACTTTAAGTTAGTCAATCATTACTTTGTTGATATGATACATGACATAACATATGGCATGCTGATGTGGTACCAAATCATAATAGGTTAGATTTAACATGAAATTTTTAAAACAATTCCTAAATTTTCTAAAATATGTCAAAAAGTTTCAAATTCAAAATTTCTCCTATTTATTTCAATAAAATTAAATCATCAATATTTCTTAACGACTTATTTATCTCTTATTTTCATACCATACTTAAACAAAGATCTCTTTCACATAGAATAACAATAAGAAGAGAATGTATCACCAACAATAAGGTTTCAATAGACCCTTGATGAATTCACGCTTGATAATATAATGCTTTCCTTGCACCTATTTTTCATATTTTAAAACCCAATTTATTTCAAGAAATGTAATGTAATAGCTAATAAATTAATTATATTAGCTAAAAATGGAGGGTCTCAAATTTCTAATTTGTTTAAGTAAGGTATGAAAATAGAAGAAATAGTGGATTCAATAATTGTTGAGGATTTAGATTTTAAGAAACAAAAAGAATAAATTTAGAATTTATGACTTTTTTTACATATTTTAGAAATTTAAGGTATTTTACAATTTGAAAATTTTAAGGACCAAGCTAAATTTTTTTCAATTTGGTACCACATGACGTTACATAAAATCAACATGACATATCATCAATATGTGGCTTAATTAACTGCAAAATCAACAAAAGATGTAACTAAATCCTAAAAATATTTTTAAAATAATTGAAAAGTACCTTTTTAAAAAAATGAAGAAAAAATTTTCTCCTAGAAATTTATTCAAATGAACTCAATTGACTGCATAATCAACTAAAGAGGTGTTTCGTATTATGTAAATATTTGAGATAAGATTAATTCCAAAGATGGGAAATCTTCTCTTTAATTATAGGTGCCCAAACTACTCCAAAATGTAGTATTTGATAAAGCTAGCCAACTACACTTCATAAGAAAATAATCTAGAAATAATCGCAAAAGCTGAAACATAAATTGCATAAAAGTAAAGGAAAAACTATAAAGGATGAAAATAAGGATTGTAATTTAAACTCCGAAAAAAGAACACACAAGGGAACGTAGAAACTTTTAAATCGATTATTGATGGAGTTGTTGGTTGATACAAGTTTTTCTCTACAAAGGTGTTTTTTTCCCCAATAATTATAAAATGCTCGAATCTCAAAGAGAGGAGCAAATGGAGTACATGGAAAAAAAAAAAAAAAAACGCCTTATAATTTGCAATTATCGTTAAACAACGTAATACTACTAACCTTGTCTCCTACCCATGTACGGTCAAATACTGAGTTCAATAGTTAACAACACGTTGCCTAAATACCTGCCTCCTAGCTAGTTTTAGCCCTGATCATGCTGTATCATGGCTAACACTTATTTGTGTTTTTGTTTTAAATAATTATTTGGATAAATAATTATTTTTCATTTAAAAAAATCATTTTTCATATTTTTGGATAACTTTAAAAAATAATTAAAATAAAAAAAATTAATTTTTAATTTTTTCATAGAAGCTAAAATTAATTTTTTCTGAAAAAAATTAATTTTTAATTTTTTAATTATATTTAAAATTTAACTTTTATAATCACTTTATTCAAAATATAAAATAAATGCAACCCAAGGCTTCAATTAATTAGGAGTCAAGTTCCCTTTTGCTTCAGCCCGTTCTCTCTAGTGATTTTAACAGTTCCTCTATTTTATTGCATCCAAATCTTATTGATAGATAATGTTTCTATATTTTAGGATCTTTGTTTAATTGTGGGATAGGAATATGCGATAAAAATATAAAATTTTTATATTTTTAAAATCTAAAGACAATGAATATAAAATATAGAGACAAAAATTTAATTTTTTTTTAATAATATTTTTATATATATTTAATATTTATATTTTTATCTTTACTGTCTTTATATTTATATGCTTGTCCCTCAACTAAACCCTACTAAACAGTAGGCTCATACTATTATTCAGCCTAGTCTACTACACTACTCTGTGTTAAAGGCCACATACTCAAGAAGAAGCCAAACAGTCCATTTCACTCCTTTGCATTGTTTATCTTTGGGGTTATATGTAAGAGGTTGAAAAAGAAGATTAGTCATCTATAAATTCTCAAATAAACCATGAAACCATGGTTAAAGGCCACATACTCAACAAGAAGCCAAACAGTCCATTTCATGCCTTTGCATTGTTTATCTTTGGGGTTATATGTAAGAGGTTGAAAAAAGAAGATTAGTCATCTATAAATTCTCAAATAAACCATGAAACCATGGATGAATGCTGTTTGATCTTTGATTTTGACCAGTGACCATGTTAAGGAAATGGCGGTGGCTGGCTTCATGTGACTTTGTTTTGTTTTCTGCTGGAGGGCTCGAACCCTGGTGCACCTTTCAACAGAGGCAAGGCTTTACCAACTGAGCAGGCCTCGTGTGCGCTTTGGCAAAGACTGTACGGATCTCAGAAAGTGAAGGACGGTAGCCACAAAATTGGATCCCGTATTGTTATTGGTTATTTTGGTTTTTGATTTCTGTCGGTGAGAGAGTTTGGGTGAGAGTTTTTGCAGGGTTTAAGGTCCGACTTAGACTATTCTATTGAGGTTATATTGGATTCAGTTTTTAGTTTTAATTTTTTAATTTTTAAAATTTTATTAAAAAAAATTAAAAATTAAATTAAGCATAATTTTTAAAATTTTTAATATTTTTTTTCACAAAACTTAAAAAATTAGAATATTAAAAGTTAAAATCAAACAGGCCTTTTATCTGATATTTTTATCTAATTTTCCCGCAGAGATTTAAGTAATTATCGGAAAAATAATGTAAGTTACATTTTAAATTGCCAAAGCAAATTTAAATAAGAACGGGATTTCATTTTGTTAAAAAAAAAGGTGAATGCTGCCTCGTGGAAAACATGGAAACGTCGTACAAGAGACAAGAACAACTGAGAGTAAAAGCAAAAGTTGAAAGGACAACAATTAGGCATGTGTTCAGTATACGATTATAGTAAGAGAACCTTATCCATATATCTTATCTTATCTACATTTCTGTCTATAATCATATCATATGTGACTCTATTAAATCCATAAAAAATTGTACTTTTTAACATACTATTGTGTTTATCGACAAATATCACTTCTTAACTTGGACAGATAATTAATATTAATTTTTCTCATATTCATAATAAATAGTTATATTAATTATAAAATTTAAATTTCAAATCTTATCTCTTATATAACTCTTTTATATTTATAGACTTCACCAATATTTTTTATTATTTTTAATGTAAATTTTTTATCACGTTTCTTTACTCAATAAGAATAAGAAAAGAGAAAAGTATGGGATGGGTGATCTGTTTTTCCCCCTAATTATATTTGCTTGTTTTGTTCATTAATTTTAAGCAAAACCTATTTAATTAAGAATATATTCAATAAATGAATTTGTTATAAGAACCTATATATATTTTTACCTAATAAAAAAATAGAGTGATGGTTTTTTTTTATTTTTAATAAGTTTTTACTAAAAGCATTCAAGGATGTCTCACTCAAGTGAATTGATTTATTATATTTAAATTATGGATTATTAATTTTTTTAATCTTATAAGATGTTAATTATTTACATATAAATATAAAAATATAATCAAAATAAATATAATTAATTTAAACATGATTGTTATAAGTTGTTATTATCATAAATATTCTACAAGATTATTTTGCAAGGTTTTTTATTTTATTTTTGTGGGATTTATAGCTAAACTAAAAATATAATGTGTATAAGGAAGAAGCCAATATTTTTCTTCAACTAAGAAGAGGGAGTTGAATTCATATGAAATAATTTGTTAGTATATATTTTCTTAGAACTAACTATATGATTTTTACTATAACACTACATAAAATGAGAAGATAGGTTTTTTTTTAATAAATTCTCATTAAAATTATTGAAGTATCTCTCATCAAAGTTGGTTATGGTCATAAATTTAAATTTTTCTATATAGTAAATCTTTATTTATTATGTGAATGTGAATGTTTAAAAATATAAATTGAATGCTTTTATAAGTTTATCAATGATCCATATACAATTGGTGAATAATTTATTAGTTACATATATAATTTAAAATTACATATGAATTATTCAATTATCCACATCACTGTGCAGATCAAAATCTAGTGTGTTAAATTTCTATGTAGTGGTAGTAAAAAGTAATTGGGTTAATCTCTTCTTAGTTCTTGAAGAAATAAACAAATTTTAGTTTTCATTTCTAAGAAAAATTGATTTTAATTTAAATATTTTAAATTATTTAATTTTAATCTTTACTATTAACTTTTCTATGTTAGTTAAATGCTAAATTAGATAATGAAATATCACCTTATTCAATCCTATAATAGTTATCATAATCCTATATATCCAAACTCTTATAAGTTATAAATTGGCATGGATATGTAATACAGATTATCATATTGGTTCTAATGGGTAATAGGTAAGGGTTTTGATGTAATAAAATTCTTATATAGGCATGAGTATAACAATTCATTCTTGAACACACTCATCATAAAACAAACAAGTGAGCGTAGTTTGAATAAAGTTGATTGACTCATTTTTTATTGTGAGTATGCTAAAAATAAATTGTTAGACTTGTGTTTATATAAAAATCTCTTTGAGTTTGATATATATATATGATTACTATTTGCTACAAATGATTAGATGATGCGACTTTTCATTAGTAAGCTCAACATATAATAGTTAGAGATAGAGTAATGATAGGTTAAAACTAAATAATTTTGAAAATGTTGAGACCTAAACAAAAAAATATATGGATCAAAATAAACCATTGCTTATTTTTAATATAGAAAAACATATTTAAACCAAAGTAATTTAATAATGTCATTCAATAAAAATGTAACATATTGGTATGTCATTACGAATTTATGATCAGCTGTATCAATTTAAACTTGCATAAATTTAAACTAATATGCATGACAAAAAAAATTTGTATTATATATATATAAAATCTTTTGCATATATAATTATAAATATATTCTAATGTTAATTCATATCTTATATATCTATAGATAACGTGTTTAAATAATATTTTTTAATATATAAAATGGTGGTTGAAATTTTTTTTACTATTACTATTTATTATTTAGGTTGCTTCATAGGGAAAAAAAAGGAGTGATGGTTTTTAAACGCACGGTTTCATCTCATTGGCTCGCGCATATGCAAATTGTAAAGAAAATTTGTAGAAAGAGAAGATAAGGAAAAGAGGAATGTTATGTTGACGCACAAATGCGACTCATATGGCGGACGCACACGTATGAAAGGAGGATATCGTTATTGTGCACAGAAAATTAAAAGCCTACGGTGGATAATAAGGCATTTAACAAGATCAAAAAATTATTAAAAGAAAAAAAATGGAAAACCCACGTTCCCTTGCGCCAAAACTCTCTGTGTGTTTCCCTTACCCACTTGCAAAGCCAAACGCTTTCCCATTTCTCTCAATCTGAACTCCACCTCAACCCCTACAAGCTCTCCCCATACTCACCCCAAACTCTTTCATCCTTACCTCATCCTCCTCCTTCTCCTTCTTCCACCCTAACCTGACCATAGCCGCACCACACCACCACCCTCATGTAGATCGTTCTTCGTTGTCAGAGACCTACAGAGTTGATGCGTCAATGTTCGACTTCATTCTTCTCTTATCCTTCATTGCTACATCTTTCACTCTTCCTTCCTGAGTTCATCTTCTCAGATCCACGCCACTTCCTTCATTTTTATTTAATGTCTAACCAATGACCACTTTAAATCCTTGCAGGTAGTAGTAGTAGAAGCAAATATATTTTTTGTAGGTGAGTCTTCTTTACAGCTAATAAATTCATTATGAATTTGTTGATTAAATATGTTCTCATCATACTTGGATTTGTGGTTTGCGTCAAGTTGTGATTTTTTATTCTTTGTTGTAGGAGGGTGTGTTTAGGGAGGGTGTTGAAATTGATGGGAGAAAATTACTTTAAGAAGCAAGTTTTCAGCATTTCGCATGTTAAATATACAAGGATTTTTTGAATTGTTGATGAGTGGGGTGTAATATATGAAGTTTTTCTTTTTGTTGCTGCTCAACAATGATCAGAGGTGTCTATTGTTGGGTGTTGAATGCAAGAAAGAATTGCATTGAGGAGCAACTTTTTGGCTAGCATTATATGCATTTTACCATTCAATACATAAGGGTAATTTTTGCCATCTATCTAGTGAATGAGCATAATTTTTGTTTAAGCCCTTGCCCAACCATTGGTCTATGGTAAGTTTTCTCTTCCTATAGAACTTTAGCTTGAAAAAGTCATTCCTTTTTCTATTGATATTAGGGTTTGGAAATTCAACAGATAAAAAAAAGGAAAAAAGTATTAATTTTAGTTAAGTGTGTTGAACTGAATGGTAGACTGAACAATGTGGGGTTATTAGTCCCTGATTTGATATACGTGTTAGATGCACTAGTTATTAGTACATCATCTAGCCCACCTACAAGTTGAAAGGGGAAATATAAGGACATTCATTTTGTGAATGGGTTTTTCCCTTTAATTTGTTCTTGAAATTAATCTTCACACTTTCATGTTGCTTGCTTTTCTATGTAAATGAATGAAGCTTTCTCAATATCACAAAACGTTTTTGAGTTTCTATCACTTTATCTTACCATTTCTCTTGCATTGAGAAACTTAGTTCTCTTGCACTAATTTGGTCCACTATCGCTCTTTCTTTTTTTTACCAAAAAAAAAAATTCCTGCAGCTGGAATTAGATTGAACTTCCTAATTTTATGTCCATTTATACTCATGTTCACTTATGATGGACTTCTTGTACTTAAGTTGGCCGATATTGACATAGAATGGAAACAAAGAATTATGTGATTGTCTTTGGAAACCTTAAACTTTGATTTGGGCAAGTTGAATATAGCCCAAAGGATTACATTTGTCCAAAAGAAAAAAAAATGAGAGCAAGACATTGACAATAAACTAAAAAGACATCTGGAGGCTTGAGTATGAAAGCACTGGTGTTCTAGACTTGTACACATAATTAGTTCATTAAGAACCAACTATTAATAGCTCATTATTTTAATTCTATATAATAAAACTCAGGAATCACTGGGTTTCAAATCTTCATGCACATAATTATTGTTGAAAGAAACATAATAATTAGAGCATGCTTATTTCTCTAGCATTTGTATTTTGTCTTGCTTATAGATTGGACCAACACATGTTTATTCAATCTTCTTGTTATCTCTACACTTAACTAGATTCATTTAATGAATATAACTTTTCAAGTTGAATTGGAAAATAATTAAATTAGTTGAAAATCCCTATAAATCATATATCCTGTTTTCATTGAATTTAATACTGAAAGTTAGAGGCTTAGGAAGGTATTCTAAATTCATATGTTTTGTATCAGAATTGGCATTCTTAATAAAATTGCTAAAAAAGAAACATAATACATGCTCGTTACGAACTTTCTATTGTGCCTGTCTAATGTTTCTTCACTTTTCAATATATATATAGGAACATTGTATAGACTTGAATAGAGCGAGAGACTCAATTGATTTTCATGGTGCAAACTCATGTTATAATGGTTTGATTTCTAGGATTCTTTTGTACAATAAACCATGGTGCATGCAAGGTGTGAAAGGAGCCTAGAGGTTGGCAAAGGGGGTTTGATAGATGCGTCCCTCGATGGACTTGAAAAAAAATTAAGATTAATAATTCTATGAATGAGATATTTGAGTTTAAATTGATTTGCTTTTGTGTTAAGTCCTTGTATCAGTTTCTATTTCATTCTAAAGACAATTGTGGCATAGCTTGGTTGTATTGGATTATTGTCATTCAAATCTTTGGATTTTTACATTTAATAGAGTTTGGATTTGTAATTTTTATAATATTCTACTTTGTTCAAAAGAAAGGTATTGATTATGTTGGTTGTATTTTGATTATTAATGATTGATTGACGTGGTTTGAGCAAATTGCTCCTACAAATGGAACATTATAGAACTTTGTGTTTGAATTTAGCTACTTTCAACATTTCATCAAGCCCTATTAGGAAAATTTTCAATTCACATTGCTATCAGAAATGTTTTAGAATCACTTTGGTCTCGGATCACAAATTGGATGTCGTGTTGAGGCGAGATTCATCAATTTATAGTATCCATAAGACCCCTAAACTAGTTTTCTAACTCAATTTCTCATAAAATTCCTATCTCCTTTAATATAACAAAAGCTAAAAGGATGCCAATGTTTTTAAAACCAACAAATTGATAAGAAATTACCTATATTTTAGAACTTGTTACCAACATGTATTAAGAAAAATTTCAAATCACTTTTGGTCTCGAAGCACAAATAAGATGTTGTGTTAAGGCTTGATTCCTTAATTCATAGAGCCCATGAATCCTCTAACCTAGTTCTCTAACAAAATTTCTCATAAAATTCTTATCTCGTTTATACACACAAAAATGGTAAGATACTAACTTTTTTGAAAGGTTACCAACAAATTGATAAGTAATTAACAACAAATTGTAAGCAATTACCAACGTGTATCAAAAAAATTTCGAATCACTTTGATCTTGAAGAACAAATTGGACATTGTGTTTAGGCAAGATACATCAATTCATAGAGCCCGTAAGTCCTCTAAAGTAGGTCTCTAATTCATTTTCTCATAAAATTCCCATACCCTCTAATATAACCAAAAAAAAAAACTTGAAGGATACTAGCTTTTTTAAAAGGTTACCAACAAATTGATAGAAAATTACTAGCGTATTAAAACTAAATACCAACAAGTATTAGAAAATTTGGTTTCAATAAATTATTTTTAAATTCGCACCCACCATTTGGCTTCATAGTTGTAGTGCATAATATGCAGCTCTCCTTCCATATTTAGTTCTAATGTGCTGTAATTTTCTATTGAAACCAAATTTTCTAACACAATTGTTGATAATTGTTTATCAATTTGTTGGTAACCTTTCAAAAAAGCTATTATCTTACTAGTTTTTGTTTGTATAAACTGAAAAGATACAATTTTTTTAAAACATTACCAATATGTTCCATTATCAAAACAATATGCTCAAACCACATCTATTAATCATTCAAAATATTGTATCTTTTCAGTTGTTCATATTCAAAGAAATTGAAAATTTTATAAAAGATTAAGTTGGAGAACAAGTTTATAGGACTCTTGAGCTCTATGAATCAATAAATTGAGCCTCAACATGATATACAATTTGTGCTTCAAAGCCAAAGTAATTTGAAAATTTTCCTTATACAAGTTGGTAATTGGTCACATTATGTTGGTAATTAGTTACCAAAATGCTGGTAACTCTATAAGAAAATTAGTATCTTTTCAGTTTTTATTTATATTCAAAGAAATTGAAATTTTATGAGAAATTTGGTTAGAAAAATAGTTTAAATGACTCATGAGCTCCATAAAATCTTGAATAGTTATCAAAAGACAATAATTTTTTTAAACTACATTTAAGATAATTGGTGGATTAAGAACAAGTTAAGATCACTCATTCACTTGGATAGATGTTGTGTAAAGGCTTGATTCATTAATCCATAAAGTTATTAGAGTCCATGAGTCCTCTAACTCAATTTCTCATAAAATTCACATTTCCTTTAATATAGAAAAAAAAAACTTATAAGATACCAGATTTTTCAAATGATCACCAATAAATTGAAAATGAGTTACCAACATATTAAAAGCATTTACCAACATTTTCTGAATGATCACCAACAAATTAATAAGGAATCACCAAAATAGTAGCAGCACTTATCAATGTAAATTAGAAAAAATTTCAAATCTCTTTGGTCTTGAAGTACTATATATTGGATATTGTGTTGAGGCTTGATTCATCAATACATAGAGTTATTAGAGTCCATGTGTCTTCTAAACTAGCATTCTGACTCAATTTCTCATGAAATTCATATCTCCTTTAATATAGGGATAAAAACTTATAAGATACTAGGTTTTTCAAATGATCACCAACAAATTGAAAATGAGTTATCAACATATTGGAAGTACTTACCAACATTTCTGAAAGATTATCAACAAATTAATAAAGAATCACCAACATATTCAAGTATTTACCAACATGGATCAGAAAAAATTTAAAATCTCTTTGGTCTTAAAGTACATATTGGATGTTGTGTTGAGGCTTCTCTAACTCAATCTTTTATACAAATTCCAATTTCTTTGAATATATAAACAAAAAATGAACAAATACTAACTTTTTGAAAATATTACCAATATTTTGAAATAAAATTACCAACATGTTAAAGCAAGATTACCAACTCATATCAATAAAATTTTCAAATTCCTTTAGTCTTGAATCACAAATTTGATGTTGCTTTAAGGATCAATTTATAATTTAGAGCCCGAAGTCATCTAAACTTATTTTTGAACTCAATTTTATGCAAAACTTGAATAATTGCCAACCTTTCAATTAGTTACCAAAACTTGAATATGTTGGTTTGAGGCTTGATTCCTTAATTAACAAAACCCATGAGTCCTCTAAATTAGTTCTCTAACTAAATTTCTCATAAAATTCTTTTCAGTTTATACAAACAAAAACTGGTAAGATACTAGCTTTTTTGAAAGGTTACCAACAAGTTGATAACCAATAATCAAAAATTGTGTTAGAAAATTTAGTTTCAATAGAAAATTAGCACATTAGAACTAATACAGAAGGAGAGCTGCATATTATGCACTACAACTATGAAGCCACATGGTGGGTGGGAAATTAAAAATAATCTATTGAAACCAAATTTTCTAATACTTGTTGGTATCTAGTTCTAATACACTAATTTTTTATCAATTTGTTAGTAATCTTTTAAAAAAGCTGGTATCCTTTAAGTTTTTTTTTTTTTTTGGTTATATTAGAGGATATGAGAATTTTATGAGAAAATGAGTTAGAGACCTACTTTAGAGGACTTATGGGCTCTATGAATTGATGTATCGAGCCTCAACACAATGTCCAATTTGTGTTTTAGGACCAAAGTGATTCGAAATTTTTTTGATACGTGTTGGTAATTGTCACGCCTTACTTGGCACGTGGGCAAGTGAGAAATCATATTCTCACGTAGTCTTGTGACCTGTATCATTTCCACATGCACAAAAGGATCTATAATATATTTTTGTTCTTTTCTATATATCAATCACCTATTCTTGATACCAAGTTTATAAAAATAAGTTCTTATAGTCCGTTTCAAAGTATAATGATATATTATCACAAAATATGTAGAAATTCCTTGATATACAATGTGTCTATGAAGAGTAAAAAGACTTATACAATCCAAAATAACATTTTAATATACAAGACTATGCAAAAGACAACATGCTCTAAAATTTCAGAATCTTGCCTACATACTGGAGTACGTCTATGGCAAAATACCAAACACCTCACTTAACTCAACAACTAAAATCTAATGTTGCTGGAGGAAGATGGCGTGAAAGTGTCCACTGCCATATCTCTGAAATAGAAAAGAAGGAAGGGATGGGTGAGTTTTGCTACCAAAATCCAGTGAGTGAGTTCTCACCTAACCCCTCCATGGGACATTAACAGGTATGCTAAAAATTACAATAATATAAATAATGCTCAACCAGTTCATATAGCCATCGGAATATAAGTATATACAAGAGTACCAAAATGTTTTATCTTATAAAACAATCCAACAGGACCTCAATAAAGAAACAGTAATCTCTACTCGGTTATTCACAATATATATATAGCATAACAAAATCTCTAGTCACATCTGGACATTACGTATCACCGTCCCCAGTGTGACAATAAATTCTTGAAATCTGGCCTAGGCATACTTGGTACCAAAGTTAGCGATTGACTGCACTATTACGCCTATTTCTCTATAGCTACCTGTTCTATGTTGTCAGAAAACACAATATCATATCTAAACTCTAAAACCAACGCATCTATCCTAGGGTTTAAATCCAGTCAAGTAGAATTCCCAATTCTAGAGGTCATACAATCACAAACAACTCATATTCTCAAAATTCAGTTTTATCAAAAACACCTTTTATCAACAATGGTCCCATGGGTTTATTAAACATATGTATGCTTTTAAATCAACAGTTAAACCATAGAAATCAGGTAGTAATCTCAAATTCTGGATGCAGAAGTCTTTAAAATCATGGTATGAGTTATAATTTTCATGAAAATAGTTATAATGCCTAACATAGAAGTCACAAATGTGAACCCACTCACCTAAGTAGCAGAAGACACAGGAATAGCACTACCAAAGTTTTGGGAAGCAAGATTGGCACCCATATCTATCATTAAAGTAATAAAGTTCTAGATTAACCTCTAAATACTCAAATCTAACTTCAATCCTACTACAAGAACACTATAACACCTCTATAACAAACACCCTCTTAAATCCCTAAGAACAAGAAGAAAGTGAAGGGAAAAGGGGTAAAATTAGAAGAACAACATACCTTAAAGCCTTTGGAGTGAAAGATTGAAGTTAGAATTGGAAGAAATGAAAGAAAATGGAGATTTGGGGTGAAAATAGGTTGGGAGCGAAGTTTCTCGGTTTGGGGGTGAGGAATCATGTTTTTGGTGTTTGAATGTTCTAGACAAAATGGAGATATTTATGTTTCTATTGAGCACTAGCGCTCAAAGAGCAAAAAAACATTCCCTGCACGCTTCCTGTTCCCTAACCACTACAGCGCTCATTTATTTACTTCCTATTAACTTTAAAACATAAATGTAAATAAGGAAATACCCCTCATTTGGATTCAAATAAAATATCAAAAAAATCAAACTCCCAACAAATCAAAATCTAATTTTTGGGTTTTAGTTCAAATTTGGGAATTTCAACGATTTTGTAAACTTTTAGGCTAAAATGAAGGGTTTAAAGATTTTATAAAATTCATTAAAAATCATTCTTTAATTTATTTTCCTTTAGGAATAATTACCGGGACTTTTGATCCCAAGAAAAAGGTTTTATTATATAGCCCTCCAAAAACGTGTAGGGTCCAACTTAGTGAAATTCAGATCCAAGAATGACAGAATAGGATAATTGGCACATTTCCTAATTCAAAAGAATTTCCTAGCCCCATTTATTTAAACTAGGGTATTACGTAATTGCTTACAATTTGTTAGTAATTGCTTATTAATTTGTTAGTAACCTTTCAAAAAAGTTAGTATCTTACCAATTTTTGTTTGTATAAACGAGATAAGAATTTTATGAAAAATTTAGTTAGAGAACTAGGTTAGAGGACTCATGAGCTATATGAATTAAGGAATCAAGCCTCAACACGACATCTTATTTGTGCTCCGAGAGCAAAAGTGATTTGAAATTTTTCCTAATACCTTTGGTAACTAGTTCTAAAATATTGATAATTTCTTATCAATTTGTTGGTTTTAAAAACATTGGCATCCTTTTAGTTTTTGTTATATTAAAGGAGATAGGAATTTTATGAGAAATTGAGTTAGAAACTAGTTTAGAGATCTTATAGATACTATAAATTGTTGAATCTCGCCTCAACACAACATCCAATTTGTGATCCAAGACCAAAGTGATTTTGAAACATTTATGATAGCAATGTGAATTGAAAATTTTCCTAATAATGCTTGATGAAATGTTGAAAGTGGCTAAATTCAAACACAAAGTTCTATAATGTTCCATTTGTAGGAGCAATTTGCTCAAACCATGTCAATTAATCATTAATAATCAAAATACAACCAACATAATCAATACCTTTCTTTTGAAAAAAGTAGAAGATTATAAATATTACAAATCTAAACTCTACCAAATGTAAAAATCCAAAGGTTTGAAGGACAATAATCCAATACATCCAAGCTATGCAACAATTGTCTTCGGAATGAAATAGAAACTGATACAAGGACTTAATACAAAAGCAAATCAATTTAAATTCAAATATCTCATTCATAGAATTATTAATCTTCATTTTTTTTCAAGTCCATTAGGGATGCATCTGTCAAACCCCATTTGCCAACCCTCTAGGCTCCTTTCACACCTTGCACGTACCATGGTTGATTATACAAAAGAATCCCAAAAATCAAACCATTATAACATGAGTTTGCACCATGAAAATCAATTGAGTCTCTCGCTCCATTCACGTCTATTCAATGTTCCTATATATATATTGAAAAGTGAAGAAACATTAGATAGGCACAATAAAAAGTTCCTAACAAGCATTTATTATGTTTCTTTTTTAGAAATTTTATTAAGAATGCCAATCCTGATACAAAACATGTGAATTTAGAATACCTTCCTAGGCTTCTAACTTTCAGGATTAAATTCAATGAAAACAGATATATCATTTACAGGGATTTTTAACTAGTTTAATTATTTTCTAATTCAACTTGAAAAGTTATATTCATTGAATAAATCTAGTTAAGTGTAGAAATAACAACAAGATTGAATAAACATGTGTTGGTCCAATCTATAAGCAAGACAAAATATAAATGCAAAGAGAAATAGGCATGTTCTGATTACTATGTTTCTTTCAACAATAATTATGTGTATGAAGATTCGAAACCCAGTGATTACGGAGTTTTATTATATAGAATTAAAATAATGAGCTATTAATAGTTGGTTCTTAATGAACTAATTATGTGTATAGGTCTAGAACACTAGTGCTTTCATATTCAACCAGCCTCCAGATGTCTTTTTAGTTTATTGTCAATGTCTTACTCTCATTTTTTTTTCTTTTGGACAAATGTAATCCTTTGAGCTATATTGAACTTGCCCAAATCAAAGTTTAAGATTGTCAAAGACAATCACATAATTCTTTATTTCCATTCTATGTCAATATCCGCCAACTTAAGTACAAGAAGTCCATCATAAGTGAACATGAGTATAAATGGACATAAAATTAGGAAGTTCAGTCCCATTTCAACTTGCAAGATTTTTTTTGTTGTAAAAAAAGAAAGAGCGATGGTGGACAAATTAGTGCAAGTAAACTAAGTTTCTCAATGCAAGAGAAATGATAAGATAAAGTGACAGAAACTCAAAAACGTTTTGTGATATCAAGAAAGCTTCATTCATTTACATAGAAAAGCAATTAACATGAAAGTGTTAAGATTGCTTTCAAGAGCAAATTAAAGGGAAAAACTCATTCACAAAATGAATGTCCTTATATTTTCCCCTTTCAACTTGTAGGTAGGGTAGATGATGTACCAATAAGTAGTGTGTCTAACACCTATATCAAATCGGGATGATAACCCTACATTGTTCAGTATACCATTCAATTCAACACACTTAACTAAAATTAATATTTTCCTTTTTTTTATCCGTTGAATTTCCAAACCCTAATATCAATAGAAAAGGGAATGACTTTTTCAAGCTAAAGTTCTATGGGAAGAGAACACAGACCAATGGTTGGGCAAGGGCTTAAAAAAAATTATGCATACCTCACTAGATAGATGGCAAAAACTACCCTTATGTATTGAACGGTAAAATGCATATAATGCTAGCCAAAAAGTTTCTCCTCAATGCAATTCTTTCTTGCATTCAACACCCAACAATAGACACCTCTGATCATTGAGCAGCAACAAAAAGAAAAACTTCATATATTACACCCCACTCAACAATTCAAAAAATCCTTGTATATTTAACATGCGAAATGCTGAAAACTTGCTTATTAAAGTAATTTTCTCCCATCAGTTTCAACACCTTCCCTAAACACAACCTCCTACAATAAAGAAAAAAAATCACCACTTGATGCAAACCACAAATCCAAATATGATGAGAACATAATTAATCAACAAATTCATAATGAATTTATTAGCTATAAAGAAAACTCACCTAGAAAAAATATATCTTTCTACTCCTGCTACCTACAAGGATTTAAAGCGGTCATTGGTTAGACATTAAATAAAAACGAAGGAAATGGCGTGGGTCTGAGAAGATGAACTCAGGAAGGAAGAGTGGAAGATGTGGCGACAAAGGATAAGAGAAGAATGAAGTTGGACATTGACACATCAACTCTGGAGGTCTCTGACAACGAAGAATGATCTACATGAGGGTAGTGGTGTGGTGCGGCTATGGTCAAGTTAGGGTGGAAGAAGGAGAAGAAGGAGGATGAGGTAAGGATGAAAGAGTTTTGGGTAAGTATGGGGAGAGCTTGTAGGGGTTGAGGTGGAGTTCAATTGAGAGAAAATAGGAAAGGGTTTGGCTTTGCAAGTGGATAAGGGAAACACAGAGAGTTTTGGGCAAGGTAACGTGGGTTTTCCTTTTTTTTTTTTTTCAATAATTTTTTGATCTTGTAAAATGCCTCATTCTCCATCGTAGGCTTTTAATTTCTGTGTGCATAATAACGATATCCTCCTTCTGGACATATGCTTCCACCATATGTGTCGAATTTATGCATCAACATGATCTTAGTGATATGTCCATCTTATGTGTATGAGTCCAGGATTTTGGTTACATGTATGAGTCAAGTATGCGTCCTTGAGTGGATGTCAAATAATGGCCTAAAAAAAAAGTGTCTGCATTATTCTATTCATAATTTTTTTTTGACGGAAACATCAGATGAATTATTGATTTTGGAAAAACATTACATCTGATTGAGCAAGGTCTAACACCTCAATAGGGCCATCCTCTACCCAAACTAATAGCCCAGAAAGAGCATGATTTAGCTAAATGGTGGGCCACTTTATTGCAACCCCTCCTTACATGTGAAAAGGAGCAATTTCCTAGCAACGTGCCTAAGTCCCCACATTCACGAGCCAAGTCAAAAAGATAAGACACATCATCCAACTTGCCATTGATTACTTCCACTAACTCCAGGCAATCAGATTCCACTAAATGTTGCGAAGAAGCATCTAGCGCCAAAGACAAGCCCCAGCGCATAGCGACAGCCTTAAGGAGTCGAGCTTCGGATGCCAGGGAGATCCTATCACAAGCCGCCAACAACACATGTCCTTCCTCATCCCTTATCCTTCCAGCCCCATTCATTTGAGCCCAACTCGTTGCATCTGTTTTAGCTTGTATTTCCCCTCAGGTGGTTCCCATCTAGAGTGCTCCATTGGCTGGCCATCTTGGTGATGTGGTTAGTGATTTCCATAGCTTCACATGAGTTCTGAGAAAGAGGTAGTCGCGACAACGCATTGGTGAGGACCACATCTAGTGGGGTCTTCCAATTTTCAAAACATAGTTTGTTCCGTGACAGCCAAATGCCATAGAGAATGGAGACAAAAAGCTCACCTTCACCAGTTGACAAGGTAGCTAGAGTTTCGTTGATCCAGGCCTCCATGTGTTGCTGGGCCTCATTTTGCTGGATTCGACTCAGGGGAGATTCACCCAAAGTTGGTTGACCCATTTACACCTCTAAACGGATGGATTGGTGATTCAACCACCTCATTACATCTTGGGCAATAGGATTTCAGATCCACACCTTTGTCCTTTAGTCTCTTGAACTGGGATTGTGTTTGTAAGAATCCTCCAGAGAAATGCACAACTTTGGGAGGAAGTGACAGTGACCAGACCGCCTTCCATCTTGCCTCATCTGGGTGGGATTTGATGATCCCTCCATTTGTCCTCGACTCATGATGAGTTTGTAAGCTGATTGAACTGTGAAAATCCCATTCTTTGTCTCTCCCCATATAAAGGAATCTGGTAAGTTTCTCGAGCAGAGGGGAATGTTGATAATCTGATGTGCTTCAAAAGGGAGGAAAATTTCAGAGATCATTTGGTAATTCCACACCCGGCCTCCTCTGTCAATAACTCCTTAACACAATCCATTCACCAACTCCCACCTTCGGCTCAGAGCTTATGACCATTCTGCATTGGAAGCCACCCGTCTTCCCAGATATGAATGTTTTCCCCATTACCCATCTTCCAATAGCCCCTTGCTCGAATAACTCCAATTGCAGAGAAATGCTCGCCATGTATAGCTTGGTCTAAATCCAATAACCACATCAAAAAGTCGCTTTCTCCTGAAGTATCGTGCTCTCAGAACCCGTGTGACTAGTGCCTCGTTATTGTGCAGGAGCCTCCAAACCCGCTTTGCGAGGAGGGCTAAATTAAAAGCATTGAAACCCCTAAAACCCAAGCCTCCCATACTCTTTGGTTCACACAGCTTTTCCCATTTCATCCAATGGATTTTCCTTTCCCCTTGTTTGCTACCCCACCAAAAGTTGCTAACCATACTTTCAATTTTCTGAGTGACTCCGAGGGCAATCGAAAGCATGCCATGATGTAGGTTGGAATGGCTTGTGCAACTGACTTGATTAAAACTTCTTTCCCAGCCTTGGACAAAGTATTCTCCTTCCAACCCTTCAATTTCTTCCAGACCCTCTCTTGGACAAAAGCAAAGACCTTAGCTTTAGATCTACCAACAAAAGTGGAGACCCAAATATTTGGAATGAGATTCCACTACCTTAATGTTTAACCATCCTTGGATATCATGTCGTCTATCTTGGGCACGTTTCGGCTAAAGGAAATCTCAGACTTGTCCAAGTTGATAGCTGTCCAGATGCCTTTTGGTAAGAGGATAAAATCTGCTTCAACTCTTCCGTTTCCTCTTTGTTGCACGAAAGAAGAAGATCCTGTCATCCGCAAAGAATAGATGGGTGATCTTTGGGCGTTCTGCGATTTTAATACCATGCAAAGCCTTTTTTTCCTGCGCTTTCATTATCTGGGATGAGAGAACCTCTGCACAAAGAATAAATAAATAAGGGGACAACGGATCACCTTGGCAGGCCCCGCTCGGCACAAATTGGTCACACGGAAACCATTCAACAAGACTGAAAATGAGACAGAAGATACACATCTATTAACCAGAGAGACCCAATGCTGGGGAAGCCCATAATGTCCAACACTCGAGAAAGAAATCCCCATTCCACCCTATCATAGACTTTAGCCATATCAAGTTTAAGCCCCACATACCCCAACTTTCCAGCTTCTTCTTCCTCATGTAATGAAATGTCTCAAAAGCAATTAAAGCATTGTCAGGAATCAGTCTACCTGGGACAAAGGCACTTTGGAACTCCCCTATCAAGCCTGGCAAAACATGCTTCAGTCTATTTGCTATTGTTTTAGTCACCAGTTTCATGAGAACATTGCAAAGGGAGATTGGTCTAAACTCCTTTGTATGTGCTGGCTTCTTCACTTTTGGGATCAAACATAGGAGTGTCTCATTAAGAGGGTTGGGTCAACACCATTATTCAGAATGTTCAACACAACCATAGTGACATCATCCCCTACCACACCCCAAAGTTTCTGATAAAATAGAGCTTGGCACCCATCAGGCCCTGGAGCCTTTAGAGGGTGCATTTGGAAAGAGCTCTATGGACTTCCTCACTAGTAAAGGGTGCTGCCAGAAAATTGTACATCTCCTGGAAGACACGCCCGCCACTATTGTAAACACTTCATCATTTGTCTCAATCTGTTCATGCTTAAATAGTTTTATAAAGAAGTTAGTCATCACAACAGCTATCTCATCCTCCTCATAGAATACTTTCCCTTCATCATCCTTTATTTTGTGCACCCAGTTACGTTCCCTCCTCTGATGCCTTTTGGTGGAAAAATTGAGTATTGCGGTCCCCAAGTCTCAACCAATCAGCAATAATCTCTGGGCCCACATCGTCTCCTCTTTCTCAAGTAAAATATCAAGCTCACCTTCCACCTTTTTGTACTCCTCCAGGAATCCCATCTTCTCGTAGCCTCCCTTCAAGGGCACTTACTCTCACTTGTAGTGCTTTAACTTCTTCCCCAATTTCTTTAGTGGAGCTACATCCCCATCCATCAAGAGTTGCTAGAGTACAAGCAATTTTTTCCTTAACATCCACCCCGCCATAATTCCATGCATCGTTTATTTTCTCCATAAAATCGTCCTCCATGAGCCAAACCTCTTCAAACTTCTTAATCCTGTGCCTATGGTGGTGGCGTCTAGTTTTTTCTTTATCGTGAGCAGGATTGGGCAGTGATCTGATTGATATTTTGGTAGATGGTGGACAGATGCTCCGAAAACAAGGTCTTCCTGATTGCCAAAAGCCCAGTCGAGTTTAGCTTGATTCATGTTGGCCCCTTGTTGGTTATTACACCAAGTATATCTACTTCCTTCACTGTATGGCCTCCAAAGAACAGTCCTGTAACGCCTCTAAAGCCGTCATCATGATGTGGCTGGGTGGCCCTTCCCAGTTTGTCCTCTTCCCACAATATTTGATTAAAATCTCCCATACAAAGCCATGGACATATTTGCTTAACTCCCAAGTTGCGAAGGAGCTCCCACAGAAGATGTTTTCTATCATTTTCCGGAAACCATAAACACCCGTGAGTCTCCACCTTGAATCTACTTCTCCACCATTCACCATCATATCAATATGGTTTGGGGACATGGAAAGCACTTCCATATCCCATTCATTTTTCCACATGCACGCTAGTCCTCTACCCCTTCCACGCTCCGAAACACGACAATCAACGACAACAATGTTCGGATATTGTGCCAGGTACCTCAAGTTTTGCATCTCATGGGCCTTCTCTCGTCTCCATCAGGAAAACGAGGTTGGGATCTTTGAAGCAGAAGCTTCTTAAGGGCACGACCGCCCGTTGGTTCCCAAGCCCCGCAGTTCCAACTTATGCAACTCATTGTTCTCGCGGGCTTGTCCCAGGCGCCGCTATTTCATTAGGTCACCGTTCTTCTCTTTATACTAGAACCTGGATCATCCACCTCCATCGCCATCACTCCTACACCTCGTTTTCTGTTCCCTTACACGCATCATCATTGTTCTCTTTGCCTCCAACCTCCTTGCGCTCCACCTCAACCCTCTTCCACTTTCGTTGGGAGTGGCCAAAGCCAGTGGCTACCTTTGCATTAGTGACATCTTCAAGAGCTCGTGAAACCCTTTTTGGACTAGCCACACTAGTGTGTCCCTCCTCCAAAGGCTTTCCTTGTACCCCTAGGCTCTCAACAACATCACGCGCCACCTTTGCATCATTCTCAAGGCAACTAGAACTACTATTCCCATGCACAGAGTTGCACTGCGTAACCTTATCACATTCTCCTTGCACTTCGAAGTGGGCTCCCTCCATTGCCTTAGATGGTTCTTCGAATTTTCCCCCATTGATAAGTTCTCTAGTAAAGCTTGGAGGGCTTCAGAAGACGATGCTTTAGGCTTGTTTTTATGTTGTATGGGGGGCTTCGTTGTCTCATAAGTGGCCTCCTTCTTACATTGCTTATCTGGCACTCTCCATCCCCCAGTCGAGGCTTTAATCCATGGCCCAAACTCCTTGGTTACATCTTCCTTGGAGCATGCTCATTTAGGGTGGTGCACTCTCCTTCTTCATGCCCCACTACCCCACATATGTAGCAAAATTGTGGTAGTCGCTCATAGCGGAAGTCCACCCAAAAAATCCCATCCTTTTTGCTCCCCACATTCACTCCTATCATCAGAGGTCACAAAACCTCCATTTCCACACATGCCTTGATGATGGTACCTTGAGAGTCTGGCATCTCAAATATCCCAATGTCCGTCACAGCTCCCATCATCAAACCAAGTTTCTCTCATCCTCTTTGTCCTACAATGAGGCGGTATATCCCAGAATTGCACCCATAGTGGCACCCTGGAGAAGTCGAGTGCGCGACGCCGTCACGATCCCACGTTGTAGCAAAAGCCATGAGTTCCTGAAAATCCAAGGCGAGCCTTTGAGTGCCCTTGACATGGTTTTTTTTGTCCTGGAAAAAGAATTGGAACAAAGGCCCCTTGACTTCCTCTACTTTAAAACCAGGGGGTTCCCCAAATATTCGATAGGCCTGTAAAGGCTCCTCTTACTGATCGTTTTGACGTGATCAGTTTCCCTATAAGGCTCTTTTCACACTCCGCAACTCCCTCTTCCACATCTTCCTCATCAAACACAACCAGCACTGGGTCCTCGCTGGTCGCTGTCCTAGGACCACTCTCCACACCTGCATTATTTCCACTAGAAGACGCCATCAACGTGACTATGTCACACCAAAGGGAATGATACGCAGCACAAGGCTGTATTGAGAAACCACGACCATACCAGGTACAACAGACAAAGAGACACTACACGCCGCCTCGAGAAAACCCTAGCAGAGGGTAGGTATTCTATTCATAATTACACACATACTTTACACTTAAAATTATATATAAAAATTAATTATCCTCGTCATAACCCTTCATCATGATTTATTATTCAAATAAAATTTTATTATTTGATAATATAAAATAATTTTATCTTATTAATATATTAAAATTAAATCTATCAAATAATATATTTTTAGTTTCTTAATTAAAAGTAGTTGAGGGTTTTTTTTTTAATTTTAACAAAGTGGCCCTACATTTGATAAAGGACCACCTGAAGAGTGACGACAATATTGCATAAATGCATCCAGCAAACAACTGGCAATGTTGTTTTGGTCTCATAAAGTGAGCTCCATCATTTCACCATAAAAAAATAAAGTAGCAATAATAATAATAATAATAATAATAATAATAAAACAACGAGACCTATCAACATCTATAAGGATAGGCATGATAATTTCACCTTGTTCTGGAACCATATGACCTGTCTCAGTTCTACTTGCTCTCACAGTACAAGACCTGTTAGCCTCTCCTTGAGAAACCATCATGTATTGGAAGACAACGACATAAATGCAGAGAAAACAAAAATAATAGAATGAAAATATAAATAATAAATATATATAAAAGATATTATTAAAAAAATTAAATTTTTATTTTCATATCCTGTTTATATTGTTATTTTTAGAGGCATAAAATTTTATATTTTTCTATCTTAAAAATGAAAAAAATTTTATTTCTATTTCTATATTTATCACTAAATAAATTTATATTTTCAATATTTTCATATTTCTATCCCTATATCAATCAGCAATATCAGCCGATATCTAAAAAACGTTGTATGTATGTATCTTTGGTGTCTTCGGGATGATGCTTATGGTCTCTTTGCTTCGTTTCCTTCTTTTCTTGTTTTTGTCTTTGTGATTTTCTGTTTTGTTATCATATTCGTCGTTTTTTAATTTTTATATGATCCAAGGTGATCTTTTGGTATACTTATATATGCTACTCTACTTGAGAATTTAGCTTTTATTATAAAAAAAAATGCATATATTGACCGATACTGTTGTCAAGATTAAATTAATCCAAGAAATTTAAAAATTCAAACTGAATAAAATTAGTTTGAATTAATTTACATATTCGGTTTATTTTAGGTTAAGACTGAATTAAACTAATTATTATTGATTTGGTTCTTGTCTTTATAGTTTTTTAGCATGAAACTCAAAACATTCAATTTAATTTATCACATAATTAACTGTACTTTTATAATTTATTTTAAAGTTTTTAAAGTTTTATAATTAATATTTTAATAATTATGTCACTTTTATTTTTTATTTCCATTTTAAAGATAGTTATTTATCTAGTCACATATTTTATTAAATATCCCATAATCAAGTGTTACACTATATATTATCAGTTATCACATGTAAAACCTTGCTCTTGATCAAATTGGTGATTTGGATTTGCTAAAAAAATTTAAAAACCTAAATGAACCAACTCAATAGTTTTTTTTTTTTTTTGTATATGAGATTTGGGTAATATATTTATATCAATATGATATTTTAGGGAAAAGCCATACAATATGGTGTTTTAATATAGAATTGTCAAAGATAGATGTAATCTAAAACTAAAATAATACAAAATCCATCATAGATAGATTCTATAAATATCATATACAAATAAAATTTATTCTAAAGCATTTTTTTATACACATAGGCAATATTATTTTTAAATATATTGTATTTCATATCTAAAAAATATTGCCCCCTCTATTTAAAAGTATTGTTATAGATAATTGGCCACACGTGCTATAATTATTTGAAAAGTGATGTATTAACTTAAAATATTTAGTCTTTAATTTTTTAATAGATGTCATATTAGATAAATAGTCAAATTTAATATAGTAACTTTATAAAAAGTAATACCTTAACTTAAAAAAAGTGTATTCTTTTATATATCAAGGACAACCCATTTAAGAAAAAAATATTACTTACGTCTATTACAGGTAACACTTTTCACGCATTTCTAAAATAAATGTTATCAAAGGTATAAATTTTTTGTAGCGGTTTTGCTCTAATACCATGCAATAATTAGGAAGAGTGAGTGTGTAATTGCTTCTGCGTGCCTAATATGAAACAAACCGAAAGTAAAATAAAAATAAGAAATGTAAATAAAATCTAAACAGCCTGTTAATATTTCTTTCAAGAGAGACAAAACACACTCCTTCCCTTTTGTTTTTCTAATGAGAAGATATTTAAATTTGGTGTATAATTATAATAAGAAGCTAAATAATACAAATCAATTGTTTGCTGTTTTTGTTACTGTTATCTTCCTGTTGTGTTTTTTGAGGTCTTTGCTGGCTTTGATGTTGCTTGAGCTTATGTACTGGTTTTGCAGCTGGTTTGCTGCATTGTGGGTGTTTGCTTTTCTTATTTGGGGTTGAGTCTATCATAGTTACCAGGAGAAAAAAAGATAGAACATCAGTTACAAGGCTGGGTTTTTCTTGTGGGTGTACTTTCAATGTAGAAGCTATGGTTGATTCTTGATTGATCTCTTTTTGTACATGTGAATGAGGACAGTTATTAATTGTGTACATCACTTTGTTAGTTTAAATGAAACATTAGTAAGTTGATGGATTGGTGGATCTTCAGCTCTCATTAATAATTTGATTGTCCTGTTGAATCCATATTGTTTGTTATTACTTCAATGCTCGCAACTTGTTAAGGTCTTCATAATTTGCAGCATTTATAAGTTATCAATTGAGACATTAGAGATCCTTGCATAAGTGTGATCAGATATGAATTAAGACACTATGGTTGTTATTGCCAATTGCCATCCTTTATCAACAACAAATGCAAAGGTATGAGTCTGGTTATTTCAACAAGAGGATGGCTATGAATCAAGAACTTGCTACTGGTACATTGGTGTGTATGGATTTACTAAAATTAGCAAAATTGATGTTTCGACCAACTTGGTGTTTTTGTTTATGTTTTCTTGTTTCCCTTTTGATGCGGTGAAGTTTTCCTTCTTAGTATCAAGACTATGGTGATTTTACTTTGACGTCTGGAGTGTTGGCTGAAGGATATTTTAGTTATCAGAGGTATTGTTAATTAGGTATAGGTGTGCTACTACTATCAATAGCAATTTTACTGAGTTTGAGATATAATATCTTTATATCTTAGTTCTTTTTTTTTAAGTTGTTATATCATATTTTTACTTATAATTTACTTTTTCTTGTGAATTAAACCCTCCTCGATAATTATCGGGAAAAAAAGAACATGTGAATGCTGTAGTCCCTCTCTAGCTGGTATCACACTCATGACTGGACACTTGTTGCCCCATTTATCGGTTTAAAAAAAAAAAAGAAGAAGAAGAAGAAGTGCCGTTTGTATAAATCAAAAAAGTGTCGGCAGGTAAGCCCTCTTTATAAGGAATATTTCAAATATTGAACTTTTGTCCTTTACTAAATAAGTTTTTAACTTTCAACCTCATATAAATCTCGACACGTCCGCTGAATAGAGCTAGACAATGTGTCGGGAGATGCTATATGATGACGGAAATACTGGATTTACCGATTGAGTAATGCTAAATATGACTGACATTATTCATCAAAATTCACTACAAGAAAAATAAATACTTTTTAAGATTCTTGATAATTAAAATATTAATAAAAATATTGTCAAAAAAATAATTAAAATAATTTCGATATAAAATGACGTTAAAAATATTTATAAATTTTTATTAATAATTAGTGCTTGTTAAAAATATTTTTTTATATTTTTGATATGTATTAATTATCAATAAAAGTTTATAAATATTTTTAACAGTCACTTTATATTAAAATTACTTTTCTTAAATATTTTTATTAACACTTTAATTATTGAAAACCATTAAAAATATTTATTTATTTTGTAGTGATCATTGTTAAAATTAAAGGAGGGTGATTAAATAAATTAAAAGGGTTAAGATCACACTTTTCCCGTCTAAAATAACATAGGAAGTTTATCCATATAAACTTTTACTCTTTTCTTTATCTTGCATCCAAACACACCTTTAATATTTAATTTATTAATTTTAAAGGCTGAAATAAAGTATACATACAATTTCATTGACAATATATTCAATAGTAGTCTTATATACCACATGATAAATGCCACCAGGCAAGGACAGCTACGCGGGGACGCGTACTGCTTGGTCTTTTTCTCCCATCAATTATTCATCATTCATAAATTCAAATTTGAGCCCACAACAGATTTTTTTGGGGACAACTACCATTTTTATCCCTTAAAAATTATATTATTAATATAATAATTTTTAAAAAATATTATATCTGCTCATAATCTTTTAAAATTTATCCTATTTAATAAATTTATAAAATATTAATTAACTTTTATTTTCACTAATAGAAATGATTACATATCATATTTTATGTTAAGTTGACTCATTAGAATAGTTGCTTTAGTTCCCAAAAAATCATATTATCTTTTTTATAAAAGGGCTCTTTTTATGTCTACTTGGAAGAGTAGAATCACCACTTAAAGACCTCAAAAAACTATATATTTGACAAAACAACTCTTAAAAGAATCACTTTTATTAACAAAAATAGAAGTCAATATGTTTTTGGGGTGAATTTAATTTGTTAAATGGGATCTTTGGAGACCATAGACTAATATAATTTCTTTTAAGAACTATTTTACTAACATAATCTTTTAGAGATTAAAATAATACTTCTCTTTTTTTCAAAAAAAAAGAACTATTTTGCTTTAGGAATTAATGTTGATTTACACTTATATTCATATATTATATATCCATACATAACATGTTTAAATAATTTTTTTATTTAAAAAATAGTGGTTGAAATGTTTTGTTTTTACCACAACTATTTAGTTTTCATTTCTGCTTAAGAGGGAAGAAAACTATCTGTATTATTTTTAAGGATAAATGGATAATGAGCTACAATCACACGTAATGATCAATGATTATACATAATTTAGACTTTTATATATATATATATATAGATAATGATATTTACCCATCATAATTTGTTATTTTAATGACATTCTATTAATTAATAAAAATTATTTTACCTTTTTAATATATATAAAAATTAAATTCATAAAAAAATAATATCTCTCTTTTACTCTATTTATCAAGTCTCTTTGATTTTTATTTAAATATTTATCCATTTATTATATAAAAAATATTAAATTTTTTTTCTAACACTACTCCAAGTATAATGAATTGTGCCATTATTTATTTTTATTTTTTTTTAATCAGAGTAATTTGGTCCACTTACCCAACATTCTATCGCTATCAAAATTTATTTATTATTTTTATAATATGTGTTGTTTTCTTTTTTTGGAAAAGCAGAGCAAAAGGAATGGAGTGCATTTTTTGTTGATTTAAAGTAACCTGAGGATTTTCTTTTAACAAACACGTGGCCTTAAATTCAAGAAAGGAGCGTCTGAAGAGCGACAATATATAATGCATCTAGCTAGTGACTACTGACAATGTTGTCTTCGTCTTCTTCATAGAGTGGGACCCAGCATCAACCCCTTCAAGGATGGGCCCCATTTCTACTTTTCTCAAGAAAATTGGACAGAGAAATGAGTTGTGTATACACAGCGGTGCAGCAATTTCCCTTTTTTACTTAGTCCACAATTCTATTTGTCTTTTTATATATAATATAAGAATGCTATAGATTTATATTATACACAAACTTTTTCTCAAATGGAAATTAACGTATGTTCTTACAGAACGTTGTTTGCATGTATATAGACCGACCACCGTTTGCTAAATTAAATTGATCCAAGAAATTTATTAATTATTCAAACTGATAAAACTAGTTTGAATTAATTTGGATATTCGATTTATTTTAAATTAATACTGAACTAAACTAATTATTATTGATTTAGTTCTCGTTTTTATAGTTTTTCAGCTTGAAAGTCAAACTTTCAATTTGATCACCTAATTAACTTTACTGTATAATTTATTTTAGTTTTAAAGTTTTACACTTAAGATTTTTTATAATTATGTCACTTTTTATTTTTTATTTCCATTTTAAAGGTATTATTTATCTAGTCACATATTTATTAGAGTAAAATACATTTCACTCTATTGAAAAAAGCCTTTATTACACTCCTATCTCCTCTATTTCTAAAACATGTACTCCCCTCCTTATAAAATTGAGAACCACTATGCTTCAATTTCTCTTTAATTTTTTATTAATTATGTATTTTCTCATAACTATTATTTCATTTTTGACCAAATGTCCTTTTATAATAGCTATATATATTAAATTTTTTTATAAATTAAAATATATGTGATTTATAATAATATAAAATATTGATATATTTATATACATGTATTTAATTTAATCTTCAAAACCTTACTATATTAAGAAAATAAATTATTGATAATAATAATAATTTATAATAATTATTTTGAAAATGAAAAATTACATATTTTTAAGCTATTTGTTAATTTTAAAAACTAAAATAAAATATACATACAATTTGATTGAAGATATACTCAATAGTAGTCTTATATAAGCCAAATGACAAATGCTACTAAACGTTAACTCATCATTTATATCTTGATTTATCAAAAAAATATATATCATTTATATCTTGCCAGGGACAGCTGCGCGGGTACTCGCACTTCTTTATCTTTTTCTCCTATGCAATTATACATCATTCATAAAATCAAATTTGAGCCGACAAGAGATTTGTTTTGGGGAGTACTGTCATTTTCATCCTAAAAAATTATATTATTAATAAAATAATATATATATATATATATATATATATATATATATATATATATATATATGCTTATAGTCTTTCCAAAATTTATCCTATTTTATAAATTTACGTAAATATTAATTGACTTTTATTTTCATTAATATAAATGATGGCATATCACATTTTATATTCCCAAAAATCATATCATTATTTTAATAAAAGAGCTCATTTTATGTCAACTAGTAGAGTAGAATCACCACTTAAGATCCCAAAAGACCATATATTTGATGGAAACAAATTTTTTTAGAGTTTAAAATAATAGTTCTCTTTTTTTAAGAAAAAGGTCTATATAAAATACTGAACTTTTGTAAATAGTTAATTAAAGTGAATAGTTATCCCTTACCCAAACATACATTGAATTAAATAGTTAATTTATTAATTTTAATGATTAAAATAAAATACCCATATATAATTTTAAGGATAAAAATGAACATATAATACTCAATACTATTATTATATAAGCCACGTGATAAATGTCGCCACCCAACTGTTAACTAATCATTTATGTCTATCTGGCCCAGGACACTTACGCGGTGACTCACACTCCGCGGTCCTTCTGTCGTATGCAATTATTCACCATTCATAAAATTACATTTGAGCCCACGAGAGATTTCTTCACCACAAAAAAAAGAAAAAAAAGGTCTATATAAAGGGCACCACTCACCCAATGCATTTCAAGCAGAGCACAAGTTTTCTTCTATTAGAAACAATAGCCCTCTTGAGAAAATGAAAGTGATGGTGCCTCTTTTCATTCTCGCATCCCTTTTGGCAACATGCCATGGCGCAGACGAGTACCAAACTTTCCCTCTCCGAATGAAAACTGGCGGCCTCGAGAAACGCTACCCTACCGAGGTGTACTGCAACAGCTGGAGGCTTGCCGTAGAAACACACAACCTCAGAGATTTCGAGACTGTTACAAAAGCGTGCCATGACTATGTAGCCAACTACATAGTTAGTGACCAATATCGATCTGACTCAAAACAAGTTTGTATCCAGGCTAATTATTATACCAACCGTGAAATCGACACAGATAGAGACATATTCATCTTTGGTGTTGATGATACCGCACTGTCTAGTGTGCCATATCAGGCGCAAAATGGATATGGGTACGTACGTTTGTTTTCTTCGTTTATTTGTTTATTTTTTTTCAAAGCTAGACTCATTTAAATTAACAAAATTAATAATTTAGTTTTCCAAACTTTATTCACATTAGTTTAATTTTGAGGGGGACATATACTCAAAGAATCACTTTAATTAGAGAGACTATAATTTAGAACACATTTTATTACTCTAAGATTCAATCACCTTATGTGCAATACTTCATTTTATGATAATTTTATTTTTCATGCCTAATTTAATTTAATTTGTTGCTGTATATATATATATATATAGGTCGAAGCCTTTCAACTCGACATCATGGCATAAGTGGGTTGCCAAAGGCGTTGCCCCAGTACTACCCGAGACTCTTAAGCTGTACGGCGTATTGGTGTCTCGCGGCATCAAGATAGTATTCTTGACCACTAGAAGAGATAAGTATAGGGCTATAACTGCCTCCAACCTAAAGAGAGCTGGCTTCCATACATGGGAGAAGTTAATTACCAGGTAAGCATATATACATCTTAATTCCATATTTTATTTCTACCAATGATGTGATGACAAAATTAAATGATTGTATATTTTTACTCTAAAAATATATATATTTAAATTAAATTCAAAATTAAAGTTTAATTAATATCAATTTCATTTCTGATGTGATGTGGTTATATGCAAAATATTTGGCTGCAGGAGTGATGAATACAGCGATAAAACAAAACAAGAATACAAAATGGCCGAGAGACAGAAGCTAGTAGACGAAGGATACAGAATCATTGGAAGCATTGGTGACCAGTGGAGTGATCTTTTGGGGCAGCCCAAAGATCGAAGCTTTAAGCTGCCCAACCCAATGTACTACGTTGTTTAAAGTGCTGTGTTTTGTAGTGCATGTAGGGATGGCAATCAGTCAGATATATAGCTGCTTATTGTCCATCTCACATTTGTAAGAATGCCTACGATAAATAAAAATAAATCTTCACTTTTAATTTAATACTGTCTACTTGGTTTACCATCATGGGAAAAAGGATGACGGGCAAGTTATAAACCTATCCAAGATAAGTGAAACGGTTTCAACCAAGAGGGAAAAAAAATAAAAAAAAGAAAAAACTTGACACCGGAAGGACCGTAAAACGAACTATTACAGTAAAGGAAAATTTTTTTCCTGCAACCATTGAGGCTACACACCTATCATTTGTGAGAGGATTAATGGAGAGACAGACGAAGTTGGGTCAAGGTAATTGATGGGTTTAGTATATTTTTGTCTTGAGTATACTACAAGAAAAATAAGTATTTTCAATGATATTTTTAACGATTCTCATCAATAAAGATATTGTTAAAAAAAGTAATTTTGATTTAAGTGACCATTAAAAATATTTATAAATTTTTATCATAATTAGTATATATTAAAAGATGTATTTTTGACATGTATTAATTATCGATAAAAGTTTTGAGTCATTTCATGTTGAAATTATTTTTTTGACATACTTTTAATGACACTTTAATTGTTGAGAATGGTTAAAAATGTTCATTTTTCTTGTAGTGATAGTTGGGTGTTTGAAATAATTAGGCATTCAAATAATATTGTTATAGTCTCTTCTAAAAGAAAACCATCACCTCAATAGAAAAGCAAGAACATTAGCAGTCCAATGAACTATTATATAGTAAAACAATCACATATATCGAATTACTCTAAGATCCCATTTATAGAGGCTCTAATACCATTTTTTTTTTTTTGGTTACAATGCCACAACATTTGAAAAGCTAGCCAACCAAACTTCATAGTAAAATAAGCTAGAAAATAAAGGCAAAGGGTGAAACATAAATTGTGTAAGGGTCCATTTGGCACATCATGCATAATAGTTATTTTATCAAATATTTTAAAATAGTTTGATTTTAGTTTCTATTATTAATTTATCAGATCTTATATGATAGTTATTATAGTCCTACATATCATAACTCAAGTAAATTAAGTTAGTGGGTTGGGTAATACATATGGCTTATCATATTGGGATCCGATAGGTTATTGGGTGAAGTTTTGATATAGAAGAACTCATAAATAGGTAAAGTCTAACAATTTATTCTTGGATACATTCACAATAAAGTAAGCAAGTGTATGGCTTGAATAAAATTGATAAGACCCATTTTTTATTGTGAGTGTACCTAAAAATGAATTGTTATTTGTTATACTTGTTTTGTGTATGAATCATAGTTACTATGTGGAATTAGATATTAGTTAATTTAACATTTAATATAGACAAAGCTAAAACCAAACAATTTAAAAAATGTTTAAATCTTCAAACAAAATCAGAAATCACAATTAAAATTTACTTATTTTTCATAAATTAAGAACATATTTTAACCAAAGTAATTTAATGTTGTCATTCAGCAATAAGAACGTTAGAAGTTGGCATATCACTATGAATTTATGACCAGTTGTATCAATGTAAACTAATATGGCAAGAAATTTTTTTGCATATATATATATATATATATATATATATATGGAGCAACTTAAGTAAGAGAGGTGATTTAATGTGAGAAAGATAAGCAAATCATGACAGTTGAATTTTATATAAATGGTTAAGAATTAAAATATAAAATTACATGACTTTTTAAGTGACAATGTGTATGTAATCTCTTACATATAAATATGAATATATGATTTTTTTTATATACCTGTATTTTAATGTTAATTTACACTTATATTCATATATTATATATCCATACATAACGTGTTTAAATAATATTTTTATATAAAAAAATAGTGGTTGAAATGTTTTATTTTTACCACGATTATTTAGTTTTCGTTTCTGCCTAAGGGGAAGAAAACTGTCTATATTATTCTTAAGGATAAATGGATAATGATCCACAATCGCACATAATGATCAACTATTACACATAATTTAGACTATATATATATATAGACAATGATGTTCACCCATCATAATTTGTTATTTTAATTACATTCTATTAATTAATAAAAATTATTTTACCTTTTTAATATATATAAAAATTAAATCCATAAAAAAATAGTGTCTCTCTTTTACTGTATTTATCAAGTCTCTTTGATTTTTATTTAAATATTTATCCATTTATTATATCAAAGAAATATTAAATTATTTTTTCTAATACTACTCCAAGTATAATGAATCGTGCCATTATTTATTTATTTTTTTTAATCAGAGTAATTTGGTCCACTTACCCAACATTCTATCACTATCAAAATTTATTTATTATTTTTATAATGAAAAGCAGAGCAAAAGGACTGGAGTGCATTTTTTTTTGTCGATTTAAAGTAACCTCAGGATTTTCTTTTAACAAACACGTGGCCTTAAATTCAAGAAAGTAGCGTCTGAAGAGCGACAATAGAGTGAGACCCAGCCATCAACCTCTTCAAGGATAGGCCTTATAATTTCACCTTGTTCAGTATATGACCTGCCCCATTTGTATCTAGCCAAGGACACTTACGCGGTGACTCACACTGCCAAGTAATTTGGTACACTTATCCAGCATTCTATAGTTATCAAAATTTATTTATTATTTTTATAATATGTGGTTTTCTTTCCTTTTTTGGAAAAACTGAGCAAAAGGAATGGAGTGCATTTTTTTGTTGATTTAAAGTAACTGGGGACGGACTTTCTTTTAACAAACACGTGGCCTTAAATTCAAGAAAGGAAAGAAAGGAACGTCTGAAGAGCTACAATATATAATGCATCTAGCTAACAGCTACTGACAATGTTGTATGTATATAGACCGACCACCGTTAACTAAATTAAATTGATCCAAGAAATTTATTAATTATTCAAACTGATAAAAACAAGTTTGAATTAATTTTTTAAATTAATACCGACCTAAACTAATTATTATTGATTTAGTTCTTGTTTTTATAGTTTTTCAGCTTGAAAGTCAAACGTTTTGGTGTGTATGAGGATAAGAACAACTGACAGTAAAAGCAAAAGTTACAAGGACAATAATTAAGCATATGTGCAGTATCCGATTATAGTGCTAGAATCTTATCTATTTTTTTGATTGGGCAGAACCTTATCTATATATCTTCTCTTATCTATCTATATTTTTATCTGTAATCATATCACATGTCACTCTATTAAACTTCCTTTATTGACAGATATCACTTATGATTAATATTAATTTTCTCATATTTATAATAAACAGTATTATAAAATTTAAATTTCAAATCTTATCTCTTATATAAATTTTATATTTATAGACTTCACTAATATTTTTTTATTATTTTTAATGTAAATTTTCGGTCACATTTCTTTACTCAATAAGAATAAGAAAAGAGAAAAGTATGGGATGGGTGGTGTGTTTTTTTTTCCCCTAATTATATTTGCGCGTTTGTTCATTAATTATATTTGTGTGTTTTGTTCATTAATTGAAAGTCAAACGTTCAATTTGATCACCAAATTAACTTTACTTTATAATTTATTTTAGTTTTAAAGTTTTACACTTAAGAGTTTTGATAATTATGTCACTTTTTATTTTTTATTTCCATTTTAAAGGCATTTATTTATCTAGTCACATATTTATTAGAGCAAAATACATTTCACTCTATTGAGAAAAGCCTTTATTACACCCCTATCTCCTCTATTTCTAAAACATATACTCCCCTTCATTATAAAATTGAGAATCACTATGCTTTAATTTCTCTTTAATTTTTTATTAATTAAGTATTTTCTCATAACTATTATTTCATTTTTTACCAAATGCCGTTTTTTAATAGTTATATATATTAAAATTTAAATCACATATTAGTTTTCCAAACTTTATTCACGTTAGTTTAATTTTGAGGGGGACATATACTCAAATAATCACTTTAATTAGAGAGACTATAATTTAAGTCACGTTTTATTACTCTAAGATTCAATCACCTTATGTGCAATACTTCATTTTATGTTAATTTTATTTTTTATGCCTAATTTAATTTAATTTAATTTGTTCATGTATATATATAGGTGGAAGCCTTACAACTCAACATCATGGCATAAGTGGGTTGCCAGGCGTTATGTCACGGCCCACCTGAGAATGTAAGGACGTGAACTTAAATTTCTACGAAAACCTCTAATAACATGACTGTCTAATATACATAATTAAATTGAATATATTCAAAATCTCTCAAGTTTTCCTAAATCTAAAAATACTTCCAACCATAAATCCTGAACATAAAGCTGCATAAAGTCTATAATTTGGGCAAAGGCAAACATAATAAATAAATGAAATTTTAAAAATAGTGAAAATGATATAATGCATGTCTGGGTCTTGCCTACACAATTATTGAAGCACTACTAAACTGACATAACTCTAAGTATGCTCCACTCCAAGCGAAACTCACCAAAAGAAGCTGCAACACTACTGAGGAGGATCATGTAATGCAACAGAACCTATAGCTATCTAGGGAAGAAAGAGAGGGGTGAGCATCAAAACTGATAGTGATCCTCAGTCACAACTCACATGGGACAACAATAAATATACATAACATATACATACAATTGATATAAAACATTTTATATATAATTACATCTAACTATATTGAAACAATAATTTAACTAAATCCATGACAATAATTAATAAAGAAATAAGAGATATTTTATACATAATTAACTAAGCTAATAGTGAATCTGAGCAAATGACTAATCTAATGGGCACCTAACTAGGTCCCATAAATGGACATCACACTGGATTCCTTACTGGGTGAACTAGTCCTCCGCGAACCACTTGGTACCAAGGTTAACGATCAATCTTGCAACCGTTAACTCCTGATCTATTTCTCACTATTTATTGGCTAAAAACTAATAGCAAAAAAATTAACTATTCATACAAACTGGATTCATGAAATTTTTTAACTGATAAAATAAATCTAAATCATATATATAACAAGTATGGTCCCATGAGTTTTTAAAATAATAATTTGTCATGATAACCACAAAACAATAATTTTTCTAAAATTATTATAATCCATAAGATATATTTCTTGGCATAAATCATTATAAACTTTCATAAATAATTTATATAATATAGGAAAAATAATAATAATGACCAAAAGTATGGTCATGAGCTTAAACTTACTCATCGTTAGTCAGGGAGTGTACTTTCACTAACAACTTGATTTTGATGAGCTGAAATGATACTAGTAACTGCCAAACAATACAATAAAAATATAAACAATTTGACTTTATCACCAAACTGAGTTTAGAATGATAAGGAGGAAAAATATTGTGTGAAAGCTATGTCTAACAGGACCCAAACTTATAATTTAAATAAAAATCAGAGGAACTGACTAAATTCCATTGAGATCACTCAGAAGATATTAATCAGAGAAATTGCGAGAAACTATGATTTTTCGCTCTAGGCAAAATTTATTCGACGGTTAGGGTTCTTAGAACAATTTTATATATATAATCAAACGCGTGCAACTCGCGTCTATTGATTTTTCAAAGTTATTATATATGCATAGTAACTTACATAGTAATTCTAAAATCACGAGAATTATGTATATATAGTAACTTGCATAATAATTTTATATGTGAACTCCACAAAAAATACGGGAAGTTATTGTATATATGCATAGTAACTTTACTTATATAGTTACTTTTGAAATAGTAATAATAATAATATCAATAATAATAAAACTAACGATAATAATAATGTCAACATGCTACATGTTTTTTCTTATAATATTATTAGAATGTTTCATGCATACATCTTATATTATGTTAAAATAATATTAAAATATCTATCAATTAATAATAATAATAATAATTCTAATACTAATAAATTTCATATTTGAGTTATCACACGATGCCCTGTACTACCCGAGACTCTTAAGCTATATGGCATATTGGTGTCTCGCGGTATCAAGATAGTATTCCGATGGAGAGGATTGATGGAGAGAGAGAAGTTGGGTCAAGGTAACTGATAGGTTTTGTATATTTTGTGAGTGTTTAAAATAATTAAGTATTAAAATAATATTGTTATAGTCTCCCCAAAGGTAAGCCGTCACCACAATGGAAAACCAAGAACATAAGCGGTCAAATGAACTATTACACGGTAAAACAATCACATAGCCTCGTATTGAATTGGTCTAGATCACTTTGATAGGGGCTCTAATGGCATAGCATTTGAACAGCTAGCCAATCAGACTTCATAAGAAAGTAAGCTAGAAAATAAAGGCAAAGGGTGAAACATAAATTGTGTAAGGGTCCGTTGGCACATTGTACATGATAGTTATTTATTAAATATTTTAAAATAGTTTGATTTTAGTTTCTACTATTAATTTATCCAGTAAGGTCATATTATTCAATTTTACATAATAGTTATCATAGTCCTACATATCATAACTCTAGTAAATTAAGTTATTGGGTTGGCTAATATGGCTTATCAGATTGGAGTCCAATGGGTTATTGGGTGAAGTTTTGGCATAGAAGAACCTATAAATAGGCACAAGCCTAACAATTTATTATTGGATACATTCACAGTAAAGTAGACAAATGTATATGGCTTGAATAAAGTTGATAAAACCCATTTTTTATTGTGAGTATACCTAAAAATAAATTGTTATTTGTTATACTTGTTCTCTGTATGAATCATAGTTACTATGTGGAATTAGATATAGTTAATTTAATATTTAATATAGAGAAAGTTAAAACCAGACAATTTAAAAAATGTTTGAATCTAAAAAAAAATCAGGAATCAAAATTAAAATTTACTTATTTTTCATAAATTAAGAACATATTTTAACCAAAGTAATTTAATGTTTTATTCATCAATAAGAATGTTAGAAATTGGCATATCACTGTGAATTTATGACCAGTTGTATCAATTTAAACTAATATGACAAGAAATTTTTTTTTTTTGTGTATATATATATATATAGCGATTTAAATGAGATAGATGATTTAATGTGAGAGTCGATAAGCAAATCATGAAGTTGGATCTTATATAAACGTTAAAGATTAAAATATAAAATTATGTGACTTTTAAAGTGTGTAATCTCTTGCATAAAAATATGAATATATGGTTTTTTCTTTATATACGTGCATTTTAATGTTGATTTATACTTATATTCATATATTATATATCCATACATAACGTGTTTAAATAATATTTTTTATATAAAAAATAGTGGTTGAAATGTTTTGTTTTTAGCACGACTATTTGTTTGGTTTCTACGGGAAGAAAGCTGTGTGCTGTATTATTCTTAAGGACAAATAGATAATGATCCACAACCACACATAATGATCAATGATTACACAATTACACATAATTTAGACTTTATATATATATATATATATCGACAATGATGTTCACCGATCACAATTTATTATTTTAATGAAATTCTATTGATTAATAAAAAAATATTTTACCTTTTTAATATATATAAAAATTAAATTCATAAAAAAATAGTATCTCTTTTTTACTCCATTTATCAAGTATTTTTTATTTAAATATTTATCCATTTATTATATCAAAGAAATATTAAATTATTTTTTCTAATACTACTCCAAGTATAATGAATTGTGTCATTATTTATTTATTTATTTTAATCAGAGTAATTTGGTCCACTTACCCATCATTCTATCACTATTAAAATTTATTTATTATTTTTATAATATGTGTTTTTTTTTTTTTTGGAAAAGCAGAGCAAAACGAATGGAGTGCATTTTTTGTTGATTTAAAGTAACTGAGGATTTTCTTTTAACAAACACGTGGCTTTAAATTCAAGAAAGGAGCGTCCGAAGAGCGACAATATATAAATATATAATGCATCTAGCTAACAACTACTGAGAATACTGTTTTCGTCTTCTTCACAGAGAGGGACCTAGCAATCAACCTCTTCAAGCATAGGCCTTGTTCAGTATATGACCTGCCTCATTTCTACTTTTCTCAAAGTACCCTCTCGCAGTGGAAATTGCACAGAGAAATGAGTTGTGTATACACAGCGGTGCAGCAATTTCCCTTTTCCACTTAGTCCACAATTTTATTTGTCTTTTTATACATAGCATAAGAATGTTATAGGTTTGTATTATACACACAATTTTTCTCAAATGGAAATTAACACATGTTCTCACAGAACGTTTTACGCGTGTATATAGACCGACCACCGATAACTAAATTAAATTGATCCAAGAAATTTTTTAATTACTGAATAAAACTAGTTTGAATTAATTTGGATATTCGATTTATTTTAAATTAATACTGAACTAAACTAATTATTATTGATTTATTTCTTGTTTTTATAGTTTTTTACCTTGAAACTCAAACGTTCAATTTGATCACCTAGTTAACTTTACTTTATAATTTATTTTAAAGTTTTACACTTAAGATTTTTGATAATTATGTCACTTTTTATTTTTTATTTCCACTTTGAAGATATTTATTATCTAGTCACATGTTTATTAGAGTAAAATACATTTCAGTCGATTGAGAAAAGTCTTTATTACACTCTTATCTCTTCTATTTCTAAAACATATAATTCCCTTCCTTATAAAATTGAGAACTACTATGCTTTAATTTATCTTTAATTTTTTGTTAATTATGTATTTTCTCATAACTATTATTTCATTTTTGACCAAATACCTTATAATATTGATATATTTATATACATGTATTTAATTTAATTTTCAAAATCTTACTATATTAAGAAAATAAATTATTGATAATAATAATAATTTATAATAATTATTTTGAAAAATTAAAAATTAAATATTTTTAAGCTATTTATTTTGTTATATTAATATATATAGAATATAATTTTTTATTAATTTTTTATATAAAAATAAATTACCGAAAATATAAAAGAAGAATTTTGTCTGGTTACAATAAAATATACATTAATATTATATGAGTAGAACATGTAATAACTTTTCACTACAAAACAAGTTTTAAATACCCATATCATTATATGAGATGGATTAATTATTACGTATTCTTGTAGCATCATATGTAAGATTGATTAATAAAATAACATTCTCAAGTCTTAATTAACAGTAAAACCCTCCACTAGTAAAGGAATATATATATATATTTCCCAGCAATATGATAAATATCAATAATCTCCTGCCAATTTACATTTAAGGTGAATTTAATTCAGGGTTCAGGTGGTGGCACTTCTCACGTGGCTTATAATTTGTTGTAGTGGTATTGCTCTAATACCATGCAATAATTTGGAAGGGTGAGTGTGTAATTGCTTATGCGTGCCTATTATGAAACAAACCGAAAATAAAATAAAAATAAGAAATGTAAGTAAAATCTAAACAGCCTGTTAATATTTCTTTCAAGAGAGACAAAACACACTCCTCCTTTTTTGTTTTTCTAATGAGAAATATATTAAAATTTGGTGTATAATTATAATAAGAATAATTGTTTGCCGTTGAGTTATGCTGTTTTTGTTGCTGTTATTTTCCTGTTGTGTTTTTCAGGTCTTTGCTGGCTTTGATGTTGCTTGAGCTTATGTACTGGTTTTGTAGCTGGTTTGCTGCATTGTGGCTGTTTGCTTTGTTAACATCATGTACTTTTGCTTATTTTTTTTTTTTATAATTCATAGATAGGATGGCTTGACCCCAAACAAAGAAAGTAAAAGGTGTGTTATCATCTACAAAGACCCAAATTACGTAAGCAATGGACAATACCAAGGTACATCACTCAAATACCATTTTGAAGCAATATGGTTATATACTCTGGCTTTAAAATAGAAGCCTCCCTCATATTTAAAAAATAACAAATATTCATGTCCCAAAGAAGAACGCTTTGTAAATTTCTTCCAACCATATATTTCAGTACAACCATAGCCATATAATTTTTTAACGCGGGCTCAAATTACGTTTCACTATATTTATTTTGTTGCTAATCTTTATAATAATATTTATAATTATTGTATTGACTGAAATATGTAACGATGGAAGCTCATAATTTAAGGGAGATGCTGAAATGTTGTTAAATTTTTTTGTATGAATAACAGATTAAATAAAAATAATTATGTTTAAAAAAACTTAAAATCCATTTAAAAGAAATATGTGATGACGAAAACTCATAATCTAAATGGGTATGCTCAAAGAATTTTTCAGAATATTTGTTGAGAGAATAAGATTAAAGTAGTTATACCTAAAATTTAAATAGCAATTGAATTTGTTTTTGAAAGTAATAACTTTCTATCTTTAAATAATTGTAGGGTTTAGAGTTAATCACAAACGCAATGTTACCTTCAAATCGATCATGGATGTATGATAGATTGCATCCTAATAGAGGGGGATTAAATCGAACTTTTATAATGGTGTTGAAGAATTTATGAGTGTGACATGTAAAACACAACAATTCATTAATGAAGCAAAAGTTAGGTATCCATGTAATAGGTGCAAATGTAGGAAGTATCTGGATGACGATACAATAAGGGTTAATTTGTACAAGTGGGGATTCATGCCTGACTATTGGGTTTGGACGAGCATGGGAAGGTAGTTAACGCATGGAACCAAGTGGGTATGTGTGAAACTGGAAGTAGTTCTGGTGGGATCCATATAACTCAGCACAACGTGGGTAATGTGTTGTGGGAGGATAACCTAGCTAGGCATCATGAGATGGTGTTTGATGCTACTAGTCCTAAATTTGTTGCTCATTATTCGCAGCCTTCAGTCAAGGAGCCTAACCAAGATGCCGCTCAATTTTATAGTCTACTAGAAGCTAGGAGGATTATGCACACTCTGAATTGTCATTAGCAGTTTGAATGTTGAGCATTAAGTCCGAAGGGAATCAAAGTCAAAGTTCTTTTGATTAGTGGGCTGCATTGATCAGTGAGCTAAGTCCGAACCTTGATGCAATTCTAAAAGATTTCTATCAAGCTAAAAAATTAGTTTCTAAATTTGGGTTGAAGGAAATAAAGATTGATTGCTGCTTGAAAGGTTGTATGCTTTATTATAAAGATGATAGTTCATTGACTAAGTGTAAGTTCTGTCAAGAGCCTAGGTTTAAACCCAAGAGACGTGGAAGTGGGAGGTATAAGGATGTCCCTCAGAAAAGAATGCACTATTTGCCCTTAATCCCTAGGCTCACAAGACTCTTCGCGTCAATGAGTTCGGCTCCTCATATGAGGTGGCACAGTGAAAATCAAAAGGATGATGGTGTGATGACGCATCCATCGCATGGTAAAGCTTGGAAAAAGTTTGACCAATAATATCCGATTTTTCTTGTAACTCACAAAATGTTAGATTGGGACTCTGTTCAGATGGATTTACTCGAATAACCAATTTAGCAAACCCTATTCCTGTTGGCCCATAGTAGTTACGCCCTATAATTTCCCTCCTGACATGTGTATAAAAGATCCTTACCTATTCTTAACATGTATAATCCCCAGCCCTGATAATCCAAAAGCTAAGATTGATATGTATCTTCAACCCCTAATTGATAAATTGAATGAGCTATGGTGCTAGGGTGTTCTTACTTACGACATTTCAACTAAGCAGAACTTCATGATGAGAATTGCATTAATATGGACCATCAATGATTTCCCAGCTTATGGAATGCTGTCTGGATGGATGACCCAAGGCAAATTAGCATGCTCGATTTGTATGGACGATACTAAAGCATTCACCCTGAAACATGGAGGAAAGAACTCTTGGTTTGATTGTCATAGAAGGTTCTTAGATTCTGATTATCCTTATAGGCGAAGCAGATATGGTTTTAAAAGAAAGTGTGTTGAACATGATGAGCCTCCAGTTAGACTAAGTGGCCACGAAATGTGGGATCGAGTTAAGGATATCCCAAAAATAACGAAAATCGGAAAGATAGTGCGCAGCCAAGCTATGGAGTATACCATAATTAGACCAAACAAAGTATTTTCTGGAGTTACCGTATTGGAAGGATAATTTGATGCGTCATTGTTTAGATGTCATGCATATTGAGAAAAATGTGTTTGACAACATTATGAATACTGTATTGGATAAGATCGAACCAAAGATAACGACAAGGCAAGGCATGATCTGGCTGAGTATTGCACGCGGCCGATTTGCATTTACAAGAACTGAGAGATGGTCGTTTCTATAAACCAAAGGCCAAATATGCCCTGAGTTCCAACAGCAACAAGGAGTTTATCAGTGGTTTAAGGAGTTAAGAATGCCCGATGGTTATGCTTCAAACTTAAGTAGGTGCGTCAATGTTGCACAGGGTAAGCTTGTTGGCATGAAAAGCCACGATTGTCACGTGTTCATGGAGTGTTTGCCTCCAATTGCATTCAGAGAGCTACCTAATATTGTCTGGAAGCCGCTCAGAGCTGATTCAGGATTTCAGGGATTTATGCTCTTCTACTCTTCGGTGTGATGATCTGCTTGTCATAAAAAAAATATTCCCAAAATTCTTTGCAAATTAGAGAGAATTTTTCCTCCTGGATTCTTTGACTCAATGGAACATTTGCCCATACATTTGGCATATGAAACACGAGTGTGTGAACCGGTTCAATAGGTGAATGTATCCATTTGAAAGGGAAATAGGAGAGTTTAAAAGAATCGTGAATAATAGATCTTAATGGAAGGATCAATATGCCAAGCTTATCTAGCGAAAGAGACTTCAAATTGCTGCTCATTTTACTTTCAGCCACATGTTCAATCTAGGAGAACTCGGGTTGGTCGTAACAACGATGGAGGGGTGTTCTATTCCACCTACGTTGTTTATATTCAATCAACTTGGTCGAGCTGCGAAAGAACGTGCCTCAATGGCTGACTTCAGGAGTGAAATTCCGCACACTTACATATTTTGCTAAATTGTGACGAGGTTTAACTATTTAGATTGTAACTCAAAAACCTTTTTTTTTGTGTAGGTGTGAGTGTGATGTTATGCATATATAATAAAATAACGTAAAATATATTTTCAACAACAGATACTTTGAGCAACTACCGTCAAGATTCTCTTCAACAATTTCCAGATTGGTTTAGATTACATGTAATTAAGTTCGCTTGTTTTAGATTATGTAGTCCAAAATATTATTGTTAATTTTGTTTGATACAAGTAAGTTTGACATTTCAAACTTTATGTACGTAGGTTCATAACAAAAATAATGGTGTAACATGTCCCCATTTGTTCAATTTAGCTTGGAGCCCAAAAAATAAAGTTGTAAGTTGGTCCATGTACTATGTTAATGGGTACAAGTTTCACACAGCTGATTGGGTGAGGGAAAAAGACAATACTGGTGTTTGTGTTAAAGGCGATATTGGGACGGAGAATGTGATTGGTATGGTGTTGTTAAGGAAATCCTTGAGTTTGAGTATGTAGGTGAGCTCACAAATAAATGTGTCCTATTCAAATGTAAATGGTATGACTTTACCCAACTAACTGGCACACGTCAACACAACAATTACAAAATCATTGAAATCAATCACACTATAAGATATAGAAGTTATGATCCATTTATTATAGCCCAAAATGCCATACAGTATATTATATGTCTTATCCTGAAAAAGTAGGTCATAGTGGAAGGTTGTGAATAAGATAAAATCAAGATGTATGATTGGAATAGAGGAGGATACTATTGAAGATGTGTATCAGATGGATGATCCACATCCTTCAAGGGTAATACTTTAATGCAGACAACTCTGAAAACCCCATTTCATTGACTACTGGGGAAGTTGACTTAATTGAATACACAAGTAACCACTCAATCCGAAATCACGGAGATGAAACAAGTGATAGTAGTTCTGATGAGTCACTTAGTGATCAACAAGAGTGATGATGAAAACAGTTCTACACTTTCAGATTAACTAAGGTGTTCAATATTATATGCAATATTATTATCCAATTATTTGAAATTTCCTGATTTAATTAATATTTTATTGTGTATTATTTTTTAATTGTTTCAGGATGACTGGTAGAGGCAGAGGCCAACCTCAAAAGGTCGTGTACCCACCACCACCACCTCAGCCATCGCCCCTCCACCACCTCAGTCCGAACCATCAGCACCTAGGCTTTCGGATGATGCCCACTCTGGGATACCAGGCCCTCACCCCTCCCGTATTCATACTCACAGCCCACTGCATTACGACCCCTCCCCTAGCCCTACCACTGCCCTAGCCCTATCACTGCTCCAACTCCCAGCCTCATCTGATCAAACTCCTCCTTCCTCGACGGTCAGGCACGGGATGCCGATGAGAGGCCTCTCGGACCAGATGCAGGCCACTTGGGCCTTATGGTAGACCGCTCTGAGATTAGCCGGACGTAAGGACAGGTAAGTTGAAACATGTTTTTTTATTACATTTTAATTTTACATTGTTTATGATATTTGAATAATTTTGATTGGTTTTTATTTTTTTTTCATTAGGATCACGGAGGTTATACAGAGTCGGTATAACCATCCGTGACCCACATGGATGACATCCCCGATGTTAAGGAGTCATGGTGGAAGGAGTGGAAGGTAATTATATGATTGTTTTGCTTTTGTTAAAATATATGTTTACATTATTTAATTATATGCCTGATATACAATCATTAATGTGTTGTGGATTTGTTTATGTAGAAAATATTCTACATTGAGCCCGAGATTGAGCCCATAGTGAGAGGACTTGGAGGATTAGGTCCTCCAAGTGAATGCGGGATATGTTTCATGATATCCGTAAGGGACACATGAACGCTCGTGGCTGAACAACGCCACCTTGGCTGAGTTAGCGCCATTGGCCAGCGATCCAACCTTTAAGGATAGGTCGGTAAGGGAAAGACAAACCGAGCCTCACAAAAAGGCGAGTTACCGCATACGGTGGGTCGAGCACCCAGGAGGGACCCGAAAGCGTTTGGTAATTCTTTACCCTTTATACATTTTATAATAACATTTACTATATTTGAATTGTGACAAATACTATATTTTGATGACTTTATTATGCTTATTTGTGCAGGCAAGGGAGTTGAGCCGCCCTCCAACACAGGGTGAGCTATTTCGAGAGATTCACACCCAAAAGGCGAGAGAGGGGCCCTGAGGTCTGGGTAGACTCGTTCCAGGCGACCTATGTAAGTTTAAATTTAGACATATCTTTACTTAATTTGTATTATTATTTTATGTCATAATCATTACTTACAACTTGTTTTTTCTTTTTTCCTTTACGCAAGTTTACAGACCTTGGGAGAGGCTGACCCAGGACCAGACTCAGATGGCTGAAGCTGGGCCCGATGCTGACATTCCCCCTCCTCCCAACGAGGAGCATGTGTAGGACCAGGTGGTTGGCGGCCCTTACAAGGGTCGCATATATGGGATGGGTACTATCCTGAGAGTATATCCCCATCCTCCGGCACTAGGTCAGCTGGGGATGATGCCCTAATGGAGCGTGTCCATGCCCTCAACCATTAGTTGGAGGAGGCCCAGTTGATCCAATAGGCATAGCTCCTTCAGGCTCAGGAGCAGGAGGGGGCGAGCGCTGGAGGAGAGCTGAGAGAGATCTAAGAGCTTAAGCTCTCCTGGAAGCGGGAGGAGGAGAACGAAAGAAGGAGCAAGAGAAAGCAAAGAAGGCGAAGGCTAGCTTTGAAGATGCAGGAGAAGATCACTCCAGATGTCATGATATTCTTCTGGGACATGCAGGCTTCAGGATCCTCCAGCCTCAGGACGCTCTCCTATATCCCATTCCCCCATATCCCACTCCCCTCCATCTCAGAGGGCCATCACAGTTGGATGGCGCGATGACGATGATGGTATAGATGATGCTAATGATGATAATGCAGTCGACGTCACGATCCTAATGCTTAGGACTTCAACTAGTTTTTATCTAGCTTTTTCATTTTTACTTTCTAATATTTTTTACATTTACTGTAGTTTGTATATATTTTATTGTTATAATTTACTATTTTATTTATTCAATTTAATTTATTCATTTTATTATTCTTCTTATTTAATATCAATTTGATTGATAATTAGGTTATTATATAAATAAATAATTAAATAATAAATCATTAAAGATAAATTATAATTTAACCCACGGTTACCAAATTTATTAGTCGGTAAAAGACAATATTAATTAAATAAAATTATATTTTGAAAAATATCTACCCGTTGGTAAAATGGGTAAAAAATTATTTTAATACCCATTGGTAAAACAAACAAAAAATCGTCCGTATAAATATGTCTCTACCTCCTGATGCCTTTTTATATAATTGTACGCTTTGTATTTATTACCCCTCAGGACTTGTGTCGATAAATACCGATGGTTATTATTCTACCGTCGGATAATCTCATCGACGGCTAGAAAAATGATGCCCCGTGACCGTCGTATAAATACTAGCCGTTGAAAATCCCGTCGGAATAGGGTCGGTATCCCGTACTTTTCTTGTAGTGCACACAATCTTCGAAGAGAAGCACATCAAAACCAGTAAGATAATATTACCATCACTCTATATAAGAACCAAAAAAAAAAAAATCCTATCTCGAATAGAATGACAAACATAACAGCCATACCAGAAAATCATACAAGATTTTTGAAACAAAAATTAAAATTAAATGACCTCTTAAACCTAGACTTCGCTTATACACATTCAAATATACAAAAGTTCCTAAACAACTAACTTCACCAGTATTTCACTTAAACCAACAAAGTGACGCACACAATTAACAATCACCCCCATATCTCACACTTCTCTTATTTAGGGTTGAGTTTATCATAATTATCAGGGAAAAAAATGTAAAACATCAGTTACAAGGGCTGGGTTTTTCTTGTGAGTGTACTTTCAATGTAGGAGCTATGGTTGATTCTTGATTGATCTCTTTTTGTATATGTGAATGCTGTATTCATTCTCTGGCTGGTATTATCCTCATGACTGGACACTTGTTTCCCCATTTATCTGTTTAAAAAGAAAAAGTGTCGCTATGTATAAACCCAAAAAGTGTCGGCAGGTAAGCCCTCTTTACAAGGAATATTTCAAAGATTGAACTTTTGTCCTTAACTAAATAAGTTTTTAACTTCCAACCTCATCTAAATCTCAACGTATGAACTATGAATACTTATACTGATACGAGACATGATTTGACACAAATATAAGGACACATTAAATTTAAAAAATTATAAGACATAAACATAATATATATAAGTAAAAATTTAATAAAAATAATGTATTATTAAAAATATCATTTATATAAACTTCACTTATATTTTATTTTTTTATAAACTCAAAAAATTATGCATTATTTCCTTTTTATAATTTTATTTATATTGTATTTTTTATTAGAGTAAAAAAAATATATTTTAAATTAAATATATACAAACTTATATTATTAGTATGTCATGAAAATCTAACATAAATACGTGTTTGACATATAAACACAGCATCCAATTGATGTGTCTGAGTTCTATAGATCTTGACATACGTATGCTGAATAGAGTTAGACAATGTATAGGGAGAGGCTATATTATGACGGATATACTGGATTTACCGATTGAGTAATGCTAAATATGGTTGACATTATTCATCAAAATTATTGTTAAAATGAAAGGAGAGTGATTAAATAAATTAAAAGAATTAAGATCACACTTTTCTCATCTAAAATAACATATGGAGTTTATCAATATAATTTTTACTCTTCTCTTCATCCTTTATCCGAACACACCTTCAATACTTAATTTATTAATTTTAAAAGCTAAAATAAAGTATACATACAATTTGATTGAAGACATACTCAATAGTAGTCTCATATAAGCCGAATGACAAATGCCACAAAACGTTAGCTCATCGTTTATATCTTGATTTATCTAAGAAAAAAAAATCATTTATATCTTGCCAGGGGCAGCTGCGCGGGACTCGCAGTCCTTTGTCTTTTTTCTCCTATGCAATTATTCATCATTCAAAAAATCAAATTTGAGCCGACAAGAGACTTTTTTTTGGGAGTACTATCATTTTCATCCATAAAAAATTATTTTATTGATAAAATAATCTTTATATCTGCTCCTGGTGTTTCTAAAATTTATCCTATTTGATAAATTTATATGAATATTAATTGAATTCATTTTCATTAATAGAAATGATAGCATATCACATTTTATGTTAGGTTGATATATTAGAATTGATGCTTTAGTTCCCAAAAAATTACATTATATTTTTTTTATCAAAGAGCTTATTTTATGTCGACTTTGCAGAGTAGAATCACTATTTAAGACCTCAAAAATCATATATTTAACAGTAATATAATTTTTTAGGAATTAAAATGATAATTCTTTTTTTTTTAAAAAAGTCTATATAAAATACTGAACTTGTGTAAATAGTTATTAAAGTGAATAGTTATCCCTTACCAAAACACACCTTGAATTAAATAGTTAATTTATTAATTTTAATAATTAAAATAAAATACATATATATAATTTCAATAACCAAAATAAAACTATAATACTCAATAGTCTTATACATGCCACGTGATAAATGCCACCACCTAAATGTTAACCAATCATTTATATCTATCTAGCCAAGGACACTTACGCGGTGACTCACACTCGCTGGTCCTTCTGTCGTATGCAATTATTCACCAAACATGAAATTACATTTGAGCCCACAAGAGATTTTCTTCACCACAAAAGGAAAGAAAAAGGTCTATATATATAACACCACTCACCCAATGCACTTCAAGCAGAGCACAAGTTTTCTTCTATTAGAAACAATAGCCCTCTTGAGAAAATGAAAGTGATGGTGCCTCTTTTCATTCTCGCATCCCTTTTGGCAACATGCCATGGCGCAGACGAGTACCAAACTTTCCCTCTCCGAATGAAAACTGGCCGCCTCGAGAAACGCTACCCTACCGAGGTGTACTGCAACAGCTGGAGGCTTGCCGTAGAAACACACAACCTCAGAGATTTCGAGACTGTTACAAAAGCGTGCCATGACTATGTAGCCAACTACATAGTTAGTGACCAATATCGATCTGACTCAAAACAAGTTTGTATCCAGGCTAATTATTATACCAACCGTGAAATCGACACAGATAGAGACATATTCATCTTTGGTGTTGATGATACCGCACTGTCTAGTGTGCCATATCAGGCGCAAAATGGATATGGGTACGTACGTTTGCTTTTTCTTCGTTTATTTGTTTATTTTTTTCAAAGCTAGACGCATTTAAATTAAGAAATTAACAATTTAGTTTTCCAAACTTTATTCACATTAGTTTAATTTTGAGGGGGACATATACTCAAAGAATCACTTTAATTAGAGAGACTATAATTTAAGTCACATTTTATTACTCTAAGATTCAATCACCTTATGTGCAATACTTCATTTTATGATAATTTTATTTTTCATGCCTAATTTAATTTAATTTGTTGCTGTATATATATATATATATATATATATATATAGGTCGAAGCCTTTCAACTCGACATCATGGCATAAGTGGGTTGCCAAAGGCGTTGCCCCAGTACTACCCGAGACTCTTAAGCTGTACGGCGTATTGGTGTCTCGCGGCATCAAGATAGTATTCTTGACCACTAGAAGAGATAAGTATAGGGCTATAACTGCCTCCAACCTAAAGAGAGCTGGCTTCCATACATGGGAGAAGTTAATTACCAGGTAAGCATATATACATCTTAATTCCATATTTTATTTCTACCAATGATGTGATGACAAAATTAAATGATTGTATATTTTTACTCTAAAAATATATATATTTAAATTAAATTCAAAATTAAAGTTTAATTAATATCAATTTCATTTCTGATGTGATGTGGTTATATGCAAAATATTTGGCTGCAGGAGTGATGAATACAGCGATAAAACAAAACAAGAATACAAAATGGCCGAGAGACAGAAGCTAGTAGACGAAGGATACAGAATCATTGGAAGCATTGGTGACCAGTGGAGTGATCTTTTGGGGCAGCCCAAAGATCGAAGCTTTAAGCTGCCCAACCCAATGTACTACGTTGTTTAAAGTGCTGTGTTTTGTAGTGCATGTAGGGATGGCAATCAGTCAGATATATAGCTGCTTATTGTCCATCTCACATTTGTAAGAATGCCTACGATAAATAAAAATAAATCTTCACTTTTAATTTAATACTGTCTACTTGGTTTACCATCATGGGAAAAAGGATGACGGGCAAGTTATAAACCTATCCAAGATAAGTGAAACGGTTTCAACCAAGAGGGAAAAAAAATAAAAAAAGAAAAAACTTGACACCGGAAGGACCGTAAAACGAACTATTACAGTAAAGGAAAATTTTTTTCCTGCAACCATTGAGGCTACACACCTATCATTTGTGAGAGGATTAATGGAGAGAAAGACGAAGTTGGGTCAAGGTAATTGATGGGTTTAGTATATTTTGTGTGTTGAGTATACTACAAGAAAAATAAGTATTTTCAAAGTAATTTTGACTTATACAGTGACCATTAAAAATATTTATAAATTTTTATTGACAATTAGTACATATTAAAAGAATATAAACTTTTATCATAATTAGGACATATTAAAAGATGTATTTTTAACATGTATTAATTATCGATAAAAGTTTATAAGTATTTTCAATTCATTTTATGTTGAAATTATTTTTTTTGACATACTTTTATTGACACTTTAATTGTTGAAATTTAAAAATGTTCATTTTTCTTGTAGTGATAGTTGGGTGTTTGAAATAATTAGGCATTCAAATAATATTGTTATAGTCTCTTCTAAAAGAAAACCATCACCTCAATAGAAAAGCAAGAACATTAGCAGTCAAATGAACTATTATATAGTAAAACAATCACATATATCGAATTACTCTAAGATCCCTAGGCTCTAATACCATAGTATTTTCTTTGTTGTTTTTGGTTACAATGCCACAACATTTGAAAAGCTAGCCAACCAAACTTCATAGTAAAATAAGCTAGAAAATAAAGGCAAAGGGTGAAACATAAATTGTGTAAGGGTCCATTTGGCACATCATGCATAATAGTTATTTTGTCAAATATTTTAAAATAGTTTAATTTTAGTTTCTACTATTAATTTATCAGATCTTATATGATAGTTATCATAGTCCTACATATCATAACTCAAGTAAATTAAGTTAGTGGGTTGGGTAATACATATGGCTTACCAGATTGGGATCCGAAAGGTTATTGGGTGAAGTTTTGATATAGAAGAACTCATAAATAGGTAAAGTCTAACAATTTATTCTTGATACATTCACAATAAAGTAAGCAAGTGTATGGCTTGAATAAAATTGATAAGACCCATTTTTTATTGTGAGTGTACCTAAAAATGAATTGTTATTTGTTATACTTGTTTTGTGTATGAATCATAGTTACTATGTGGAATTAGATATTAGTTAATTTAACATTTAATATAGACAAAGCTAAAACCAAAGAATTTAAAAAATGTTTAAATCTTCAAACAAAATCAGAAATCACAATTAAAATTTACTTATTTTTCATAAATTAAGAACATATTTTAACCAAAGTAATTTAATGTTGTCATTCAGCAATAAGAACGTTAGAAGTTGGCATATCACTATGAATTTATGACCAGTTGTATCAATGTAAACTAATATGGCAAGAAATTTTTTTGCATATATATATATATATATATATGGAGCAACTTAAGTAAGAGAGGTGATTTAATGTGAGAGTAAGATGAGCAAATCATTAAGGTTAGATCTTATATAAATGGTTAAGATTAAAATATAAAATTACATGACTTTTTAAGTGACAATGTATATGTAATCTCTTGCATATAAATATGAATATATGATTTTTTTTATATACATGTATTTTAATGTTAATTTACACTTATATTCATATATTATATATCCATACATAACGTGTTTAAATAATATTTTTTATATAAAAAAATAGTGGTTGAAATGTTTTATTTTTACCACGATTATTTAGTTTTCGTTTCTGCTTAAGGGGGAAGAAAACTGTCTATATTATTCTTAAGGATAAATGGATAATGATCCACAATCGCACATAATGATCAACTATTACACATAATTTAGACTATATATATATATAGACAATGATGTTCACCCATCATAATTTGTTATTTTAATTACATTCTATTAATTAATAAAAATTATTTTACCTTTTTAATATATATAAAAATTAAATCCATAAAAAAATAGTGTCTCTCTTTTACTGTATTTATCAAGTCTCTTTGATTTTTATTTAAATATTTATCCATTTATTATATCAAAGAAATATTAAATTATTTTTTCTAATACTACTCCAAGTATAATGAATCGTGCCATTATTTATTTATTTTTTTTAATCAGAGTAATTTGGTCCACTTACCCAACATTCTATCACTATCAAAATTTATTTATTATTTTTATAATGAAAAGCAGAGCAAAAGGACTGGAGTGCATTTTTTTTTGTTGATTTAAAGTAACCTCAGGATTTTCTTTTAACAAACACGTGGCCTTAAATTCAAGAAAGTAGCGTCTGAAGAGCGACAATAGAGTGAGACCCAGCCATCAACCTCTTCGAGGATAGGCCTTATAATTTCACCTTGTTCAGTATATGACCTGCCCCATTTGTATCTAGCCAAGGACACTTACGCGGTGACTCACACTGCCAAGTAATTTGGTACACTTATCCAGCATTCTATAGTTATCAAAATTTATTTATTATTTTTATAATATGTGGTTTTCTTTCCTTTTTTGGAAAAACTGAGCAAAAGGAATGGAGTGCATTTTTTTGTTGATTTAAAGTAACTGGGGACGGACTTTCTTTTAACAAACACGTGGCCTTAAATTCAAGAAAGGAAAGAAAGGAACGTCTGAAGAGCTACAATATATAATGCATCTAGCTAACAGCTACTGACAATGTTGTATGTATATAGACCGACCACCGTTAACTAAATTAAATTGATCCAAGAAATTTATTAATTATTCAAACTGATAAAAACAAGTTTGAATTAATTTGGATATTCGATTTATTTTAAATTAATACCGACCTAAACTAATTATTATTGATTTAGTTCTTGTTTTTTATAGTTTTTCAGCTTGAAAGTCAAACGTTTTGGTGTGTATGAGGATAAGAACAACTGACAGTAAAAGCAAAAGTTACAAGGACAATAATTAAGCATATGTGCAGTATCCGATTATAGTGCTAGAATCTTATCTATTTTTTTGATTGGGCAGAACCTTATCTATATATCTTCTCTTATCTATCTATATTTCTATCTGTAATCATATCACATGTCACTCTATTAAACTTCCTATAAAAAATTTCACTTTTTAACATACTGTTGTGTTTATTGACAAATATCACTTATGATTAATATTAATTTTCTCATATTAATAATAAACAGTATTACAAAATTTAAATTTCAAATCTTATCTCTCATATAAATTTTATATTTATAGACTTCACGAATATTTTTTTATTATTTTTAATGTAAATTTTCGGTCACATTTCTTTACTCAATAAGAATAAGAAAAGAGAAAAGTATGGGATCGGTGGTGTGTTTTTTTTCCCCTAATTATATTTGCGCGTTTGTTCATTAATTATATTTGTGTGTTTTGTTCATTAATTGAAAGTCAAACGTTCAATTTGATCACCTAATTAACTTTACTTTATAATTTATTTTAGTTTTAAAGTTTTACACTTAAGAGTTTTGATAATTATGTCACTTTTTATTTTTTATTTTCATTTTAAAGGTATTTATTTATCTAGTCACATATTTATTAGAGCAAAATACATTTCACTCTATTGAGAAAAGCCTTTATTACACCCCTATCTCCTCTATTTCTAAAACATAGACTCCCCTTCATTATAAAATTGAGAATCGCTATGCTTTAATTTCTCTTTAATTTTTTATTAATTAAGTATTTTCTCATAACTATTATTTCATTTTTTACCAAATGCCGTTTTTTAATAGTTATATATATTAAAATTTAAATCACATATTAGTTTTCCAAACCTTATTCACGTTAGTTTAATTTTGAGGGGGACATATACTCAAATAATCACTTTAATTAGAGAGACTATAATTTAAGTCACGTTTTATTACTCTAAGATTCAATCACCTTATGTGCAATACTTCATTTTATGTTAATTTTATTTTTCATGCCTAATTTAATTTAATTTAATTTGTTCATGTATATATATAGGTGGAAACCTTACAACTCAACATCATGGCATAAGTGGGTTGCCAGAGGCGTTGTGTCACAGGCCACCTAAGAAACCGGACGAGAACTTAAATCTCTACAAAGCATCTAATAACATGACGTTTAATATACATAATTAAATTGAACATATTCAAAATCTCTCAAGTTTTCTTAAATCTAAAAATATTTCCAATCATAAATCCTGAACATAAAGCTGCATAAAATCCATAATCTGGGCAAAGGCAAACTTAATAAATAAATGAAATTCTGAAAATAGTGAAAATGATATAATGCATGTCTGATCTTGCACACAATTATTGTAATACTACTAAACTGACATAACTCTAAGTATGCTCCATTTCAAAGCGAAGCTCACCAAAGAAGCTTAACACTACTAGAAGGATCCTGTAATGCAGAACCTATAGCTTATCTGTAGGGAGGAAAAAGATGGGTGAGGTCATCAAAACTGAGTGAACATCCACTCACAATTCATATGGGACAACAATAAATATACATGACATATATATACAATTGATATAAAACATTTTATATATAATTACATCTAACTTACTGAAACAATAATTTAACTAAATCCATGACAATAATTAGTAAATAAATAAGAGATATTTTATACATAATTAACGCTCTAAGTCTAATCTTAGCAAATGACTAATCTAATGGGCACCTAACTAGGTCCCATAAATGGACACCAACCTGGTTTCCTTACCGTGGTGAGCTAGTCCTCTCGCCTACTTGTACCAAGGTTAACAATCAATCCTAACGTTAACTCGTCTATCGTCTCCACTATTTATTGGCTAAAAACTAATAGCAAAAAAATTCACTATTCATACAAAACTGGATTCATGAAATTTTTTAACTGATAAAATAAATATAAATCATACATACAACAAGTATAGTCCTATGAGTTTCTAAAATAATAATTTGTCATGATAACCACAAAACAATAATTTTTCTAAAATTATTATAATCCATAAGATATATTTCTTGGCATAAATCATTATAAACTTTCATAAATAATTTATATAATATAGGAAAAATAATAATAATGACCAAAAGTATAGTCATGAGCTTAACTCACTTACGTTAGTAGCCAAGAGTTTACTTCCACTAACAACTTAATTTTGAGGAGCTAGAATGACAATAGTAACTGCCAAACAATACAATAAAAATATAAACAATTTGACTTTATCACCAAATGAGTTTGGAATGATAGGAAGGAAAAATATTCTGTGAAAACTATGTCTAACAGTATCCAAACTTATAATTTAAATAAAAACAGGAACTAACTAAATTCCATAGAGATCACTTATCGAAGATATTAATCAGAGAAAATTGCGAGAAACTATGATTTTTCGCTCTAGGAAAAATTCTTTCGACTAGGGTTCTTAGAAAAATATTTGAAAATATTATAATGTGCCTAAAATATACTAGAAGTATAAAACGAAGAAAAGAAAAAATGAAATTGAAAAAAAAATTGAAGTGGCAGAAGGTACCTTCATTCATATATATATATATATATATATATATATATATATATAAGTAAAATAAAAATAAAAATGAAACCCGTGTGTCCCAATTTCAATTTTATATATATAATCAAACATGTGCACTTCATCTGTTGATTTTTCAAAGTTACTATACATGCATAGTAATTTATATAGTAACTCCACCAAAACCACGAGAATTACTATGCATATATAATAACTTGCATAATAATTTCACATGTGAACTCCATTGAAAATACGAGAAGTTACTTGCATGTGCATAGTAACTTTACTTATATAGTTACTTTTAAAATAGCAATAATAATAATACCAATAATAATAAAACTAACGATAATAATAATGTCAACATGCTACATATTTTTTCTTGTAATATTATTAGAGTGTTCCATGCATACATCTTATATTATGTTAAAATAATATTAAAATATCTACCAATTAATAGTAATAATAATAATAATTTTAATATTAATAAATTTCATATTTGGGTTATCATACTATGCCCTTGTACTACCCGAGACTCTTAAGCTATATAGCATATTGGTGTCTCGCGGTATCAAGATAGTATTATGATGGAGAAAGAGAAGAAGTGAGTCAAGGTAACTGATGGGTTTTGTATATTTTGTGAGTGTTTGACATAATTAAGTATTAAAATAATATTGTTATAGTCTCTCCCAAAGGTTGCAAGAACATAAGCAGTCAAATGAACTATTACACGGTAAAACAATCACATAGCCTCGTATTGAATTGGTCTAGATCACTTTGATAGAGGCTCTAATGGCATAGCATTTGAACAGCTAGCCAATCAGACTTCATAAGAAAATAAGCTAGAAAATAAAGGCAAAGGGTGAAACATAAATTGTGTACGGGTCCGTTGGCACATTGTACATGATAGTTATTTATTAAATATTTTAAAATAGTTTGATTTTAGTTTCTACTATTAATTTATCCAGTAAGGTCATATTATTCAATTTTACATGATAGTTATCATAGTCCTACATATCATAACTCTAGTAAATTAAGTTATTGGGTTGGCTAATATGGCTTATCAGATTGGGGTCCAATGGGTTATTGGATGAAGTTTTGGCATAGAAGAACTTATAAATAGGCACAAGTCTAACAATTTATTATTGTATACATTCACAATAAAGTAGACAAGTGTGTATGGCTTGAATAAAGTTGATAAGACCCACTTTTTATTCTTAGTGTGCCTAAAAATAAATTATTATTTGTTATACTTGTTTTCTGTATAAATCATAGTTACTATGTGGAATTAGATATAGTTAATTTAATATTTAATATAGACAAAGTTAAAACCAGACAATTTAAAAAATGTTTGAATCTAAAAAAAAATCAGGAATCAAAATTAAAATTTATTATTTTTCATAAATTAAGAACATATTTTAACCAAAGTAATTTAATGTTTTATTCATCAATAAGAATGTTAGAAATTGGCATATCATTGTGAATTTATGACCAGTTGTATCAATTTAAACTAATATGACAAGAAATTTGTGTGTGTGTGTATATATATATATAGTGATTTAATGAGAATAAGATAAGCAAATCATATTTTCTTACATAAACCTTAAAGAATTAAAATATAAAATTATGTAACTTTTAAAGTGTGTAATCTCTTGCATATAAATATGAATATATGGTTTTTTTTATATACGTGCATTTTAATGTTGATTTACACTTATATTCATATATTATATATCCATACATAACGTGTTTAAATAATAATTTTTTATATAAAAAATAGTGGTTGAAATGTTTTGTTTTTACCATGACTATTTGTTTGGTTTCTACGGGGAAGAAAACTGTCTGTATTATTCTTAAGGACAAAAAGATAATGATCCACAACCACACATAATGATCAACGATTACACAATTACACATAATTTAGACTTTATATATATATATATATATATATATATATATATATATATATCGACAATGATGTTCACCAATCATAGTTTATTATTTTAATAAAATTCTATTGATTAATAAAAAAATATTTTACGTTTTTAATATATATAAAAATTAAATTCATAAAAAATAGTATCTCTTTTTTACTTCATTTATCAAGTCTTTTTTATTTAAATATTTATCCATTTATTATATCAAAGAAATATTAAATTATTTTTTCTAATACTACTCCAAATATAATGAATTGTGTCATTATTTATTTATTTATTTTAATCAGAGTAATTTGGTCCACTTACCCATCATTCTATCACTATTAAAATTTATTTATTATTTTTATAATATGTGTTTTTTTTTTTTGGGGGAAAAGCAGGGATGGAGTGCATTTTTTGTTGATTTAAAAAGTAACTGAGGATTTTCTTTAACAAACACGTGGCTTTAAATTCATGAAAGGAGCGTCCGAAGAGCGACAATATATAAATATATAATGCATCTAGCGAACAACTACTGACATTGCTGTTTTCGTCTTCTTCACACAGTGGGACCCAGCAATCAACCTCTTCAAGGATAGGCCTTGTTGAGTATATGACCTGCCCCATTTCCACTTTTCTCGAAGTACCCTCTCGCAGCGGAAATTGCACAGAGAAATGAGTTGTGTATACACAGTGGTGCAGCAATTTCCCTTTTCTACTTAGTCCACAATTTTATTTGTCTTTTTATACATAGCATAAGAATGTTATGGGTTTGTATTATACACACAATTTTTCTCAAATGGAAATTAACACATGTTCTCACAGAATTGTACGCATGTATATAGACCGACCACCGTTAACTAAATTAAATTGATCCAAGAAATTTTTTAATTACTGAATAAAACTAGTTTGAATTAATTTGGATATTCGATTTATTTTAAATTAATACTGAACTAAACTAATTATTATTGATTTAGTTCTTGTTTTTATAGTTTTTTACCTTGAAACTCAAACGTTCAATTTGATCGCCTAGTTAACTTTACTTTACAATTTATTTTAAAGTTTTACACTTAAGATTTTTTATAATTATGTCACTTTTTATTTTTTATTTCGGTTTAGAAGATATTTATTATCTAGTCACATGTTTATTAGAGTAAAATACTATTCAGTCGATTGAGAAAAGTCTTTATTACACTCTTATCTCCTCTATTTCTAAAACATATAATTCCCTTCCTTATAAAATTGAGAACCACTATGCTTTAATTTATCTTTAATTTTTTGTTAATTATGTATTTTCTCATAACTATTATTTCATTTTTGACCAAATACCTTATAATATTGATATATTTATATACATGTATTTAATTTAATTTTCAAAATCTTACTATATTAAGAAAATAAATTATTGATAATAATAATAATTTATAATAATTGTTTTGAAAAATTAAAAATTAAATATTTTTAAGCTATTTATTTTGTTATATTAATATATATAGAATATAATTTTTTTTAATTAATTTTTATATAAAAATAAGTTACCGAAAATATAAAAGAAGAATTTTGTCTGGTTACAATAAAATATACATTAATATTATATGAGTAGAACATGTAATAACTTTTCACTACAAAACAAGTTTCAAATACCCATATCATTATATGAGATGGATTAATTATTACGTATTCTTGTAACATCATATGTAAGATTATACTAACTGGATTAATAAAATAACATTCTCAAGTCTTAATTAACAGTAAAACCCTCCACTAGTAAAGGAATATATGTATATATATTTCCCAGCAATATGATAAATATCAATAATCTCCTACCAATTTACATTTAGGTGAATTTAATTTAGGGTTCAGGTGGTGGCACTTCTCACGTGGCTTATAATTTGTTGTAGTGGTATTGCTCTAATACCATGCAATAATTTGGAAGAGTGAGTGTGTAATTGCTTATGCGTGCCTATTATGAAACAAACCGAAAATAAAATAAAAATAAGAAATGTAAGTAAAATCTAAACAGCCTGTTAATATTTCTTTCAAGAGAGACAAAACACACTCCTCCTTTTTTGTTTTTCTAATGAGAAATATATTGAAATTTGGTGTATAATTATAATAAGAATAATTGTTTGCTGTTGAGTTATGCTGTTTTTGTTACTGTTATTTTCCTGTTGTGTTTTTCAGGTCTTTGCTGGCTTTGATGTTTGCTTGAGCTTATGTACTGGTTTTGTAGCTGGTTTGCTGCATTGTGGCTGTTTGCTTTGTTAACATCATGTACTTTTGCTTCTTCCTTTTTTTTTTTATAATTCAAAGATAGGAGGGCTTGACCCCAAACAAAGAAAGTAAAAGGTGTGTTATCATCTACAAAGACACGTAAGCAATGGACAATACCAAGGTACATCACTCAAATACCATTTCTGAAGCAATATGGTTATATACTCTGGTTTTAAAATAGAAGCCTCCCTCATATTTGAAAAATAACAAATATTCATGTCCCAAAGAAGAACGCTTGTAAATTTCTTCCAGCCATATATTTCAGGACAACCATAGCCATATAATTTTTCAACGGCGCTCAAATTACCGTTTACTATATTTATTTTGTTGCTGATTTTTATAATAATATTTATAATTATTGTATTGACTGAATATGTAACGATGGAAGCTCATAATTTAAGGGGAGATGTTGTCGAAATGTTGTTAAATTTTTTTGTATGAATAACAGATTAAATAAAAATAATTATGTTTAAAAAACTTAAAATCCATTTAAAAGAAATATGTGATGACGGAAACTCTAATCTAAATGGGTATGCTATCAAAGAATTTTTCAGAATATTTGTTGAGAGAATAAGATTAAAGTAGTTATACCTAAAATTTAAATAGCAATTGAATTTGTTTTTGAAAGTAATAACTTTCTATCTTTAAATAATTGTAGGGTCTAGAGTTAATCACAAGCGCAATATTACCTTCAAATCGATCATGGATATATGATAGATTGCATCCTAATAGAGGGGATTAAATTGGACTTTTATAATGGTGTTGAAGAATTTATAAGTGTGGCATGTAAAACACAATAATTCATTAATGAAGCAAAAGTTAGGTATCCATGTAATAGGTGCAAATGTAGGAAGTATCTGGATGACGATACAATAAGGGTTAATTTGTACAAGTGGGGATTCATGCTGACTATTGGGTTTGGACCAAGCATGGGAGGTAGTTAACGCATGGAACCAAGTGGGTATGTGTGAAACTCGAAGTAGTTCTGGTGGGATCCATATAACTCAGGATTACGTGGGTAATGTGCTGGAGGATAACCTAGCTAGGCATTATGAGATGGTGTTTGATGCTACTGGTCCTAAATTGCTTGCCGTTATTCGCAGCCTTCAGCCAAGGAGCCTAACCAAGATGCCGCTCAATTTTATAGTCTACTAGAAGCTGGAGGATTGTGCGCACTTTGAATTGTCATTAGCAGTTTGAATGTTGAGCATTAAGTCCGAAGGGAATCAAAGTCAAAGTTCTTTTGATCAGTGGTTGCATTGATCAGCTGAGTTAAGTCGAAACCTCGATGCAATTCCAAAAGATTTCTATCAAGCTAAAAATTAGTTTCTAAATTTGGGTTGAAAGAAATAAATATTGATTGCTGCTTGAAAGGTTGTATGCTTTATTATAAAAATAATAGTTCATTGATTAAGTGTAAGTTCTGAATAGCCTAGGTTTAAACCCAAGAGACGTGGAAGTGTGAGGTATAAGGATATCCCTCAGAAAGAATGCACTATTTGCCCTTAATCCCTAGGCTCACAAGACTCTTCGCGTCAATGAGTTCGGCTCCTCATATGAGGTGGCACATGAAAATCAAAGGATGATAGTGTGATGACACATCCATTGCACCTGAAGCGTGGAAAAAGTTTGACTAACGATATCCTGATTTTTCTTGTAACTCACAAAATGTTAGATTGGGACTCTGATGGATTTACTCGAATAACCAATTTAACAAACCCTATTCCTGTTGGCCTATAGTAGTTACGCCCTATAATTTCCCTCCTGACATGTGTATGAAAGATCCTTACCTATTCTTAACATGTATAATCCCTAGTCCTATAATCCAAAAGCTAAGATTGATATGTATCTTCAACCCCTAATTGATAAATTGAATGAGCGTGGTGCCAGAGTGTTCTTACTTACAACATTTCAACTAAGCAGAACTTCATGATGAGAATTGCATTAATATGGACCATCAATGATTTCCCAGCTTATGGAATGCTATCTGGATGATGACCCAAAGTAAATTAGCATGCTCGATTTGTATAGACGATACTAAAGCATTCATCCTAAAACATGGAGGAAAGAACTCTTGGTTTGATTATCATAGAAGGTTCTTAGATTTGATCATCCTTATAGGCGAAACATATATGGTTTTAAAAGAAATTGTGTTGAACATGATGAGCCTCCAGTTAGACTAAGTGGCCACGAAATGTGGGATCGAGTTAAGGATATCCCAAAAATAACGAAAATCGGAAAGATAGTGTGGCAGCCAAGCTATGGAGTACACCACAATTGGACCAAACAAAGTATTTTCTGGAGTTGCGTATTGGAAGGATAATTTGATGCGTCATTGTTTAGATGTCATGCATATTGAGAAAAATGTGTTTGACAACATTATGAATATTGTATTGGATATATCGAGCCAAAGACAACGACAAGGCAAGGCATGATCTGCCGAGTATTGCACGCGGCCTTATTTGCATTTACAAGAACTGAGAGATGGTCCTTTCTATAAACCAAAGGCCAAATATGCCCTGAGTTCCAATCAACAAGCAGTTTGTCAGTGGCTTAAGGAGTTAAGAATGCCCGATGGTTATGCTTCAAACTTAAGTAGGTGTGTCAATGTTGCACAGGGTAAGCTTGTTGGCATGAAAAGCCACGATTGTCACGTGTTCATGGAGTGTTTGCTTCCAATTGCATTCAGAGAGCTACCTGATATTGTTGGAAGCGCTCATTCAGCTTGAGTCAGGATTTCAGGGATTTATGTTCTTCTACTCTTCAGTGTGATGATCTGCTTGTCATAAAAAAAAATATTCCCAAAATTCTTTGCAAATTAGAGAGAATTTTTCCTCCTGGCTTCTTTGACTCAATGGAACACTTGCCCATACATTTGGCATATGAAGCACGAATGTGTGGATCGGTTCAATACAGGTGAATGTATCCATTTGAAAGGGAAATAGGAGGGTTTAAAAGAATCGTGAAGAATAGGTCTCAATCGGAATGATCAATATGCCAAGCTTATCTAGCGAAGAGACTTCAAATTCTGCTCATTTTACTTTCAGCCACATGTTCAATCTAGGAGAACTCGGGTTCGTTGAACGACGATGGAGGGTGTTCTATTCCACCTACGTTGTTTATATTCAATCAACCTGTCGAGCTGGAAAGAGCGTGCCTCAATGGCTAACTTCTGAGGAGTGAAATTCGCACACTTACATATTTTGCTAAATTGTAACGAGGTGTAACTATTCAGATTGTAAGTCAAAAATCCTTTTTTTGTGTAGGTGTGAGTGTGATGTTATGCATATATAATCAAATAACGTAAAATATATTTTCAACAACAGATACTTTGAGCAACTGCATGGTCAAGATTCTCTTCAACAATTTTCGGATTGGTTTAGATTACATGGAATTAAGTTCGCTTGTTTTAGATATGTAGTCCAAAATATTATCTGTTAATTTTGTTTGATACAAGTAAGTTTGACATTTCAAACTTTATGTATGTAGGTTCATAACAAAAATAATGGTATAATATATCCCCATTTGTTCAATTTAGCTTGGAGCCCAAAAAATAAAGTTGTAAGTTGGTCTATGTACTATGTTAATGGGTACAAGTTTCACACACTGATTGGGGTGAGGAAAAAATCGACAATACTGGTGTTTGTGTTAAAGGCGATATTGGGGACGGAGAATGTGATTGGTATGGTGTTGTTAAGGAAATCCTTGAGTTTGAGTATGTAGGTGAGCTCACAAATAAATGTGTCGTATTCAAATGTAAATGGTATGACCTACCCGACTAACTTGGACACGTCAACACAACAATTACAAAATCATTGAAATCAATCACACTATAAGATATAGAAGTTATGATCCATTTATTATAGCCCAAAATGCCAGACTAGTATATTATATGTCTTATCCTAAGAAAAGTAGGTCATAGTGGAGAGTTGTGAATAAGATAAAATCAAGAGGTATGATTGAAATAGAGGAGGATACTGTTGAAGATGTGTATCAGGTGGATGATCCACATCCTTCATGGGCAATACTCGATGCAGACAACTCTTGAAAACCCCATCTCATTGACTATTGGGAAGTTGACCTAATTGAATACACAAGTAACCACCCAATCAGAAATCACGAAGATGAAACAAGTGATAGTAGTTCTGATGAGTCACTTAGTGATCAACAACAGAGTGATGATGAAAATAGTTCTACACTTTCAGATTAACTAAGGTGTTCAATATTATATGCAATATTATTATGCAATTATTTGAAATTTCCTGATTTAATTAATATTTTGCTGTGTATTATTTTTTAATTATTTCAGGATACTGGTAGAGGCAAAGGCCAACCTTGAAAGGTCAGTGTACCCACCACCACCACCTCAGCCATCACCCCTTCCACCACCTCAGCCATTGTCCCTTCCGCCATCTCCACCTCACCATCAGCACCTAGGCTTTCGGATGATGCCCACTCTGGATGTCTGGCCCCCACCCCTCCCGTATTCACACACAGCCCACCGCATTCCGACCCCTCCCCTAGCCTTACCATTGCCCTAGCCCTATCACTGCTCCAACTCCCAGCCCGCATCTGATCAAACTCCTCCTTCCTCAATAGGGTCATGGCACAGGATGCCGATGAGAGGCCTCTGAACCAGTGGCAGGCCACTTGGGCCTTATGGTAGACCGCTCTAGCAGATTAGGCCAGATGGTAACAGGTAAGTTGAAACATGTTTTTTATTACATTTTAATTTTACATTGTTTATGATATTTGAATAATTTTGATTGGTTTTTATTTTTTTTTCATTTATATAATAGTTTTCTCCCATTTGCACCTAACATAGGATCACGGAGGTTATACAGAGTTGGTATAACCATCTGGCCTACATGAATGACACCCTGCGATGTTAAGGAGTCATGGTGGAAGGAGTGGAAGGTAATTATATGATTGCTTCGCTTTTGTTAAAACATATGTTTACATTATTTAATTATATGCCTAATATACAATCATTAATGTGTTGTGGATTTGTTTATGTAGAAAACATTCTACATTGAGCCCAAGATTAAGCCCATAGTGAAGAGGACTTGGAGGATTAGGTCTTCCAAGCGATGCGGGATATGTTTCATGATATTCGTAGGGACACATGAACACCTATGGCTGAATGACCACCTTGGCTGAGTTGGAGTGCCACTGGGCCATGACTTGACCTTTAAGGATAGGTCGAGTAAGGGAAAGACAAACCGAGCCTCACAAAAGGCGGGTTGCCGCATACGGGTGGGTCGAGCACCTAGGAGGGACCCGAAGCGTTTGGTAATTCTTTACCCTTTCTACATTTTATAATAACATTTACTATATTTGAATTGTGACAAATACTATATTTTGATGACTTTATTATGCTTATTTGTGTAGGCGAGGAATTGAGCCGCCCTCCAACACAGGGCGAGCTATTTCAGAAACTCACACCTGAAAAGGTGAGCAAGATGGCACCTGAGAGGTCTGGGTAGACTCTGTTCCGAGGTGACCTATGTAAATTTAAATTTAGACATATCTTTACTTAATTTGTATTATTATTTTATGTCATAATCATTACTTACAACTTGTTTTTTCTTTTCCTTTACAGCGTGAGTTACACCTCTGGAGAGGCCCAAACCCAGGACCAGACCCAGAATGACTGAGGCTGGGCCCGATGCTGACATTCCCCCTCCTCCCAACGAGGAGCATGTGTAGGCCCAGGTGGTTGGCCCTTACAAGGGTCGCATATATGGGATGGGGTACTATCCTGAGAGTATATCCCCATCCTCCGGCACTAGGTCAGCTGATTGGGATGATGCCCTAAGGGAGCGTGTCCATGCCCTCAACCATTAGTTGCAGGAGGGCCCAGTTGATCCACCATAGGCATAGCTCCTTCCAGGCTTCAGGAGCAGGAGGAGGTGAGCAGCGTGGAGGAGGAGCTAGAGAGATCTAAGAGCTTAAGCTCTCCTGGAGCGGGAGGAGGAGGAGAACGAAAGAAGGAGAGAAAGCAAAGAAGGCGAAGTAAGTTCTGAAGATGAAGGAGAAGATCACTACAGATGTCATGACATTCTTCTGACATGCAGGCTTCAGGATCCTTAGCTCCTGCAGACACTCTCCTATATCCCATTCCCCCATGTCCCACTCCCTCCATCTCGAGGGGTCACAGTTGATGCCGGATACGATGATGGTCTAGATGATGCTAATGATGATAATGCAGTCGACATTGCTCACGATGCTGATGCCTAGAACTTCAGCTAGTTTTTATCTAGCTTTTTCATTTTTACTTTCTAATATTTTTTACATTTACTATAGTTTGTATATATTTTATTGTTATAATTTACTATTTTATTTATTCAGTTTAATTTATTCATTTTATTATTCTTCTTATTTAATATTAGTTTGATTGATAATTAGGTTATTATATAAATAAATAATTAAATAATAAATCATTAACGATAAATTATAATTTAACCCACGGTTACAGAGGTTTATTAGTTCTAAAAGACAATATTAATTAAATAAAATTATATTTTGAAAAATATCTATCCGTTAAAATGGGTAAAAAATTATTTTAATACCTATTGGTAAAAAAACAAAAAATCGTCTGGATAAATATGTCTCTCTACCCTTCCTGATGCCTTTTTATATAATTGTACCGATTGCTTTGTCTTTTATTACCCCTCGGTACTTGTGTCAATAAATACCGATGGTTATTATTCTACCGTCGGAATACTCATCGACGGCCAAAAAACCGATGCCCCGTGACCGTCAGGATAAATACTAGCCGTTGAAAATCCCGTCGGTAATAGGGTCGGTATCCGCACTTTTCTTGTAGTGCACGCAATCTTCGAAGAGAAGCACATCAAAACCAGTAAGATAATATCACCATCACTCAATATAAGAACAAAAAAAAAAATCCTATCTCAAATAGAATGACAAACATAACAACCATTCCAGAGAATCATGCAAGATTTTTGAAACAAAAATTAAAATTAAATGACCTCTTGAACCTGGACTTCGCTTATACACACTCAAATATACAAAAGTTCCTAAACAACTAACTTCACCAGTATTTCATTTAAACCAACAAAGTGACGCACACAATTAACAATCACCCCCATGTCTTACATTTCTCTTATTTAGGGCTGAGTTTATCATAATTATCAGGGAAAAAATGTAGAACATCAGTTACAAGGGCTGGGTTTTTCTTGTGAGTGTACTTTCAATTCAGGAGCTATGGTTGATTCTTGATTGATCTCTTTTTGTATATGTGAATGTTGTATTCATTCTCTGGCTGGTATTATCCTCATGACTGGACACTTGTTTCCCCATTTATCGGTTTAAAAAGAAAAAGTGTCGCTATGTATAAACCCAAAAAGTGTCGGCAGGTAAGCCCTCTTTACAAGGAACATTTCAAAGATTGAACTTTTGTCCTTAACTAAATAAGTTTTTAACTTCCAACCTCATCTAAATCTCGACGTATGAACTATGAATACTTATATTGATACGAGACTTGATTTGACACAAATATAAGAGACATATTAAATTTTAAAAATTATAAGACATAGACATAATATATATAAGTAAAAATTTAATAAAAGTAATGTATTATTAAAAATATCATTTATATAAACTTCACTTATATTTTATTTTTTTATAAACTCAAAAAATTATACATTATTTCTTTTTTATAATTTTATTTATATTGTATTTTTTTATTAGAGTAAAAAAAATATATTTTAAATTAAATATATACAAACTTATATTATTAGTATTATGTAAAATCTAACATAAATACGTGTTTGACATATAGACACAGCATCCAATTGATGTGTCTAAGTTCTATAGATCTTGACATACGTATGCTGAATAGAGCTAGACAATGTATAGGGAGAGGCTATATTATGACGGATATACTGAATTTACCGATTGAGTAATGCTAAATATGGCTGACATTATTCATCAAAATTATTGTTAAAATGAAAGGAGGGTGATTAAATAAATTAAAAGAATTAAGATCACACTTTTCTCATCTAAAATAACATATGGAGTTTATCAATATAATTTTTACTCTTCTCTTCATCCTTTATCCGAACACACCTTCAATACTTAATTTATTAATTTTAAAAGCTAAAATAAAGTATACATACAATTTGATTGAAGACATACTCAATAGTAGTCTTATATAAGCCGAATGACACAAAACGTTAGCTCATCGTTTATATCTTGATTTATCCAAGAAAAAAAATCATTTATATCTTGCCAGGGGCAGCTGCGCGGGGACTCGCAGTCCTTTGTCTTTTTTCTCCTATGCAATTATTCATCATTCAAAAAATCAAATTTGAGCCGACAAGAGATTTTTTTTTGGGAGTACTATCATTTTCATCCATAAAAAATTATTTTATTGATAAAATAATCTTTATATCGGTGTTTCTAAAATTTATCCTATTTGATAAATTTATATGAATATTAATTGAATTCATTTTCATTAATAGAAATGATAGCATATCACATTTTATGTTAGGTTGATATGTTAGAATTGATGCTTTAGTTCCCAAAAAATTATATTATATTTTTTTTTATCAAAGAGCTTATTTTATGTCAACTTTGCAGAGTAGAATCACTATTTAAGACCTCAAAAAATCATATATTTGACAATAATATAATTTTTTAGGAATTAAAATGATAATTTTCTTTTTTTTTAAAAAAGTCTATATAAAATACTGAACTTTTGTAAATAGTTATTAAAGTGAATAGTTATCCCTTACCAAAACACACCTTAAATTAAATAGTTAATTTATTAATCTTAATAATTAAAATAAAATACATATATATAATTTCAAGAACCAAAATAATTTCAATAGTCTTATACATGCCACGTGATAAATGCCACCACCTAAATGTTAACCAATCATTTATATCTATCTAGCCAAGGACACTTACGCGGTGACTCACACTCGCTGGTCCTTCTGTCGTATGCAATTATTCACCAAACATGAAATTACATTTAAGCCCACAAGAGATTTTCTTCACGACAAAAGGAAAGAAAAAGGTCTATATATATAACACCACTCACCCAATGCACTTCAAGCAGAGCACAAGTTTTCTTATATTAGAAACAATAGCCCTCTTGAGAAAATGAAAGTGATGGTGCCTCTTTTCATTCTCGCATCCCTTTTGGCAACATGCCATGGCGCAGACGAGTACCAAACTTTCCCTCTCCGAATGAAAACTGGCGGCCTCGAGAAACGCTACCCTACCGAGGTGTACTGCAACAGCTGGAGGCTTGCCGTAGAAACACACAACCTCAGAGATTTCGAGACTGTTACAAAAGCGTGCCATGACTATGTAGCCAACTACATAGTTAGTGACCAATATCGATCTGACTCAAAACAAGTTTGTATCCAGGCTAATTATTATACCAACCGTGAAATCGACACAGATAGAGACATATTCATCTTTGGTGTTGATGATACCGCACTGTCTAGTGTGCCATATCAGGCGCAAAATGGATATGGGTACGTACGTTTGCTTTTTCTTCGTTTATTTGTTTATTTTTTTCAAAGCTAGACGCATTTAAATTAAGAAATTAACAATTTAGTTTTCCAAACTTTATTCACATTAGTTTAATTTTGAGGGGGACATATACTCAAAGAATCACTTTAATTAGAGAGACTATAATTTAAGTCACATTTTATTACTCTAAGATTCAATCACCTTATGTGCAATACTTCATTTTATGATAATTTTATTTTTCATGCCTAATTTAATTTAATTTGTTGCTGTATATATATATATATATATATATATATAGGTCGAAGCCTTTCAACTCGACATCATGGCATAAGTGGGTTGCCAAAGGCGTTGCCCCAGTACTACCCGAGACTCTTAAGCTGTACGGCGTATTGGTGTCTCGCGGCATCAAGATAGTATTCTTGACCACTAGAAGAGATAAGTATAGGGCTATAACTGCCTCCAACCTAAAGAGAGCTGGCTTCCATACATGGGAGAAGTTAATTACCAGGTAAGCATATATACATCTTAATTCCATATTTTATTTCTACCAATGATGTGATGACAAAATTAAATGATTGTATATTTTTACTCTAAAAATATATATATTTAAATTAAATTCAAAATTAAAGTTTAATTAATATCAATTTCATTTCTGATGTGATGTGGTTATATGCAAAATATTTGGCTGCAGGAGTGATGAATACAGCGATAAAACAAAACAAGAATACAAAATGGCCGAGAGACAGAAGCTAGTAGACGAAGGATACAGAATCATTGGAAGCATTGGTGACCAGTGGAGTGATCTTTTGGGGCAGCCCAAAGATCGAAGCTTTAAGCTGCCCAACCCAATGTACTACGTTGTTTAAAGTGCTGTGTTTTGTAGTGCATGTAGGGATGGCAATCAGTCAGATATATAGCTGCTTATTGTCCATCTCACATTTGCTAGAATGCCTACAATAAATAAAAATAAATCTTCACTTTTAATTTAATACTGTCTACTTGGTTTACCATCATGGGAAAAAGGATGACGGACAAGTTGTAAACCTATCCAAGATAAGTGAAACGGTTTCAACCAAGAGGGAAAAAAAATTAAAAAAAGAAAAAACTTGACACCGGAAGGACGGTAAAACGAACTATTAAAGTAAAGGAAAAAACTTTTTTCTACAACAATTGTGGCTACGACACCCATCATTCGTGAGAGGATTGATGGAGAGAAAGAAGTTGGGTCAAGGTAATTGATGGATTTAGTATATTTTGTGAGTTTGAGTAGTTGAGTGTTTGAAATTATTAGGTATTAAAGAAATATTGTTATAATCTCTCCTAAACGAAAGCCGTCACCTCAATGGAACATTAGCAGTCAAATGAACTATTATACAGTAAAACAATCACATAGCCTCGTGTCGAATTACCCTAAGATCTCTTTGATAAAGGCTCTAATGCCATAGTATTTTTTTTTTGGTTACAATGCCATAGCATTTGAAAAGCTAGCCAACAAACTTCATAGTAAAATAAGCTAGAAAATAAAGGCAAAGGGTGAAACATAAATTGTGTAAAGTACCATTTGGCACATCATATATGATAGTTATTTTATCAAATATTTTAAAATAGTTTGATTTTAGTTTCTACTATTAATTTATCAAGATCACATTATTCAATTTTATATGATAGTTATCATAGTCCTACATATCATAACTCTAGTAAATTAAGTTAGTGGGTTGGCTAATATATATGGCTTATCAGATTGGAATCTAATGGGTTATTGGGTGAAGTTTTGACATAGAAGAACTCATAAATAGGCACAAGTCTAACAATTTATTCTTGAATACATTCACAATAAAGTAGCAAGTGCGTACAACTTGAATAAAATTGATAAAACTTATTTTTATTGTGAGTGTGGCTAAAAAGAATTGTTATTTGTTATACTTATTTTGTGTATGAATCATAGTTACTATGTGGAATTAGATATTAGTTAATTTAACATTTAATATTAGACAAAACTAAAATCAAACAATTTAAAAAATGTTTCAATCTTAAAAAAATCAGAAATCAAAATTAAAATTTACTTATTTTTCATAAATTAAGAACATATTTTAACCAAAGTAATTTAATGTTGTCATTCAACAATAAGAATGTTAGAAGTTGGCATATCACTATGAATTTATGGCAAGTTGTATCAATGTAAACTAATATATATATATAGAGCAACTTATACAGATATATATATATATTATTAAATTATTATATCATTATTAAATATGTTATTTTTAAGTGACAATTGTATGTAATCTCTTGCATATAAATATGAATATATGATTTTTTATATATACATGTATTTTAATGTTGATTTACACTTATACTCATATATTATATATCCATACATAACGGGTTTAAATAATATTTTTATATAAAAAATAATGGTTGAAATGTTTTGTTTTTACCATGACTATTTAGTTTTCATTTCTGCTTAGGGGAAGAAAACTGTTTGTATTATTCTTAAAGATAAATGGATAATGATCCACAATCACATATAATGATCAACGATTACACATAATTTAGACTTTATATATGTAGACAATGATGTTCACCCATCATAATTTGTTATTTTAATGATATTCTATTAATTAATAAAAATTATCTGACCTTTTTAATATATATATAAAAATTAAATTCATAAAAAAATAGTATCTCTCTTTTACTCTATTTAACAAGTCTCTTTGATTTTTATTTAAATATTTATCCTTTTATTATATCAAAGAAATATTAAATTATTTTTTCTAATACTACTCCAAGAATAATGAATTGTACCATTATTTATTTTTATTTTTTTAATCAGAGTAATGTGGTCCACTTCCTCAACATTCTATCACTATCAAAATTTATTTATTATTTTTATAATATGTGTTTTTTTTTTTTTTGGAAAAGCAGAACAAAAGGAATGGAGTGCATTTTTTGTTGATTTAAAGTAACCTGAGGATTTTCTTTTAACAAACACGTGGCCTTAAATTCAAGAAAGGAGCGTCTGAAGAGCGACAATATATAATGCATCTAGCTAATAACCACCGACAATGTTGTTTTCGTATTCTTCATAGAGTGAGACCCAACCATCAACCCCATTTGTACTTTTCTCGAAGTACCCTCTCGCAGTGGGAAATTGGACAGAGAGATGAGTTGTGTATACACAGCGGTGCAGCAATTTCCCTTTTTACTTACTCCACAATTTTATTTGTCTTTTTATACAGAATATAAGAATGTTATAGGTTTGTATTATACACAAAATTTTTCTCAAATGGAAATTAACATATGTTTTTACAGAACGTTGTATGCATGTATATAGACCGACCACCGTTAACTAAATTAAATTGATCCAAGAAATTTATTAATTATTCAAACTGATAAAACAAGTTTGAATTAATTTGGATATTCGATTTATTTTAAATTAATACCTAACTAAACTAATTATTATTGATTTAGTTCTTGTTTTTATAGTTTTTCAGCTTGAAAGTCAAACGTTATGATGTGTATGAAGAGCAAAAGTTATAAGGACAATAATTAAGCATGTGTGCAGTATCCGATCATAGTACTAGAACCTTATCTATTTTTTTGATTGGTAGAACCTTATCTATATATATTCTCTTAAAGTCTATCTATATATTCTATCTGTAATCATATCACATGTCACTCTATTAAATTTCTTATAAAAAATTGCACTTTTTAACATACTGTAGAACTCTTAGCTAGATCAACTCAAAAAAAAACTTGCACTTGGGAAGAGAGAACGTAGAAAGAAAAATGTGTATATTGAACTTGAATTTAATTAGAAGTTCTGATCCTACAATAGCAGTCAGTCACTTATATATAGTTAGAGTATGTATCTAAGTAACTAACTCTATACTTAGTGAGAAACTCTACTTATCTAATTACAGTGAACTCAACTACTAGTAACAAATTAACTAACTCCAGCTAAGCTAGATGATCCACAACACCCCTCAAGCTGGAGTATGGATGTTGATCATACCCAGCTTGGAAAACATCCATACTCCAGCTTGGACATGTTGAAAACGGTCCAGGAGCCAATGGTTTTGTGAGAATGTTTGCTAATTGATTCAAGGATGATACAGGCAACAACTTAATGATGCCACGCTGCACTTTGTCTCGAACTAAGTGGCAATCACTCAACGTGCTTCGTCCTCTCATGAAACACTGATTAGAAGCAATTTGAATTGCTGATTGATTGTCACAATGTAATACCACGGTCTAAGTATTAGGAATAAGAAAGTCTTGAAGTAGATACAGGAGCCACTGGCTTCGCATGTTCCTAGAGCCAAAGCTCTATATTCAGCTTCAGATGATGATCTGGAGATTGTTGTTTGCTTTTTGCTTTTCCAGGAAATGATGTTGGAACCAAGGAAGAAACAAAAACCTTGATGGACTTTCTTGTATCAATGCAGCCCCCAATCGAAGTCTGTTAAACCCTTGAGTTTAAGATCAATTCACAGAGAAAAACAATCCAGATGTAGGTAGACTTAGGTATCTCAATACTCGATTGGCTGCTGCATATGCACATTGGCACAATCGAGGAATTGACTCAATCTTCCCACAACATATGATATGTCTGGCCTGGTGTTGGCTAAAAGAGAGCTTCCCAACTAGCTTTCTATAAGAGGATGGGTCAGGAGAGGTGTGCCATGGATTTGCTAAGTTTGGTGGTGTAATCCATTGGTGTGGACATGGGCTTGGCTGAGCATGCCACAAGAATCTAGTAAATCAAGGGTGTATTTTCTCAATAAGAGTAATGCCAGCTTGAACGAGCAATTTCCATTCCCAAGAAGTATTTGAGGTTGCCAATGTCCTTAATTTTGAACTTATCATCCAAGAGGACTTGATGGAAGAAATTTCTTAGTCATCTTGGAAGACAAGATCATCAACGTAGACTAGTATAGCAATAAATCCAGTTGAGATTTCTTTATGAATAAAGAGTAGTCAGCTTTAGATTGTGTGTATCCTGAGGTGACTAAATTTAAGTAAGCTTTTCATTCCATTGTTTGCTTGTTTCAAGCCATACAATGATTTTTGTAACTTGCATACTAACCCAGGTTGAGAAACATTGAGGCCAGGTGGAATTTTCATAAAGACTTCCTCATGGAGATCTCCATGTAGGAAAGTTGTGTTGACATCAAGTTGGTGTAGAAACCAACCTTTGGCTTACAAGAGACAACAAAACTCGAAGAGTAGTCATTTTGACCACTGGATCTAATGTTCAAAATAATCAATTCCAAGTTTGAGTATAGCCTTTAGCTACTAGGCGTGCCTTATGTCTTTCAATGCTTCCATCAGGTTTGAATTTTACCTTGAACACCCATTGTTTTCTTCCCGTAAAGGAGTAAGGACCCAAGTAGCATTCTTTTAGAGCAGGAAGTTCACATTGATAGCCTCTTTCAGCAATCATGAACCATAGCTTCTGAGTAGGTTCAGGCTCAAAGACAAGGAAATAGCACAAGAAAAATGTTTATGGTTAGTGGATAAAGAATTATATGACAAAGTATCAGAAATTGGGTACCTACAACTATTTGGAGGTGGAGCAGTTGATGAGGCCAATGCACAGTGATATTCCTGCAAGTAACTAGGGTCTTCTAGGCCTCTAGACCTTCTAACTGGTATGTGCTGATGTAGGTTAGAATTAGGAATGGTTGATAAGTTGGGTTAAAGAAGGGAAACCCGAGACATGAAGGCAGGTGTATTAGTGTGTGGAGGTGTGGAATTTCGGGTATGTGGTTAGTGCAGGTGGGGAGAGCTTGTGTTAAATATTAAATTGTTAGGTGTCGATTGGTGGGGTTGTAGGCATGTAGGTTCTGATGATGTGAGGTAATGGGGTTAGTATGGGTGGGAAATATGGGTGCTGGAGATGTGTAAGTCAGGGACATCATGGGCTTCATTTAGGTAAGAAAGATGTGCTCATAAAAGGTTACATGTCTAGAAACAAAGATGCTTCGAGATACCAAATCAAATAGTACAAAACCTTTTGTTCCTTGTTTATATCCCAAAAATATGCATTTTCGAAGCTCTTGAGTCTAACTTTCTTCTATGTGCAGTGAGGGTGGATGCATATGCCAAACAACCAAAAACTCTTAAGTGATCTAAGGATGGTAATGCATTGTGTAGAATTTCAAAGGGGAATGATTTTTCAAAAATGTAGTAGGAAGTCTGTTGATTGTATGTACTGCATGTGCAATGGCAAAATGCCAAAAACACTTTGGAATTGAGAGTGAAATAGTAATGCTCTTGCAGTGGCTAAAATATGTTTGTGTTTTTTTTCAACTATTCCATTTTGTTGAGGAGTCTCAACGCAACTAGTTTGATGTAAAATACCCTTTTCTTGATAGAAATTAATGAGATTGAATTCTGGTCCATTGTCCGTTCTAATTGTTTTTATTCTAATGAAAAATTAGTTTCAATCATTTGAACAAATGATTTTAGTAAATGTGAAGCTTCAGATTTTTGCTTCATGAAGTAAGTCCATGTATATCTAGATTTGTCATCAACTATGGATAAAAAATATTTGTATCCCAACATAGAAGGAGTAGATAAAGGGCCCCAAATGTCAACATGTATGAGATCAAAAATCTTAGCACTTTTATTAGAATGGAGAATGGTAACTTGTGTTGTTTTGCAAAATGGCAAGCATCACAAGGATCATTGTTTTTATTACACTTGATGGAAGGGTACAGTGTGTGTAAGCTATTAATTTCTTGCTTAGGGTGACCTAACCTAAAGTGCCAAAGATTAAAGGGAGAGGAAGTACAAAAATTTGCCATGAGGGCTTAAAGAACTAGTTACAGGAGAGTGTTTAGCACATATAGGCCACTCTTCTGCTACACCAATCCTCCTCATCGTATGCATGTCCTGATATACAAGAATGTTTATTAATAATTAATTGCAGTCTAGACTATGTGTCAGTTTTGAAATTGAAATGAGGTTAAAGGTAAATGAAGGGATAAAGAGTACATCTGGTACAAATTTTCAGAAAAACGTATTGTTCTTAAAATGGAGGCAACAGTTTACTACCATTTGGTAGTTTGATAACAATGGGTGTAATATTTTTATGGCAATGGAATTGAGAAGGGTGTGACAAACATGATCTGTGCACCTGAGTCTAATAGCCAAAAATCAGTTTGTTTTGAGTGAGTAGCAAGGATATAACAACCAATACCTGAGATGTTTAGTGTTATTAGCAGGATTAGAAACAAGGTGGTTGATGGTATGTGGTTGCTGCGTGCTTCATTTTGTTGAAGAAAGGCTAGCAATGCTCTCTTTTGCTCTGGAGTGAAAGCTAAATCAGGTACCTTACCCGAATCCCTTTGAGAAGTGACACTACTAGTTTCATCAAGATCATCACTAGCAGCAATGTTATGAGCAAACCTTTGCTTGAGGTGAGATGGCAAACCATTTTTCTTGTAGCAAGAATCAACTAAATGCCCAGTTTTGCCACAAAACGAGCATATCTTGGTGGTGTTACCTCTGCCTGATGAGGTTTTGCCACCTAGAATGGAAACCTCCCTTGAAGATCTATCCCGCCTTGAACCAGGAAAATTCAACTTCTGTGGCTTAAACAAACGCCTTGGACTTGTAGCGGCAGTGGATGATGTGCTAATACACTATCTCTCTTCTTGCAATAACATGGCAAGAATTTCATTAACATCGGGTGGGTTTCATGAGCATGATTTGTGATCTAACAATGGAGTATTGTTCATTGAGACCTCGTAAGAGCCTAATGATGAGCTCTCTCTTATATCCCTTATAAACGCCTAGGCCACATTTACACTCACCAACACAATTACAAGATGGAATAGGTTGAAAGTTATCAAGCTCTTCCCAAATAATTTTCAACTGAGTAAAATATTTTGTGATTGAGGGATCACCTTGCTTGAAAGCATACAAATTTTCTTGCAAATCGGCAATGCGGTAAAGATCTCCTTGATAATACCTCTTTGAGATGACTCCAGAGCTTGAGGCCACCTCAATCCACAAGACACTTTGATAAATTTCTGGACTCAAAGAATTCTAGAGCCAAGAAAGTACCATTGTATTGATGTAATCCCACGCAAAGAACATCTGGTCATCTTCGGCTGGCTTCTTGAGTGAACCATCGATGAACTTGAGTTTATTCTTGGACTTCAAAGCAATGCGCATAGCCCTTTCCCAAAGATGATAATTGTTTCCAACTAATGAGCAATTAACTAAAATTGCACTTGGACTTTTGGGATGTAGATAGTAAGGATCATGGACGGGATTGGTTCTTGGGATTACCCGATTGAGGAACAGGAGGAACTTCTTGATTTTCAACACTTTGATTATCCATGGAATGTGCAGCTGTACCCCTTGAAAGGCTACTGATACCATGTAGAAACTCTTAGCTAGATCAACTCAAAAGAAAACTTGCACTTGGGAAGAGAGAACGTAGAAAGAAAAATGTGTATATTGAATTGAATCTAATTAGAAGTTCTGATCCTACAATAGCAGTCTCAACCACTTATATACAGTTAGAGTATGTATCTAAGTAACTAACTCTATACTTAGTGAGAAATTGATCTTATCTAATTACAGTGAACTCAACTACTAGTAACAAATTAACTAACTCCAGCTAAGCTAGATGATCCACAACACATACTATTGTGTTTATTGACAAATATCACTTATGATGAATATTAATTTTTCTCATATTTATAATAAACTGCTATATTAATTATAAAATTTAAATTTCAAATCTTATCTCTCATATAACTCTTTTATATTTAGAGACTTCACCAATATTTTTTATTATTTTTAATGTAAATTTTCGGTCACATTTCCTTACTCAATAAGAATAAGAAAAGAGAAAAGTATGGGATGGGTAGTGTGTTTCTTTTCCCCTACTTATATTTGTGTGTTTTGTTCATTAATTGAAAGTCAAACGTTCAATTTGATCACCTAATTAACTTTACTTTGTAATTTATTTTTGTTTCAAAGTTTTACACTTAAGTTTTTTATAATTATGTCACTTTTTATTTTTTCCATTTTAAAGGTATTTATTTATCTAGTCACATATTTATTAAAGTAAATTATATTTCACTCTATTGAGAAAAGCCTTTATTACACTCCTATCTCCTCTATTTCTAAAACATATACTCCCCTTTCTTATAAAATTGAGAACCACTATGCTTCAATTTCTCTTTAATTTTTTTTATTAATTAAGTATTTTCTCATGACTATTATTTCATTTTTGACCAAATGCCCTTTTTTAATAGTTATATATATTAAATTTAAGTCACATTAGTTTTCCAAACTTTATTTACATTAGTTTAATTTTGAGGGGGACATATACTCAAATAATCACTTTAATTAGAGAGACTATAATTTAAGTCACATTTTATTACTCTAAGATTCAATCACCTTATGTGCAATACTTCATTTTATGTTAATTTTATTTTTCATTCCTAATTTAATTTAATTTAATTTGTTGATGTATATATATAGGTGGAAGCCTTACAACTCAACATCATGGCATTAGTGGGTTGCCAAGAGGCGTTGTGTCACGACCCACCTAGAAATGTAACCAGGTGGATTTTAATCATAGGAAGCCTTTAATAACATGACTGTCTAATATACATAATTAAATTGAATATATTCAAAATCTCTCAAGTTTTCCTAAATCTAAAAATATTTCCAATCATAAATCATGAACATAAAGCTACATAAAGTCCATAATCTGGGCAAAGGCAAACATAATAAATAAATGAAATTCTGAAAATAGTGAAAATGATATAATGCATCTTGGATCTGGACACAATTGTTGAAGCACTACTAAACTAACATAACTAAAAGTAAGTTTCACTCCAAGCGAAGCTCACCAAAAGAAGCCGCAACATTATTGAGGAGGATTGATGCAACAGAACCTATAGCTGGATCTGGAGGGAGGAAAGAGAGGGTGAGTTCATCAAAACTAGTAAGCCTCCACTCACAACCCACATGGGACAACAATAAATATACATAACATATACATGCAATTGATATAAAACATTTTATATATAATTACATCTAATTGTATAGAAATAATAATTTAACTAAATCCATGGCAATAATTAGTAAAGAAATAAGAGATATTTTATACATAGTTAACTGAGTTGATAGATGAATCTGAGTCAATGACTAATCTAATGGGCACCTAACTAGGTCCCATAAAGACACCACATTGGTTCCTTACTTAGTAGTCCTCAGCGACCACTTAATACCAAGGTTAACGATCAATCCTAACCGTTAACTCGCTGAATCTATTTCTCACTATTTATTGGCTAAAAACTAATAGCAAAAAAATTTACTATTCATGTAAAACTGGATTCATGAAATTTTTTAACTCAATAAAATAAATCTAAATCATACATACAACAAGTATGATCCGATGAGTTTCTAAAATAATAATTTGTCATGATAACCACAAAACAATAATTTTTCTAAAATTATTATAATCCATAAGATATATTTTTTGGCATAAATCATTATAAACTTTCATAAATAATTTATATAATATAGGAAAAATAATAATAATGACCAAAAGTATGGTCATGAGCTTAAACTCACTTACCGTTAGTAGCCGGAGTGTACTTCCACTAACAATTTGATTATCAGGAGCTTGAATGACACTAGTAATTGCCAAATAATATAATAAAAATATAAATAATTTGACTTTATCACCTAAACTGAGTTTGGAATGATAGGAGGAAAAATATTGTGTGAAAACTATGTCTAACAGTACCCAAACTTATAATTTAAATAAAAAGGGGAGGAACTAACTAAATTTTACAGAGATCACTTTCGAAAGATATTAATCGGAGAAAATTGCAAGAAACTATGATTTTTCGCTCTAGGAAAAATTCCTTCCGGAGGGTTCTTAGAAAAATATTTGAAAATATTATAATATGCCTAAAATATACTGGAAGTATAAAACAAAGAAAAGAAAAAATGAAATTGAAAAAAATGAATTGAAGTGGCAGAAGGCACCTTCATTCATATATATATATATATATGTGTGTGTGTTTATATATAATAAAAAAAATAAAAATAAAAATGAAACCCTTGTGCCGTGTGCCTCGATTTCAATTTTATATATATATATATATAATAATCAAACACGTGCAACTCACATTGAATTTTCAAAGTTACTATACATATATAGTAACTTATACAGGAATTCCACTGAAATATTAGAATTACTATGCATGCATAGTAATTTCACATGTGAACTCCACCAAACACGGGAAGTTACTTGCATATGTATAGTAACTTTACTTATATAATTACTTTTGAAATAGCAGTAATAATAATACCAATAATAATAAAACTAATGGTAATAATAATGTCAATATGCTACACGTTTCTCTTATAATATTATTAAAGTGTTCGTGTATGCATCTTATATTATGTTAAAATAATATTAAAATATCTATCAATTAATAGTAATAGTAATAATAATTTTAATATTAATAAATTTTATATTTGGGTTATCATACGTTGCCTAGTACTACCCGAGACTCTTAAGCTGTACGGCGTATTGGTGTCTCGCGTCATCAAGATAGTATTCTGATGGAGAGGATTGATGGAAAGAGAGAAGTTGGGTCAAGGTAACTGATGGGTTTTGTATATTTTGTGAGTGTTTGAAATAATTAGGTATTAAAATAATATTGTTATAGTCTCTACCAAAGGTAAGCCATCACCACAATGGAAAAGCAAGAACATAAGCAGTCAAATGAACTATTACACGGTAAAACAATCACATAGCCTCGTATCGAATTGCTCTAGATCACTTTGATAGAGGCTCTAATGGCAAAGCATTTGAAAAGCTAGCCAACCAGACTTCATAAGAAAATAAGCTAGAGAATAAAGGCAAAGGGTGAAACATAAGTTGTGTAAGGGTCCGTTGGCACATTATACATGATAGTTATTTATTAAATATTTTAAAATAGTTTGATTTTAGTTTCTACTATTAATTTATCCAACAAGGTCATATTATTCAATTTTACATGATAGTTATCATAGTCCTACATATCATAACTCTAGTAAATTAAGTTATTGGGTTGGCTAATATGGCTTATCAGATTGGGGTCTAATGAGTTATTGGGTGAAGTTTTCACGTAGAAGAACTTATAAATAGGCACAAGTCTGACAATTTATTATTGGATACATTCACAATAAAGTAGGCAAGTGTGTATGGCTTGAATAAAATTGATAAAACCCATTTTTTATTATGAGTGTACCTAAAAATGAATTGTTCTTTGTTATACTTGTTCTCTTATGAATCATAGTTACTATAAGGAATTAGATATAGTTAATTTAATATTTAATATAGACAAAGCTAAAACCAGACAATTTAAAAAATGTTTGAATCTAAAAAAATCAGGAATCAAAATTAAAATTTACTTATTTTTCATAAATTAAGAACATATTTTAACCAAAGTAATTTAATGTTTTATTCATCAATGAGAATGTTAGAAATTGGTATATCACTGTGAATTTATGACCAGTTGTATCAATTTAAACTAATATGACAAGAAATTTTGTTTGTGTATATATATATATATATATATATATATATATATATATAGAGAGAGAGAGAGAGAGAGAGAGAGCTATTTACGTGAGAGAGATGATTTAATGTGAAGTGAGATAAGCAAATCATGACAATTGGATCTTATATAAACTATCAAAATTAAAATATAAAATTATGTGACTTTTAAAGTGTATAATCTTTTGCATATAAATATGAATATATGGTTTTTTTTTTTTATATACGTGTATTTTAATGTTGATTTACACTTATATTCATATATTATATATCCATCCTTAACGTGTTTAAATAATATTTTTTATATAAAAAATAGTGGTTGAAATGTGTTGTTTTTACTACGACTATCTGTTTGGTTTCTGCTTAAGGGGGAAGAAAACTGTCTGTATTATTCTTAAGGATAAATAGATAATGATGCACAACCACACATAATGATCAACGATTACACAATTATATATAATTTAGACTTTATATATATATATATATATATATATATATATATATATATATATATCGACAATGATGTTCACCCATCATAATTTATTATTTTAATGAAATTCTATTGATTAATAAAAAATATTTTACCTTTTTAATATATATAAAAATTAAATTAAAAAAACAGTATCTCTTTTTTACTCCATTTATCAAGTCTTTTTTATTTAAATATTTATCCATTTATTATATCAAAGAAATATTAAATTATTTTTGCTAATACTACTCCAAGTATAATGAATTGTGCCATTATTTATTTTTATTTTTTTAATCAGAGTAATTTGGTCCACTTACCCAACATTTTATCACTATCAAAATTTATTTATTATTTTTATATATATATATATATATATCGGAAAAGCAGAGCAATACGAATGGAGTGCATTTTTTTATTATTTAAAGTTAACTGAGGATTTTCTTTTAACAAACACGTGGCTTTAAATTCAAGAAAGGAGCGTCCGAAGAGCGACAATACATAAATATATAATGCATCTGGATGACAACTACCGACATTGCTGTTTTCGTCTTCTTCACAGAGTGGGACCTAGCAATCAACCTCTTCAAGGATAGGCCTTGTTGAGTATATGACCTTCCCCATTTCCACTTTTCTCGAAGTACCCTCTCGCAGTGGAAATTGCACAGAGAAATGAGTTGCGCATACACAGCGGTGCAGCAATTTCCCTTTTCTACTTAGTCCACAATTTTATTTGTCTTTTTATACATGGCATAAGAATGTTATAGGTTTGTATTCTACACACAATTTTTCTCAAATGGAAATTAACACATGTTCTCACAGAACGTTGTATGCATGTACATAGACCGACCACCGTTAACTAAATTAAATTGATCCAAGAAATTTTTTAATTACTGAATAAAACTAGTTTGAATTAATTTGGATATTCGATTTATTTTAAATTAACACTGAACTAAACTAATTATTATTGATTTAGTTCTTGTTTTATAGTTTTTTACCTTGAAACTCAAACGTTCAATTTGATCACCTAGTTAACTTTACTTTATAATTTATTTTAAAGTTTTAAAGTTTTACGCTTAAGATTTTTGATAATTATGTCACTTTTTATTTTTTATTTCCATTTTAAAAATATTTATTTATCTAGTCACATATTTATTAGAGTAAAATACATTTCACTCTATTGAGAAAAGACTTTATTACACTCCTATCTCCTCTATTTCTAAAACATATACTCCACTTCCTTATAAAATTGAGAACCACTATGCTTTAATTTATCATTAATTTTTGTTAATTATGTATTTTCTCATAACTATTATTTCATTTTTGACCAAATGCCTTATAATATTGATATATTTATATACATGTATTTAATTTAATTTTCAAAATCTTACTATATTAAGAAAATAAATTGTTGATAATAATAATAATAATAATTTATAATAATTATTTTAAAAATTAAAATTACATATCTTTAAGCTATTTATTTTGTTATATTAATATATATAGAATATAATTTTTTTTATTAATTTTTATATAAAAATAAATTACCAAAAATATAAAAGAAGAATTTTGTCTGGTTACAATAAAATATACGTTAATATTATATGAGTAGAACATGTAATAATTTTTCACTACAAAACAAGTTTCAAATACCCATATCATTATATGAGATGGATATATTATTACGTATTCTTGTAACACCATATGTAAGATTATACTGACTGGAGTAATAAAATAACATTCTCAAGTCTTAATTAACAGTAAAACCCTCCACTAGTAAAGGAATATATATATATTTCCCAGCAATATGATAAATATCAATAATATCCCTTGAAGGCCAATTTACATTTAAAATTAATTTAATTTAGGGTTCAGGTGGTGGCACTTCTCACGTGGCTTATAATTTTTTGTAGTGGTATTGCTCCAATACCATGCAATAATTTGGAAGAGTGAGTGTGTAATTGCTCATGCGCCTATTATGAAACAAACCGAAAATAAAATAAAAATAAGAAATGTAAGTAAAATCTAAACAGCCTGTTAATATTTCTTTCAAGAGAGAGAAAACACACTCCTCCTTTTTTGTTTTTCTAATGAGAAATATATTAAAATTTGGTGTATAATTATAATAAGAATAATTGTTTGCTGTTGAGTTATGCTGTTTTTGTTACTGTTATTTTCCTGTTGTGTTTTTCAGGTCTTTGCTCTCTTTGATGTGGCTTGAGCTTATGTACTGGTTTTGTAGCTGGTTTGCTGCATGCATTGTGGCTGTTTGCTTTGTTAACATCATTTACTTTTGCTTCTTTTCTTTTCCTTTTTATAATTCAAAGATAGGATGGCTTGACCTTAAACAGAGAAAGTAAAAGGTGTATTATCATCTACAAAGACCCAAATGACGTAAACAATGGACAATATCAAGGTACATCACTCAAATACCACTTCATCTGCTATACAAAAATTATAGATTCTGCTAATTATATATGAAGACCCCAACAAGTTACGAAACATTAAAGTAACGACAAACAACATATATATGATAGGACAATCAAACCATCCATGGAAGCTTGAAAATCCATCAATTCGTCAACTAAAGAACTCAGCCGTTTAACACAGACTAAAAGTTACAACTATGCTTCATCACCAAATAAAAGTAGCAACAACACAGTTTATATTCAACAGCTTTAAGCACACACAATTTTCAAAGAGAAGCACATCGAAACCAGTAAGACAATGTCACCATCACTCTGTATAAGAACTCAAGAAATAATCCTATCTCAAATAGAATGAGAAACATAACAGCCACACCGAATAATCATGCAAGATTTTTGAAACAAAAATTAAAATTAAATGACCTCTTGAACCTAGACTTCACTTATCACACTCAAATATACAAAAGTTCCTAAACAACTAACCTCACTAGTATTTCACTCAAACCAACAAAGTGACACACACAATTAACAATCACCATCGTATCTCACGCTTCTCTTATTTGGGGTTGAGTTTATCATAATTATCAGGGAAAAAATGTAGAACATCAGTTACAAGGGCTGGGTTTTTCTTGTTGAGTGTACTTTCAATGTAGGAGCTATGGTTGATTCTTGATTGATCTCTTTTTGAGTATGTGAATGTTGTATTCCTTCTCTGGCTGGCATTATCCTCATGACTGGACACTTGTTTCCCCATTTATCGGTTTAAAAAGAAAAAGTGTCGCTATGTATAAACCAAAAAAAGTGTCGGCAGGTAAGCCCACTTTGCAAGGAATATTTCAAAGATTGAACTTTTGTCCTTAACTAAATAAGTTTTTAACTTCCAACCTCATCTAAATCTCGACGTATGAAGTATGAATACTTATACAAATATGAGACATAATTTCACACAATATGACAGGCACATTAAAATTAAAAAATTATAAGATATACATAATATATATATATATATATATATATATATATAAAAGTAAAAATTTAATAAAAATAATATATTATTAAAAATATCATTTATATAAGTTTTATTTATATTTTATTTCTTTATAAACTTAAAAAATTATATATTATTTTCTTTTTATAATCTTATTTATATTATATTTTTTTATATTAGTAAAAAAATATATATTTTAAATTAAATATATACAAACTTATATTATTAATATGTCATGTAAAATCTAATATAAATATGTCTGACATGTAATATTAATAATTGATGTGTCTGTGTTCTATAGATCTCAACATACAAACGCTGAATAGAGCTAGACAATGTACAGAGAGAGGCTATATTATGATGGATATACTGGATTTACTGATTGAGTAATGCTAAATATGACTAACATTATTCATCAAAATTATTGTTAAAATTAAAGGAGGATGATTAAATAAATTAAAAGAATTAAGATCACACTTTTCTCATCTAAAATAACATATGGACTTTATCAGTATAATTTTTGCTCTTCTCTTTATCCTTTATCCGAACACACCTTCAATACTTAATTTATTAATTTTAAAAGTTAAAATAAAGTATACATACAATTTGATTGAAGACATACTCAATAGTAGTCTTATATAAGCCGAATGACAGATGCCACAAAACGTTAGCTCATCGTTTATATCTTGATTTATCTAAGAAAAAAAAAATCATTTATATCTTGCCAGGGGCAGCTGCGCGGGGACTCGCACTCCTTTGTCTTTTTTCTCCTATGCAATTATTCATCATTCATAAAATCAAATTTGAGCCGACAAGAGATTTTTTTTTGGGAGTACTATCATTTTCATCTATAAAAAATTATATTATTGATAAAATAATCTTTATATCTCCTCTGGTGTTTATAAAATTTATATAAATTTATATAAATATTAATTGAATTTATTTTCATTAATAGAAATGATAGCATATCACATTTTATGTTAAGTTGATACATTAGAATTGATGCTTTAGTTCCCAAAAAATTAAATTATATTTTTTTTTATCAAAGAGCTTATTTTATGCCAACTTTGTACAGTAGAATCACCACTTAACACCTCAAAAAACCATATATTTGATAGTAATATAATTTTTTAGGAATTAAAATGATAATTCTTTTTTTTTAAAAAAAGTCTATATAAAATACTGAACTTTTGTAAATAGTTATTAAAGTGAATAGTTATCCCTTACCTAAACACACCTTGAATTAAATAGTTAATTTATTAATTTTAATAATTAAAATAAAATACACATATATAATTTCAAGAATCAAAATGAACTCAATAATCTTATACAAGCCACGTGATAAATGTCACCACCTAAATTTTAACCAATCATTTATATCTATCTAGCCAAGGACGCTTACGCGGTGACTCACACTCGCTGGTCCTTCTGTCGTATGCAATTATTCACCATACATGAAATTACATTTGAGCCCACAAGAGATTTTCTTCACCACAAAAGGAAAGAAAAAGGTCTATATTATAAATAGCACCACTCACCCAATGCACTTCAATCGGAGCACTAGTTTTCTTCTATTAGAAAGAATAGCCCTCTTGAGAAATGAAAATGATGGTGCCTCTTTTCATCCTCGCATCCCTTTTGGCAACATGCCATGGCGCAGACGACTCCCAAACTTTCCCTCTCCGAATGAAAACTGGCGGCCTCGAGAAACGCTACCCTACCGAGGTGTACTGCAATAGCTGGAGGTTTGCCGTAGAAGCACACAACCTCAGAGAGTTCGAGACTGTTACAAAACCGTGCCGTGATTATATAGCCAACTACATGCTTAGTGACCAATATCAATCTGACTCAAAACAAGTTTGTATCCAGGCTAATTATCATACCGACCGTGAAATCGACACAGATACAGACATATTCATCTTTGGTGTTGATGATACCGTACTGTCCAGTGTGCCATATCAGGCGAAACATGGATTTGGGTACGTACGTTCTTTTTCTTCGTTTATTTATTTATTTTTTCCAAAGCTGGACGCATTTAAATTAAGAAATTAACAATTCAGTTTTCCAAACTTTATTCATATTAGTTTAATTCTGGGGGGTCATATACTCAAAGAATCACTTTAATGAGAGAGACACTATAATTTAAGTCACACTTTATTACTCTTAAGATTCAATCACCTGATGTGCAATACTTCATGTTATGATAATTTTTTTTTCATGCCTAATTTAATTTAATTTTTTGATGTATATATATAGGTCGGAGCCTTTCAACTCAACATCATGGCATGAGTGGGTTGCCAGAGGCATCGCCCCAGCACTACCCGAGAGCCGTAAGCTGTACCGCATATTGTTGTCTCGCGACATCAAGATAGTATTCTTAACCACTAGAGCAGATAAGTATAGGACTATAACTGCCTCCAACCTAAAGAAAGCTGGCTTCTATACATGGGAAAAGTTAATTACCAAGTAAGGATACATATCTTAATTCCATATTTTATTTCTACCAATGATGTAATGACAAAATTAAATGATTGTATATTATTAGAAATCAGTATACAAAAGAATTTTTACTTTAAAAATATATATTTAAATTAAATTCAAAATTAAAGTTTAATTAATATCAATTTCATTTCTGATGTGGTTATATGCAAAATATTTGGCTGCAGGAGTGATGAATACAACGATAAAACAGAACAAGAATACAAAATAGCCGAGAGACAGAAGCTAGTAGAGGAAGGATACAGAATCATTGGAAGCATTGGTGACCAGTGGAGTGATCTTGTGGGGGAGCCCGCAGGAGAACGATGGTTTAGACTGCCCAATCCAATGTACTACGTTATTTAAAGTGCTGTGTCTTGTAGTGCATGTAGGGATGGCAATCAGTCAGATATATAGCTGCTTATTGTCCATCTCACATTTGCAAGAATGCCTACAATAAATAAAAATAAACCTTCACTATTAATTTAATACTGTCTACTTGGTTAACCATTATGGAAAAAAGATGACGGACAAGTTATAAACCTAGCCAAGATAAGTGAAACGGTTTCAACCAAGAGGTAAAAATAAAAATAAAAAAATAAAAAACTTACACCGGAACGACGGTAAAAAGAACTATTACAGTAAAGGAAAATTTGTTTTCCTACAACCATTGAGGCTACACACCCATCATTTGTAAGAGAATTGATGGAGAGGAAGAAGAAGTTGGGTCAACCAATTGATATAATTTGTGAGTTGGATATTTGAATGTTTGAAATAATTGAATATTAAAATAATATTATTATAGTCTCTCCTAATTGAAAGCCATCACCACAATGGAAAAGCAAGAACATAAGCAGTCAAATGAACTATTATACAGTAAAACAATCACATAGCCTCGTATCGAATTACTCCAGATCTCTTTGATAGAGGCTCTATTGTCATAGCATTTGAAAAGCTAGCCAACTAAACTCCATAAGAAAATAAGCTAGAAAATAAACGCAAAGGGTGAAACATAAATTGTGTAAGGGTACGTTTGGCACATAGTTATTTATTAAATATTTTAAAATGGTTTGATTTTAGTTTCTACTATTAATTTATCCAACAAGGTTACATTATTCAATTTTATATGATAGTTATCATAGTCCTACATATCAAAGCTCTAGTAAATTAAGTTATTGGGTTGACTAATATGAATTATTTGATTGGGATCCAATCGGTTATTGGGTGAAGTTTTGAAGTAGAAGAACTCATAAATGGAACAAGTCTTAACATTTTATTTTTGGATACATTCACAATAAAGTAAGCAAGTGTGTATGGCTTGAATAAAATTGATAAGATCCATTTTTTATTATGAGTGCATCTAAAAATGAATTGTTATTTATTATACTTGTTCTCTGTACGAATCATACTTTGACATATATGATTACCGGTTACTATATGGAATTAGATATTAGTCAAGTTAACATTTAATGTAGACAAATAATAATAGAGGGTAAAACCAAACAATTTAAAAAGTGTTTGGATCTTTGAAAAAAAAAAAAGCAAGAATCAAAATCAAAATTTACTGCTTATTTTTAATAAATTAAGAACATATTTTAACCAAAGTAATTTATTGTTGTCATTCATCAATAAGAATGTTAGAAATTGGCATATCACTATGAATTTATGATCAGTTGTATCATATATATATATTAGAAATTGGCATATCACTATGAATTTATGATCAGTTGTATATATATATATATATATAATGAGCGATTTAAAGAGAAATTTATGAAAAGAGGATAAATTATGTTTAATTTTATATAAACAAAATTAAAATATAAAATATGAATATATGATTTTTTTTAAATATGTATTTTAATGTTGATTTACACTTATATTCATATTATATATCCATACATAACGTGTTTAAATAATATTTTTATATAAAAAATAGTGGTTGAAATGTTTTGTTTTTACCACTACTATTTAGTTTGGTTTCTGCTTAAGGGGAAAAATTAAGGATAAATGGATAATGATCCACAATCACACATAATGATCAATGATTACACAATTACACTCACATCGACAATCATGATTACCCATCATAATTTGTTATTTTAATAAAATTCTATTAATTAATAACAATATAAAATTATTTTACCTTTTTAATATATATAAAAATTAAATTCATAAAAAATAATGTCTCTCTTTTACTCCATTTATCAAGCCTTTTTTTTTATTTAAATATTTATCCATTTATTATATCAAGGAAATATTAAATTATTTTTTCTAATACTACTCCAAGTATAATGAATTGTGCCATTTTTTTTTAATAAGAGTAATTTGGTCCACTTACCCAACATTCTATCACTATCAAAATTTATTTATTATTTTTATAATTTTTTTTTATGGAAAAGCAGAGCAAAACGAATGGAGTGCATTTTTTTGTTGATTTAAAGTAACTGAGGATTTTGTTTCTTTTCTTTTAACAAACACGTGGCATTCATGAAAGGAGCGTCTGAAGGGCGACAAGCCGACAATATAGAAAAGTACTTGTATCCATGCATTTCCTCTGAGTGAGTTTCAGCCATAAACACATGTGAGATGAGAGAAAAATATAATAAAAAAAGTTGGATATGTGGTTGTATAATTATATGGAGGAAGACTGCATTTACTCATCGGGAGGAGGATAGAACTACTCCAATATATAATGCATCTAGCCAGTAACTACTGACAATGTTGTCTTCGTCTTCTTCATAGAGTGGGACGCAGCCATCCTGCCCCATTTCTACTTTTCTCGAAGTACCCTCTTAGATGGAAATTGGACAAAGAAATGAGTTGTGTATACACAGCGGTACAGCAATTTCCCTTTTTCACTTAGTCCACAATTTTATTTATCTTTTTATACACAGTATAAGAATATTATAGGTTTATATTAGACACAAAACTTTTCTCAAATGGAAATTAACATATGTTCTTACAGAACGTTGTATGCATTTATATAGACCGACCACCGTTAACTAAATTAAATTGATCCAAGAAATTTATTAATTATTCAAACTGATAAAACTAGATTGAATTCATTTGGATATTCGATTTATCAATATATCAATATATATATATATATGTAAAATTCACTGTACCTGCATTTACTAAGCATACAGAGAAATTTAAATTAAGGATGATCTTTCAGAAAAAAAAAAGCCTTACAATGTTATGCATACTTTCTTTTAATATATACATTATGATGTGAATACTACGCATATAGGCCTTAAACGTTCGTTTAGACGTTTACTATATGAAATATGAATTACTTGAAGTCATTTATTAAATTTATTTAATTATTATTATGCAATTAGTTGAAAGGTATTCGGTTTAAGTTTGAATAATTAGGATACGTTGAAATTGTACCATATGTTAATTAATCCAATCATCAATAATATATATATATATATATTCTTCACTACACAAAGCATTTATTGCATTAATATTTGGATTACATAATATGAATATAATTTATTCTATACAGGAAAAATAAACTAAATGGTTAGTACCATTAAAACTTTTGGGCTGCACCATAGCTAATGGCATAATATTTCTAGCCTATTAATTCTTCTCCTTAATTGTGATCAATTTTACTAAATTGACTCCTTCCCTTTTATGTATTGGTGAGGTAGAGTGTGATTAGAAGGCAAAACATGTATTGGAGGGCACATCAACTTCCGTTCCTTTTCTTTTATGTATGATACATTACATAATCCAAAATTATTGCATCTATTTATTTTTTGGTATTCCAATTACATCTATTTATAGCCAATATAATTATATGAATAATCACACACTTTTGTGTCTGAAGCAATCCACGACAAAAATAGCTAAGATTGTTCATTTTCTGCTCCTGGCACTCCTTAACATTTTCATGATGACAACCCAGTTTAATCCCCTCCTAGCATGCATGTATGAATCATTGGTGAAATATTAATGCACTCATGAAAAACAATGTTTTAAGCCTTTAACTTTCTATATTTGCAGATTATGGTAGAAGATGCTGCTTGGTATCATGTAGACGGTGAGTTCCTTCTCCTTTGATTATGTTTTAGATTAATTTTCTGGAAATCATAGACTTGGAATCAAGTCTAAAGAGCTATGGTAAGTTGGTAACTAATCTTACTCCATTGTGCTCACAAAGTTGTATTGTAAATTTTTCTTAATGGATCTTGAAATTAAAGTTGTTGGAGCTGAGCTAATGATCAAGTAATCTAATTGGTTTTCATTTATGAAATTGACTATTATTAAAATGCCTATCTGAGTGCTTGAGAAGATGTAGCAAGACACAATACCAAAAGACATGCATGTTCTTTGGTTAGAAAAGTTGTGTCAAGTGCCTTTGCATGTGTTCCTCCAAGCTTCTATGAGAAAAGGTTGTGCGCCCATGCTACAACAACTAGAAGACCAAGCGTGGAGGACCCAAATGTCTGTCAAATTGAACATTATTTCACCTACAACTTTATGTTACTCAACTTTGAAGTAGAACTATGGCTATTGTTAGTTTTTGGGTTACTAGCATTACAATTTGGTGATTAATTAGCACACTTCTAGATTTTTGCCTTTGTTCCTACAATAAAGATACACAAAATCAATCTTCGAAACCTGTCAAATAGTATACTCACATCTCCTCTCTAAAAGGTAAATTGAATAACAGAATCACGCTCACAATGCGCCAACACCACCTTACACAGTAGGCTAAAAGGAAAAAGAAGAATTAGAAAGAATGTTTGCACTAAACCTTTCATTTTATGAAATTATTAAATTATTGTATAATTAAATGCGTTGTAATAGAATTTATTAATTTTTATCAATTTTCTTGAAGCCAAATAATTCTTAGCCATTGCAATTTATGAAATGGTGCTCATGTACACCAACAACTATTTATTAGTAAGTTTTCCTTCAAATTTTTTTTATGTATGATATTTCTTTTTATATTGCATTTAAATGATACTTTATAGTTATTTTTGAAATTTAAAATAAGAAAAAAGTTGTTTGCCTTAACACTCTACTATGCATCAAAATTTCTTTTCCAATTAAACCATAAACCCTATAAGTATTTTTAATTATTATAACATATTTGGAGATGTAGAATTTATAATTTAAAATAATTTATTGATTTTAAAATTAAAAGGTAATATATTAATATTATAATAATCAAATTTAAAGTAGAGTTTTATTTTCTTTCAATGATTACTATAACATTTAAAACATTTAAAATGGATTTATGTTAAGAAATAATATCTTCATAATCCAAAAGTTGTCTGGGTTACCAATTATTAAAAGTTTAGAAGTGTATGGAATCCCAATTTAGTAATAAATTGTCTCTTACTAAGCAGTTTCAATAGTTGATAAAATAAAATAATTAATTTTATGTGTTATGTGGATATGGATATAGAATTTAAATTTTTAATTTGTTAAATTAAAACTGATTTTTAATTTATTTTAATTCTGAGTATTTTACACATTACATGTTTTATTTTTTTATCTATTAGTATTTCATTTTACTGTTTAATTTTTAATAAGATCATAAACATTCAAAAAATATTTCTGGCATTTCAAATTTTCACTTAAATTAAAATTACTTTTGTTATTATTGTTAGATTTTTCATAAAACATTTTTAAAATAAAATAATGATGTTAATGCTATCTGACATCCTTTTCTTCAAACTTAACTTGCTTCATTATACAAAAATTCGTAAAACAAATTAAGTTTATATTGTTATTAATATTAAATACATGATGCACCGTAAAAAGGCTACAAATAAAATAATAGGATTACAATAAACTCTAATTTATAGATTCAAAAGAAGTTGAAGAATGACATAATTACAATTGATTTTTGTATCTTGCAAGAACTGTCTTAAAATGATATAATAAATTTAATAATATATTATATTTCTTTATATACATTAACAAATCATAACATATATAAGAATTACTATAAGAATTACTTTAAATATAATTTTTACTATATCATATTTGTATTCAATATAACTTATAACAATAATGTATTAAAACATATATGAAATGTCTTTTTATATAATTTAAAACTATTTTCTTATTGAGAATATAATAATTATTATAGAAACTTCATTTTTTTTATTTTGCACTTCTATTTCTGAAACAAGTTTCATAAATTGTATTAATTTATACTACTATGTGTATTTTACAAAAATATTCCTTCAATTTTGTCTTCTTTTAGTTTTCCATTAAGCTAACATTTTATATACATTTATAATAGATAAATAATTTCGGCTACTATATGTAGTTCATACTAAAAAAATACAAAAATCTACTGCAAAGTTTCCATTTCTACAACTTCTATTTCAAATACCAAAAAAAAAAAAAAAGCATTCCAAAGCTTCATGTTTAACGCTCCCTTAAATAGGAACCAAATATAGAGTGTAATTAAGGAACAAAAACAAAATATTAGAAAAAAAAAGAGGAATCAAAATCAGAAAAGAAAAAGTAGACTAAAATAAAAATAACTTATATTATATTTACAAGGATCAAAATCACATTTAAGCAATTATTTTTTTATATTAACTGTTAAATTTTGATTTCTTATGTAAAAAAAAGCATAATTTTTTATATTAAGATATATTATTTAGTTATAATAATTAAAATTTGAATCTAGTATTGAGATGAAATGACTTGCATATGAGATATTTATTGTTCATATAATTTTAAGTGGGTTTAGTCTAAATATTAAGAGAATAATTATCAAAATATAAAAATGAGTAAACAATTATTAACCAAAGGGGAAAAAATTATATGTGCTATTTTGATTATCAATTATGTGTTTTTTCAACTAACACAGAATGATACGTTACTATTAAAACTACACTTGAGACTGGAAAATATTGTACTAATATACATTAACTATTAAATATATAACTCTTTATATCTACATCAATATTTTAAAAATATATAATTAAATGAAGTTTTTTCATGAGCACCCTTAATGTCATTATATAGAATAATTTAAAAAAAAACTCTGTTATTATTATTTTATATCTAACTTTTAATTACTATCACAATTTTCTTTACAAATTTATTATAGTTAAAAATAATTATAAAAATTTATAATTAAACCCGTGCATCGCACTACTATATCTAGTTTTAAATTAATACTGAACTAAACTAATTATTATTGATTTAGTTCTTGTTTTTATAGTTTTTCAGCTTGAAAGTTAAACGTTTTGATGTGTCTGAGGATAAGAACAACTGACAGTAAAAGCAAAAGTTATAAGGACATATAATTTAAAAAGTGAATGCTGCCTCGTGGAAAACGTGCAAAACATCGTACAAGAGACAAGAACAACCATTGAGGCTACACACCCATCATTCGTGGGAGGATTGATGGAGAGAAAGAAGAAGTTCGGTCAACGTAATTGATGGGTTTCGTATATTTTGTGAGTTAAATATTTCAATGTTTGAAATAATTAGGTATTAAAATAATGTTGTTATAGTCTCTCCTAAAGGTAAGCCGTCACCATAATGAAAAAGTAACATAAGGGTAAGTTTGGTTTGAATTTTTATTTTTTTAATTTTAATTTTAATTTTTTTAATTTTTAAAAATTTATGAAGAAAAATTAAAAATTTTGAAAATTGAAATTTATAATTTTTTAAAATTTTCAATTTTTCCTTTACAAATTTTAAAAAACTAAAAATAAAAACTGAAAACTTAAACCAAACATATCTAAGTAATCAAATGAGCTATTACATGGTAAAACAACCACATAGCCTCGTATCGAATTGCTCTAGATCTCTTTGATAGAGGCTCTAATAGCATAGCATTGGAAAAGCTAGCCAACCAGACTTTATAAGAAAATAAGCTAGAAAATAAAGGCAAAGGGTGAAACATAAATTGTGTAAGGGTCCGTTTGGCACATTATACATGATAGTTATTTATTAAATATTTTGAAATAGTTTGATTTTAGTTTCTACTATTAATTTATTTAGTAAGGTCATATTATTCAATTTTACATGATAGTTATTATAGTCCTACATATCATAACTTAAGTTATTGGGTTGGCTAATATGGCTTATCAAATTGGGGTCCAATGGGTTATTGGGTGAAGTTTTGGCGTAGAAGAACTTATAAACAGGTACAAGTCTAACAATTTATTCTTGGATACATTCATGATAAAGTAGGCAAGTGTGTATGGCTTGAAAAAGTTGATAAAACCCATTTTTTATTGTGAGTGTGCCTAAAAATGAATTGTTATTTGTTATACTTGTTTTGTGTATATGAATCATAGTTACTATGTGGAATTAGATATAGTTAATTTAATATTTAATATAGACAAAGCTAAAACCAAACAATTTTTTAAAAAATTGAATCTTAAAAAAAATTAGGAATCAAAATTAAAATTTACTTATTTTTCATAAATTAAGAACATATTTTAACCAAAGTAATTTAATGTTTCATTCATCAATAAGAATGTTAGAAATTGGCATATCATTGAATTTATGACTAGTTGTATCAATTTAAACTAATATGACAAGAAATTTTTTTGCATATTATATATATATATATATATATATATATATATATATATATGGAGCGATTTAAGTGAAGAAGATGAACAAATCATGAAATTGGATCTTATATAAACCGTTAAAGATTAAAATATAAAATTATGTTACTTTTAAAGTGTATGTAATCTCTTGCATATAAATATGAATATATGATTTTTTTTATATACGTGTATTTTAATGTTGATTTACACTTATATTCATATATTATATATCCATATATAACGTGTTTAAATAATATTTTTTATATAAAAAATAGTGGTTGAAATTTTTTATTTTTACCACAACTATTTAGTTTGGTTTCTTCTTAAGGGGAAGAAAATTGTCTGTATTATTCTCAAGGATAAATGGATAGTGATCCATAATCACATATAATGATCAACGATTACACAATTATATATAATTTAGACCTTATATATATATATATATCTACAGTGATATTCACCCATCATAATATGTTATTTTAATGAAATTATATTGATTAATAAAAATTATTTTACCATTTTAATATATATAAAAATTGAATTCATAAAAAAATAGTATCTGTCTTTTACTCCATTTATCAAGTCTTTTTATTTAAATATTTTTCCATTTATTATATCAAAGAAATATTAAATTATTTTTTCTAATACTATTCCAAGTATAATGAATTGTGCCATTATTTATTTTTAGTTTTTTAATCAGAGTAATTTGGTCCACTTACCCAACATTCTATCACTATCAAAATTTATTTATTATTTTTATAATATGTTTTTTTTTTTTTTTTGGAAAAGCAGAGCAAAACGAATGGAGTGCATTTTTTGTTGATTTAAAGTAACTGAGGATTTTCTTTTAACAACACGTGGCTTTAAATTCAAGAAAGGAGCGTCTGAAGAGCGACAATACATAAATATATAATGCATCTAGCTAACAACTAATGCTGTTTTCGTCTTCTTGATAGAGTGGGACCCAGCATCAACCCCTTCAAGGATAGGCCTTATAATAATTTCACCTTGTTCAGTATATGACCTGCCCCATTTCTACGTTTCTCGAAGTGCCCTCTCGCAGTGGAAATTGGACAGAGAAATGACTTGTGTATACACAGCGGTGCAGCAACTTCCCTTTTTAACTTTGTCGACAATTTTATTTAGGATAAATTATATTTATCATGTGTAAGATTTGTGAAAATATAATTCATATTCTTTTTATTTGTCATTTACACTCATACCTCCTTACTTGTCAAATTTTAAATATTTATGTACAATTTCACTTCTTATTCACAAAACATTAATAAACTTAATATAATAATATTTTTGATATTAACTATTTTTAATTAATAAAATTATAAAAATATCTTAAACTTAACAGAATAAGTACATATATTTTTTATAATTTTATTAATTAAAAATAGTTAATATCACAAAAATATAATTTTGTTAAATTTATTAACAGGATTCTGTAATGAAGAATGAAATTATAATATAAATACTTAAAATTTGACAAGAGCCTGAGTGTCAGTTAACAAATAGAACTGTGAGTTGTATTTTTATAAACCTCAGGGAGGTGAATATAATTTATCCTTTTATTTATCTTTTTATACATAGCATAAGAATGTTATAGGTTTATATTATACACAAAATTTTTCTCAAATGGAAATTAACATATGTTCTTACAGAACATTGTATGCATGTATATAGACCGACCACCGTTAACTAAATTAAATTGATCCAAGAAATTTACTAGTTATTCAAACTGATAAAACTAGTTTGAATTAATTTGGATATTCGATTTGTTTTAAATTAATGCTGAACTAAACTAATTATTATTGATTTAGTTCTTGTTTTTATAGTTTTTTACCTTGAAACTCAAACGTTTTGACGTGTCTGAGGATAAGAACAAACTGACAGTAAAAGCAAAAGTTAGAAGGACATATAATTTAAAAAGGAAATGCTGCCTCGTGGAAAACGTGCAAAACGTCGTACAAGAGACAAGAACAACTGACTGTAAAAGCAAAAGTTATACGGACAATAATTAAGCATGTGTGCGGTATCCGATAATATTACTAGAACCTTATCCATATATCTTCCCTTATCTAGCTATATTTCTATAGGTAAACATATCACATGCCACTCTATTAAATTTCCTATAAAAAAAATTGCACTTTTTAACATACTATTGTGTTTATTGACAAATTTTTTTGATAAGCAGTACAATAAGGCTCAACCCCATGAGAGGAGAGGGCATCAACAAACACTTAAAAAAGAGCCCGGGTAAGTATGTTGCACAAAACATATCTATCGGAGACAAAAAACAAAGTGATTCTAACATTTTCACTTATCTTGACTTGCTCTTCTCAATTGAATATATTATTTTTCTTTTGATCTCAACATCACCTGTTTTCAATTTCAGGCAAACAGAACATTAACCACAACTAGGAATATGTTACAAATCTCAAAAGATCAGTGTCTCACACCAGATAACCAAGGATTAAGAACATATTCATTTATCCTTTATTATACATCCTCTTCGACCCACAAACACTACACCAAGGTGAATTCAGTTGATCATTGACCAAAGAACATATAGGACCATTCACTCTAACCCTTTCAGTATTGTTATCGAGGTCATTCTAGTGAATAAATCGCATACACCAACATCTACCTTTCCATAGTACTGGAAGTGCTCCACATTGGTAAGATACTTATCCATATAAACTTACTACTAGAGGTTAACATACACACCCACACATACAGGGTCAAATTCAAACAAATGAACACACAACCTTCCTCCACTGACACCAGTGTAACCTTCCCTCTAAGAATCTCAATTCACTCGATAAAAGCGCGCTCCAACTCACATATTCTCCCCTTCACACACACAACGTTACAATGTATCACTCAAAAAGCACTCTACCACCTCCAACACACCATTGTCATGTAGACGCCTCCAAAAGAATGACCTGTTAGCAGAAATAAGACATAAATGAACCAGTCATTAGCAGAGATCTCATCGTTGCGTCTCTCCAATTGGCTATTAATCCTCCCTCAAATCTCACATACAACTCCCCCACAGATAAAGAATCTCTCTATATATCACTAATAATTCACCTTCCTCCAATACAAACATGCTCATTGGGAAGTAATTTCCATGCCAAGTATATACACCTGCAAACAAAAAAACTCTACAAGCAGACTAATTAGAAGTCAAGAGTTAACCACAATCTTGCGCCTATGCATCAAGTTAAAAATAAAATTTGTCCAATTAATTTCTTCTTTTTGGAAAACTACCATATTCCTTCGTTCCAAATGGAAAGTAAAATGGCATAGAAATAAATAATCCAACATTTTCGCCTCTTACCCGTGAACACACAATGAAACCACATATCAACATTTGGTTTAGGGTCCTTAGCCATGATCCACTCAATTCCCCACCAATCATAACAGAAGGCTCATACCCTCCATAAGAATTCACAAGTAAAGAACAAATACGATAATGATTCTTCCGCAACCTTAGAGAATAATATTAATTTTTCTCATATTTATAATAAACAATTATATTAATTATAAAATTTAAATTTCAAATCTTATCTCATATAACTCTTTTATATTTATAGTCTTCAGCAATATTTTTTTTTTTTAATGTAAATTTTCAGTCACATTTCTTTACTCAATAAGAATAAGAAAAGAGAACAGTATGGGATGGGTGGTGTGTATTTTTTTCCCTAATTATATTTGTGTGTTTTGTGCATTAATTTTAAACAAAATCTATTTAAGAACATATCTAATAAATAAATTTGTTATATGAATCTATATATATTTTTACCTAATAAAAAATAGAGGAGGGAGAAAAAATGAGAGGTGATGATTTTATTTTATTTTTTTAACAAATTTTTACTAAAAGCATTCAAGGATATCTCACTCAAGTGAATTGATTTATTATATTTAAATTGTGGATTATTGATTTTTTTAATTTTATAAGATGTTAATTATTTACATAGAAATATAAAAATCAAAACACAAATAAATATAATTAATTTAAATATGATTGTTATAAGCTAAGTTATTATCATAAATATTCTACAAAATTATTTTGCAAAGTTTTTTATTTTATTTTTATGGGATTTAAAAGTGAACTAAAAAAATAGTGTATATGAGGAAGAAGTCAATATTTTTCTTCTACTAAGAGGAGGGAGTTGAATTCATACTATATATTTTCTTAGAGCTAACTATATGATCTTTACTATAACACTACGTAAAATGAGAAGATAGATTTTTTTTTAATAAATTCTCATTAAAATTGTTGAAGTATTGGTTATGGTCATAAATGTATATTTTTCTATATAGTAAATCTTTATTTACTATGTGAATGTGAATGTTTAAAAATATAAGTGGAATGCGTTATAAGTTTATCAATGATTCATGTATTATTCATAAATAATTTATTAGTTACATATATAATTTAAAATTACATATGAGTTATTCAATTATCCACGTCACTGTAGATCAAAATCTAGTGTGTTAAATTTCTATGTAGTGGTAGTAAAAAGTAACTAGGTTAATCTCTTCTTAGTTCTTGAAAAAATAAACAAATTTTAGTTTTAACTAGAAGTTAAGCCGTGCAACGAAGGGATTTTTCAAAACTTTTTGTGATGATTAAGTTTAAATTCAACATTTAAAGGAAACTTTGTAATTGTTAAAAATTATATATGATAAGAATATGTTAAAGAATTTTCTTTATTTGTTGTGCACAATAAAATGGATCATAGTAATTATATTCAAAGAATTTATTAAGCACTTCATTATAAACTATATTTATAGCATAATCTTTATATTTCACACTCTCCTCATTTTCAACTCTTTTGATAAAACATTCTTGATAATGCCACATGTAATTATACATGACATGATTTAATTATTGACCTTGATTTTTATTTATTGTCATTACATAACAGGGGTTTTCTTGGGAAATTGTTTCTTTGATAAGATAAAAAGGCTACTTTGAGTCAGTTATTGTCAACACTATTTGATGGATATTTAAGTACTTGTGCACTAATATTACTTCCTCTAATAGTTTTTGCTTCTTTGACCCAGTCTCTTAAGTGCATAATAAGTAGTTTTACCATTGTACATTTAATGCAGGATTTATGTTCATGAGTAACATAACCATCACTCATTCTTTTAGTTGCAAATAATGATTTAAGAATCAAGTAAAATTTCAACTATTCAACAATTCTACGTAAGTTCTTGTTGTGCTATCTGCTATGAGCTTTTGTATTGTTTTTTGGACCACCAATTATGTGAAAAATATAATCTCATTTAATCAATAATGTCATTTAAAGGTGTCAGTATTGCACTTTTTCTAAAATATTCTTCATCCCACACGTGCTATTATTATTATTTTACTTTATGTGTGATGTCTTTAATAATAAACCGTTGTTTAAAAAAGATTAAATAGATAATTTTTTTATTTTATTCTAAAACTAAATATAATTATACGATGAAGTTTAAATATAATTGAGCTAACCTTATTTTTTTAGCTGTAAAAGTCATTGCATTGATATTTCAGCTTGTGTGAAATATACAGAAGTTGTAAATAATTCTAATTAAGGACGTTTCAAAAAAATAAAATAATGTTGACAAATAACAGGTAATTCATACCACAAAGATATTAGTAAAAACTGAAAAAATAACCCCAAAAATGCTGGAAATCATGTGTTTTAGAAACTTTTAACAAAAGCGTGGTTTAGTATTTTTCTATTATTATTACCATAAAAATGTATTAAAAAGTCATACATAAAAGCATACCAAAAAATAATAAACATTTAATTTTTTAACATTAATAGTTTGGGTATCACATGAAATAAAAAATATTATTATACGTAAAAGAGTCAACTCTTAGATATTTTTAAGAACAATTTTAAGTATACTATTGTTTTACATAAATATTTTTAAGCATAATTTTTTCAATTCATTTATTTTAATCTGGTAATTATAAATAGAGTATAATATATGTAATTTAATTTCAATTCTTTTATAAATTAAGTTAATTTAAAATCTAAAATCTATTTTTCCTATTGTGTCATTGGATGTCATTTGTTCCCAGAATACAAATCTCAAAAAAAAAAAAAAAAACTCAAAGTCTATAATTTTAAACAAATACTCAACTGTAAAATTCTACTATCAGTATTCTTTTCAATATTATATATAAAATGGTGTTATTGAAAGTAATAATGAATTTTATACATAACCTCATTAATTTTTGGAATTAAATTAGTTTAAATTATGAGTATTCGTTTCAACATTACTAACTTTATTTGGACGTTGTAATTTGCAATAGAATAGAATTTTATATGTGGTCTCAATTTTTTCATAAATTAATATAAAATAATCAGAAACTGAAGATATAATTTAATTTTCGTTTTATTGTATAAACATGTGATTTAAGTTATGACTTCTAGAAATATTAATATAAAATAAAATTTTAACTAATAAGACTTTTCTTAAAACTATTTCTACGTACTATTAAAATCAAATTCAAAATAATTTTTATACTATAATAATGTTTTATTCGTCTATTTACATATAATTTTTTAAAAAAATTTGTTTAACCAAATTATTTGTTAACTAAATAAGTTTTGTCAAACGTTTTAATTTTATTTTTAAAGTGTTGAGAGATTTCAGTTGTAATTGAACCTGCCTATTAAGATGACTAATGAGTTAATCAATTATGATGATCAATATATAATTAGAAAAATAAACTAAATAAATAAGGATGTTTTAGTACTGTTGAATCAACCTGCATCTTTCTTTGTTTCTTCCGTTGTACTCACAATTTCAAAAAAATCTAACTAAGGATGTTTTATTAAACAAAGGATTGATTTTATATATATATCAGTAGATAAATAATCTTACAAAGCTATCAAGAGGAGAAAAAACTTTTTCCGAGAAAGAATAAGACTAATGTGTTTAGAACTTTAAAATAACGAGGTTTTTATATTTGAATTATTATAAATTTAAAACTATATTTTACAAAAGACTATCAAATGATACGTTATAATAAGAAAAAAGAGTAAACTTTTTTCAAACAAAAATTAAAAGTGGTATATCATATCAAATTAAATTAAAAGGTAAAATGTTATAATAAACATACGCTGAATCTATTGCCTGAAATAATATTATGAATTATATATTAATTTTGTTAAGAATGAACTCATATACCATTTTAACAAAAATAAAATTTTAACATATGAAGTCAATAAAACAAAATAAATAAATAAATAATATACAAAGTGATAATATGGAATTTTCATGACTTCTCCTTATTGTATTTCTTTAATAAAAAAAGTTATTATATTTCTCTAAGTGTGTCAAAAAAAAAAAAGAGATCAGGTGATTGGGGTGAGTCTTTTTTCATCATGAGTTTTTCTATGGAATTTATTTATACACAAAAGTAAGATTAATTACAGTCACATTTGCTATTTATATTATAAGATGTATGAAAACCATAATGCTTGAATTTTTTCATTTGGGAAAATATTTTTTTAAAAAAAATTATCTGTTAATTAAATATTTGAAATTTTTTTATAACTCTACTTTCATTGCTTATTATTCGCAATTCTATGTCAGGTAAAGTTCTGCAAAATGATAATTGTGGTGTAAATAATAATGCAATATTTTCTATGAAGTTTTTCAAATTTAAGATAAATAAGAAATAGAAGTACAAAACTAATAAGTACTGAAAGAAAATAAATTACCTTGTGCTTGTGGTATGTGATAGAAGAGTTTGATTTGCATAGCCAAGCTCAACACACTTTTTGAAGCTGAAGGAAAAAAGATTTTAACTTAATTCCAAGATGTATGATACTCTGTTAGCTATTGGAAAATGCTCTCAATTCACTTGTCTTTTTTTACTCTTCAAAAGAATATTACCTCTAATTCTTGGAAGCTTATGCTAAGACTCTTGAACTTCATGCAAAAATCCATAAGCATGGAGTAGTACAATGGTAGAATGAGTAAACTTTGCATTTTTAATTAAAAAATTGAAAAGAAGAGAAATAAAACCTTAAATCCAATAATATTCCAAGAAGAAAGCAGAAGTCAACTGAAGAAATAAAACCTCAAACCCAATAATGTTTTAAGAAGAAAGCAGAAGCCAACTGAAAAAAATAGCGGAATATAAAGGATGCAGCTTTGTATTTAAATGATCTGAAAGATTATATGTGAAGAAGGAATGAATTAACAGTGAAAATGCAAGGTGGCTGATAAAAAAAATTGATAGTTTGAATGGGAAAAAAATATTAGAAGAGAAGTGATGTGGTGAAGATGGTTGCTTTTGAATATAGCGCATACTATTTTATAATAACTCTACAATTTTAAAACCTATACATTTGGTAATCCAAACATCATGGTGGTAGTTAAAAAATGAATGAATGAATAAATGGCTTTAAAACTCAAACATTTTTTCAGTAGTGTTTAGAACTCAAACGTTGAATTGGGTTGAAGTGAACATGATAAAATATGGAGATAGGTAGAGGGTATCGAAATATTAGTATTATTATTTAAAACCATACTTCTATTAAACCCATACTTCTATTTATTTCTTATTTTACATATATGTTTGAAATTATTACAAAATATGAAGATGTCTATAAAAGATTTAATTTTATTGGCCACAACCAAATTTTTTTTTTTTTTTTTTGTAAGCGAAAAAAGTTTATAAATGCTTAAAATATGCAAATGAAATTATATTTTTGTTATTATTGAGAAGAATTTTTTGTTTTCTCTTCTAATCATTCTTTTATATATATATATATATCTTGATATTGATATCAATTAAATGAAATAAATAAAAATATTATTAACTAAGAAAAAGAAAGTTAAATTAAATAATTGTAACTAGCTATATGTTCACGTACGTAAAATCAGTAACTAAATTCATGCTATAAAATTAGTAATACACTGAAACGTATGTAAAACAAAATTAAACTACCATAGATTATCAATAAGAAGCAATATAAAAAAAAAAAATTGAAAGAAAGTTACTGAAAATAGTTAATAAATTTGATAATATGAAGGGCTTAGGAGTACACATTTACTTGATAGTTTTTTTCACTGTGTGTAATAAATGTATACTCCAATGAAGAATACATACATATATATATATATAGATTTCTAAGAAAAATTGATTTTAATTTAAATATTTTTAAATTATTTAGTTTGAATCTTTACTATTAGTTTTTCTATGTTAATAAAATGCTGAATTAGATAATGAAATATCACATTATTCAATTCTATAATAGTTATCATAATCCTATATATCAAAACTCTTGTAAAATAAGTTATAAATTGACATGGATGCATAATATGGATTATCATATTGGTTCTAATGGGTCAATAAGTGAGGGTTTTGATGTATTAAATTCTTAGATAGGGACAAGTATAACAATTTATTCTTGAACACACCATAATAAAGCAAACAAGTGAGCATAGCTAGAACAAAGTCGTTCAACCTATTTTTTATTGTGAGTATGTATAAAAATAAATTGTTAAATTTGTGTTTATATAAGAATCTGAAAGTTTGACATATATGGTTACTATTTACTACATATGATTAGATGATGTGACTTTTCATTAGTCAACTCAATATATAATAGCTAGAGACAAAGTAATGATAGAGGCTAAAACTAAACAATTGAGAAAATATTGGGACCCAAATAAAAAAATATATGCATCAAAATAAACCATTGCTTATTTTTAATATAGAAAAACATATTTAAACCAAAGTAATAATTTAACATTGTCATTCAATAAAAATGTAACATATTGGTATATAATTATGAATTTATGATCAGTTGTATCAATTTAAACTTGCATAAATTTAAACTAATATGCATGACAAAAAAAATTGCATTATATATATATATATATTATCTTTTGCATATATAATTATAAATATATTCTAATGTTAATTCATATGTTATATATCTATACATAATGTGTTTAAATAATGTCTTTTTCATATATAAGATGGCGGTTGAAATGTTTTTTCACCATTACTATTTATTAGTTAGGTAGCTTCATAGGGAAACAAAAAAGTGTTGTATTATACTATCCACAATTACACATAATGATAACGATTACACACAAACTTCACACTTAATTTTTAATTTATTATCATGAATTAGAATAAAATCATATTAATCTTTTAAACTTCAGAGAAAATAAAAGTTAACTATAAAAAACACTTATAAAGTAGTCTCAAAAACACCTGAAGTCTTTAAAAATCGAAAGCAAAAGCACTACTATCGGTGGGCAGAAGTCAACAAAGATGAGTGAATGGACCAGAGAGAGTATTAGCATTGAAATATTAATGGTAGCGGGGTATATGGGGCCTAAATATCACTCGGACTCTAGTGAACCTGAACACCCTCCCAGGTTTTGGGCATGAGTTTGAAAGTTATTGGGCAGTACAGTATCCTTTTATAGCAAGCACGGGTCTTTCGACCAAAAAGATAAAAAGCCAGCATTGGCCCCTACACTGAAAGTCTGATCCATGACCATAATAATACGCCTGAGCTTGCTCGACGTTATTTATATTTCTATATTCTGACCAAAAAACATCTATCTATCTATATCTATATTCTATATTAACTATATTTGAGAGTTTTGGGAGAGCCATTTTGTGGGAAAATTTCCCTCCATGTTCTGGGAGAAAAATGTCATTCACTTTCTAAGAGAACATCGTTGTATTTGAGGTTTTCATGGAGCTCATTTTGCAAGGGAAAATATTTCTTTCATGCCTTGAGAGGAAATTTTGGGCATAAAAATTTTCTATTTATTTTCTAAGAGAGAAACTTTGTATCTTCATTCTAAAAAATTTGGACGGGAATATTTTTCAAATTTTTTATCGTTATTTTTTCAAAACAAGCTTCTCCTAATACTTATTTTTGTTTTCTATTGTTTATGTTATATGATGCGAGTGTCGCTCCACAACAAATTAAAAAGTTATAACATGCCAAGTTGCACAAAAAATGTAGTAAAAGGCACAACAAGTCATCTCATAAGGAAGCGTTTTAATTGATTCAAAAGAATTGGGGGTTTTAGAAATTGTAGCAACTAAATTAAATTGAGAAATTATAATAGAAAATTACTTGCATAAGGATTCCCTCAAATTAAGAGTTGTTCAATCATTGGTTCAAAAGATAAATTCATGGCGATTACTTTCATTAGTTATGATATCACACCATAATGATGTAATTCTACTTAGCGGTCATACAATCGCACTCTCCTGAGGGTTTGACTAATATATGAACTAGTAATTCATGATCGTGATTTTATGAACCTATTCTAGTTTGACTACCAATTACAGCAACCTAATTCTTAATGGAGTTACTTTCAATCCCTTACCAATTGGATGTAATTAAATCAATCGACCCAATACCCCATTGGTATCTAGATTCTACACGTGAACGAATGCATAACCAAACAACTCTTAAAAACACAATTACAATAATCTTTGCAATTGATATCAAAAGAGAAAGTAAATGGGAAGAAAAACCAACCATGAATTGCAATTAAATTGGGAACTTCAAGAACAAACTTAATCCTCAATTATTCTTTCATACGGAAAAGAATTACTCCTCCATAGGTCGAGTGTCACAATCGTTGTTGAAGGAAAACGAAATTATATCCTCCCAAGTCAAAACAAAGATGAGGAACTCCCAAACTGAGAAAGAAGGAGAGCGAGTGTGTCTCAGAGAATAGGGTTTCAGAGCAGCCCCTGTTCACGTTGCTTTTTTTTGCAAATGGCCTTTCATAGAGACATGCCCTGCAGTCCATAAACATATGACCGCTGGGCGATAAGAGACTACTAGGCGGCTGTGAGTTCCTCAAATGCGCTCCTCTGCCTACAACAGTGCTTGAAGTTCCTTATTTTTGCTTCAATCCACCAACCTAAGTCTCTTACCAAGAAAAACTCCAAAAAATTAAAAGTACAGAGAACTTCCAAAGTATGAAAATTCACTAAAATAATGCTAATAACTACAAAATTATTGAATGATGCAAATTGAGGACAAAGAATAAAATCACTAATTAACCATTAATTCAACACAACTCAAATGTAAAATACTAAGAATTAGGAAGGAAAATAGGTGTGCAAATGCAACCCATCATTATATAAAATTATAATTTTATTACATAACTCAAATATACCACAAATGTTACATTATTAGATTGAGGAATCAAGTCATATATTTATGTATTTTATATTCTAAATTAATTTTTCATTTTTTGGGTGTATTGAACTTATTTTAAGCTTTTATTTATATTTTGACAAGATAATATTAGTGCGTTGCGCAAGATCGCTGAAAAAATTATAGTTAAAATTGGAGTCGCAAATTATTTAAATTGGGAAAACATGGAAAAACCCATTTATTAAAAATTTGGTCTCTTAAACTAGAGACACGCATAATGAAGGTAGGATTTAATCCCACTCACCCCTACACGTCCTTGAAACCCTTAATTGATTTGTGCAAATTATTAATAACCTTTCAAAACATTCATTTTTATATTTTTATTTACAACAAAACTTTAAAAATAAATTGAGAACACAAGCTTCACAACTAAGTGTTAAAATACTTGATCCTTAAATTAACATTTTTATTCAAAATATAATATTTCACAAATAAGTAACAAATTTAAACTAAATATATGAAAATGAAAATCTCTCATGAATTATAAATATTTACAAATAAGATAAAAATTTATTTTGATATTTTTACAAAAATAAAATAAAATATAAAAGAGAACATGCTTTTAAAGAAAATTTGGAACATCAAGCGTCACAACCAGATGTAGAATCAGTTAACTCCTAAATTAACCCTTTTTATTTGAAATAAAATATTTCTTAAAGAAACGATTATTTAAATTAAATAAAATATCTCATAAAAAATTTTACAAATAAGACAAAAATTACAAAAATTTAATTTTTACTCTAGGGATCAAATCGCCTCCACGTAGATGGGAATTCAAAGTCACGTAGTTCTATTGAGAATAATTATAGGTTGATTAGTTTTATTTATTGAAAAGAAATTTTGAATATCAAGTTTACATAAATATTTTAGAACATGGAATTAACAAAGTTCCTATTTATTTATTAAACAAAGGTGATTCATCAATTTATAAACTAAATATATTTTCCCTTAAAATAAAACACTCAAATATCCATGCTCGAAATGAAATGAATTTTATTTTGAACTTAAATTGAACCAATTTTAAAATAAGCAAATCTAAAAGTTAAAAATAAAACAAACACTACAAAACAATTGAATCCAAATTTAAACAAACGAACCAAAAAATTTATTTCAATAAAGTAACATTAATTTAAAATGTAATTAAAACTAAACTAAAAGCTTATAACCAAAATTTCATTATCTATTTTATCCTATCTTCACTTAAACTATATTTACAAATTTAATTTTATTTACTTAACTTTACCAACCTAATTATATTTTAAAACACCCACTAATATACACACCCCACTCACAAAGACTCACGCACACTATCACTCACTCACTTAATAAAAAAAATAAAAATAAATAAAAATAAAAGTAAACTCACTCAGACCCCTATATACACACGCACACACCTTCACATTTTCTCAAAGAGAAGATCATGGTTGAGAGAAGAGAGGAGGAAAGAAAGAGAGTTAGAGAGGGATGGAAGCAGGGGCGTGGATGCAGCATGCGCCAGCCAGCTGGGCGGAGGAGGAGCACGCGACGAGTTGGCGTGGTTCGACTCCAAGACCGACAAGCATCAGACCGAGAGAGGGGCAGGGTCGCGATTCTGAGGCGGAAATCAGCCTGGAGGTTACGGAGGGAGTGCGGCAGGCGGAAGATCGAAAAGTGCAAGCTTTTCCACGCTGAAGGTGGAAAGGGGATGGCCGTAAAGGGTGACGATGATGGTGTTTTGAGAGGAATCCCGGCCTGAGCATGGGTTCGCGTGGCGGTGGGAGTGAGGCGCGAGGAATAGTGGCGACAGGTGGAGCTCACGCGATGGCCGATGCGGTTGGGGTGGTTGCGCGAGGAAGTCTGGGCGCGTTAGGGATCCGACATCGCCTTATGGAGCGCGCGGCTCTTCGTGAAGAGGAGGTCACATGGTGGCTATAATGTTGGATGATGATAAGGTTTCATGGAGTAGTGAGGGATGATGATGTTTCATGGAGGGAGGCGGCATGCAAAAAGGGAAATGGAAGTGATGATGACGTGATGGTAATGAAGATGTGAGGCCGCGGTGGTGGGGAGAACCGGCCTCTCCTTTTCCTCCTTTTTTTGTAAAAAGAAAGATTTCCCAATGATGATGATACACTGCTTCTGTTATTCACCTGGTTCTTTTTTGGCTTGGATTGTGCTCTAGAATTGTTTATCCTTTTTGAATGCTAGCTGATTTGATGTATCAATGTCAAATTTTTGGTTTTTTGATCTTTCTTGTTGATGGTTCCTTTTTGTTCTTTTTGAAAAGTGGGGATCGTTGTTGTTGTGGGTTGCTAATTTTCCTTTCTTTGATTCAGGATTTGTTACTCTCTCTTGCTAAAAAAAATTTCCTCCTTTCTTTTCCTGTGATGATGTATTTTTATAGCGTTTCACTAAGATCATTGAACATTCCACTTTTCAGGTTAGCTGGTAGGGTTCCCAGCTTATATCGAAAGAAAATTTAGCCTCTTGCGAAGTGGAGAGGGCTCTCATCATGGTGTCAATCAGTTCTTCAATTTTTTCAAACTCCTCATCATCACCATCACTGTTGCTTTAACGAGTCTTGCCAGGGAATGAGAACTGTGACTCCTCCTTTGTCCCCTCCTTTTTGTATTTTATTTTTGTTGTTTTATAAATGGACAAGAAGCAAATCGGTTGCCTGTTTGTCTTATTATTTTTATTTTATTATTATTATTATTTTAAAGGTTAACAAATCACTAAGAGCATGGATAAAACTGTTTACTAAAATGTCTAAGGAAATAAAATGGGTTGAGCATTTTTTTTATTTTATGTAGAAAATGGGCTGAACAATAATTATATGTTTTTTGTTTAAAATAAATAGATGAAAGGACTATAAAGGAAATTCATTTAAATTATGAAATATGCAAATTTTTGGATTTTTGATTTATATTTTGACAAATAATATTCAGCGTTTATTTGACTTTTTGAGGAAAATTTTTTTTACCCAACATTCTTTTATATTGTATGTTCGCAAAGGTGTAATGTTATCTTATGACTTTAATGAACCAATAAAAATATTATTTGTACTATAGAATATGGACACCGTGCCGAACTCACACCTCATCCACCATTGGATGGGATGTGGACCCTAGTGTGAGTCTGCACGGATCCCACACCTATGAGTACAAATAACACAATTCATGAACCAAACTCAAATGAAAGATGTTCCAACTCATTTGTTATCTCATTGTTTTGGTCTTTATAAGTCCTCATCAATAAAGCTCATACACTCTTTGCATAAAAAATATTACTATTGTTTTTTGATAAATTGTACAAAAAAGGCTCAAACCCCACAACAGGAGGGAGCACCAACACAGAATAAAACTAGAGTATTTGTAGCTAACATAGTTTACAGGGTAAGTAACTTGCACAATTAAAGTAGATATACACAAGAAATTAAACAAAGGTGATTCAAAAGTTGTTATTCAACTGGACTTGATCTCCTCAATTTTAGTTAAATTATTTTCCTCTTGTGCTTAGAATTGTCTGCTTATTAGCTTCGAAGCATGACATCAATTAGCGAGCAAGTCAGAACTTTTCCTGGTTGTAATGGACTCCATATCAGGGACCATCACCAATCCATTCCTGTAAAATACCCTCAACCAAACGATCCATCAACCACATCCAAGAAGATGTTGCATATGCTCAAAATAACATCAAGACCTTACACTAGATAAACAAGGGTTAGGAGCACATACGTCTACCCTTCATTGATTGCTCCCTTGTGCCCATGAAACACGACACCAAGGTGAATTCCATTGATCATTACCCTAAGAACTTGTATAACCATTCACTCCAACTCCTTCGACATCGCCATCATGGTCATCCTAGTGAATAATTCATATGCACCTACACCTACCTTTTCCATATCAATGGAAGCAACTTCACATTGATAAGAAGCTTATCCAATGAAATGTACTACCATAAGTTAAAAAACACACACCCACATTTAGTGGTCAAACACAAACAAACACACACAATTTTCCTACAAGAGTTCAATAACCCTCACCGTTGTATCCTCTAGTAAGAATCCCTACTCACTAGTTAATCCGCTCTCTATCTCACATTTTCTCCCCTCACACTCACAATCTTACAGTGTATCACTCAAAAATCACTCCACCACCTCTAACACACCATTGCAATGTAGACTCCTCCAAGAAGTATGACCTATTAACAAAGATAAAAACAGAAATAATATCCATTAGTATAACTCTCACAGGTGTGTCTTTCCACTGAGCTTTTAATCTTCCCTCAATATCTCATAGAATAGCTCACCCTCAGATAAAGAACCTCTCCATTATCATTCATTAATCACATTCCTCCATTACCACCATAAGAACAAAGGGAAGTGTTTTTCACACCAAGTATTTTCACTTGCAACCAAAAGGAGATTTTACAAGCAAACAAATTAGGATTCAAGAGTTAACCAAAGTTGGCACCTATGCATGAGGTTAAAAAGGAATTTTGTTCAGTTAATTTCTTCTTTTTGGAATGCTACCATGTTCTTTTGTTCCCAAATGGAAAATAAAATGGCATAGAAACAAATATTTCAACCTTTCCGCCTTTTTCCATGAACACACAATCAAACCATATTTCAAAATTTGATTTAGGGTCCTTAGCATAACCTACTCCATTCTCCACTAATTATAATAGAAAGTCCATACCTTCCATGAGAATTCACAAGCAAAGAATAGATGCGACAAAGATTCTTCGCCAACCTTACAGGAAACACATTTAGAATTAATACCATTGATAATGTTCAACGGAAGAATGATGTTTGGTATTAATTCTCCCAATGAGAACTATTTTATTGCATTCATCAAGTGATTATTATTTTTTAATTCAACACTTCTTTGATTAAATTGCGAGTTCACCATGCTAATAGGTGTTCACATATTATGAGAATAAGATAAGTTTGTTTATAGATTTATAATATATTTTCATTTTATGTAATGTTATGTTTAGAAAGGAACATTTTACCCTTTTTTTTTACTTGACTTTATTATGCTTTGTTATAAAGTGGTAGTAGACATGTCTAAATGTGCATTGTTTTTAATATTTTATTAAGGTAATATAAGAGAGAATTTATCATATAAATTTGATGTGTGTGAATTTGTTTTTTTTAAAAATAATTTTGGGTATTTTCTTATAAATTAATAATAGAATCATACTAAGTGAGCGGCTATTGCCACTCCCACTTACCCAGCATCTTTTCAGTTCTCTAAAATATCATTTCTTTTATTTGTCAATCAACACTCTAATCTATTATTAAATAATTATTATAATTTATAAGTTCATTTGAATTGCTTAAAATAACTTATTTTTATTATTAATTTTATCAATTTATCATTTCTATATAAAACTAACGTACAAATACAATTATGAATGTAAATATTATCTTTTCAAATTTTTATCAATATAATAATCATCTAAATAATATAATAATGAAATATTAAAAATAGTGAGCTAATGTTAATAAAAGTAAAAAATAGTATACTATAAAATATGACACATAAACAATTTTTTTTGTTTAAAATGATCAATATTTAAAATAGGACACACATATTTAATACTTATACGACACATATATAAAATACAGCACACTTATAATATTTAACACAATTTATTACATTGAAATATCAAATTAAATTCTTTAATCTATCCTAAATATAGTAATTATCTAATTAGTATATATAACAATGACTGAAAATAATAAAGAAAATTAATATATGATAAGGCATGAAGTACAGATCTAGTACATCATTGAAATAAATATTTTAAATATTTTTGGCAAACTTTTTAACATGTTCTATTATTTCTATTTTTGTGCCAATGCTTTTTCAATTTTCTTGAAAAAATTAATCCTTCACTTATTATTATTATTTGCATCAAAGATGCTAAATATATATATATATATATATATATATATATATATATTTTCATAAAAGTGAGAAGTTTTCATTTGAGTCAATAAAATATTTTCTCAATTAATTATTAAAAAAATGCCAAGAAATGGTAAGGAGAAGGGTATTTTAGAGAAAGTGAAGAAATAATATTCAAATGGGAGTAACAATAGTCACTTGGAAGTGACAATAATTATTTCTTTATACTAATCATATCATATCATATATCTATATTTTAAAGTAATACTACGAAAAATTTGAAAAGTCTAACTTTTCATATTCTACGTTGCCAAAATCTAAATTTAAATATTTGTAACAATCCACTAACATGCAAAAATCCTATCCTATCCTATCCTATTGGTGGGTTCCTAGACACTTAGATGTTAAATTTTCTCATCTTCCAATCCTTGCATACTACTAGGAAAGTTGTTCCACATTTAATCTCTTGAATGCCCAACTAAACATTTCTTAACGCACATCTACTTTTCCAACTTCCAATATCAAAATTTTCTAATTTCTTGTAACTCAAGCCCTTTGAAGTCATGACTCCTGAGTTCCAGATTTCAATTCCTTGCTCATTTAAATCTTCTTGGCACTTTTTTTTATCTATAAATATTATATCATGAAGAGGTTATTTGGTGATGCAACTTATTGCATAGATTACTTGCCTCTTGTAGTCTTTGTATTATTGAGCATTTCCTAATCAAATACTTTGCATTATATAGCTTTCACTTTTGACTTTCTTATTGATATTTTTCCTCTTAAACAATCACCGAGAATTGTTTTTCATATCATTAGGTTGGTGACTACTTTGAAATTCAATAATCATGCTGAAGTTAACAGCATGGGTTCAAAACGATGTTGGACAACAAAGAGGTAGTTTGTTTCTAATTCTTGCATATTTTTTATCTCCTTTTTTTTTTCTGATTGGGTAATTACATCTTGATTATGTTCCAATCCTTTCAAAATTGTGTTATTTCCTTCAAAAGGTTACTTTAACTATTATTTTGTCACATAAAAAAACCTGTTATTTTATTAAAAACTTGCATTTACTTTTTGCATGAAGGATGGGTGTGTAAAACTTTCTAATTGGATGTTTAACCAAATCAACAACGGTTCATTTCAAAATTCTCGGCACGATTCAAGATTCATTTCTAGAATTCTGCCGGAGTTAGAGAAAGGGTTGATGGCATTAGTATTTCAATGTATAGTCTTATGCTATTTGAATTTGAATTTGAAAATATATATATATAGTTTATTAGTTTCGTAATAAATATAATCAGATTTTTGTTTATGTTATATGTTAGATGTGACTAGCATCCCATGGAATAGTCCAAATATGAAGCTTTTTTTTTTGGTAATAAAATATGAAGCTTTATATCTTGAGTACCTTCACTATGTTTCTTTTTATCTTATTATTAATATTTACTCTAAATTGATCGTGAAAAATTTTAAATCAGGTGTTTTATTTTTTCTTTTTTTTCTGAAAAATTGTAGGCATTGTTGAATTCTTTGGGTTAATATACAAAGACTGTTAATGCATATATTTCCAAACACAACCAGCCTCAAATCATAATCCAAACACAAACCAGCCACGTCAGCGACAATGCATCCCCCATAAAAAAGAACAAAAAAAAGAAAAGAAAAAAAGAAAACATCTAAACCCCAAAAACCCACCGACATCACAAACAAAAACACATAAAGCCAATGTCAAAATCAAAATACCATCATCATCAACAACCACACCAAGAAGAGCCCGTCATCGAAACCATTGCTGCCACCACAGCACATCGCTCTCGTCCCTCGTTCTTGTCGGTGGTGAGCCACCTCCGCGTCCTCCACCGCACCACCATCTTCCTCTGTGATGCCGTTTGAGAGCCGCCACCCTGGGCGAACTCTGCGAGCCCCACCATTCAGCCGCAGTACCGTCGCCATCGCTGCTCCTCCTGCAACCCGTCCGCCATCGCTCCACCATTGTATAAACATGTGATTTTTTGTATAAAAATTATTATTTTAATTTCAATTTATAAGTGATTTTTATATTATAATTTTATATTAATATTATATTTTTAAATCTGAACGGTTCAAATGAGATCTAATAGTCATAAGTAATGGCCATGCAATGATCCAAAACAACATAGAGATAAAATTATCATCCACCTTATATATAAGATAAGATATGCATGTTGTGATAACGTACCAGACAAAAATAGGCCTGTTATGCAATAAAACAAGCCACGTCAAAAAAAGAAACAGACATATGTGCCTTTATCTCCCAAAGGACCACAAAACTAATAAAATATTTGTACAATGAGAAGTTGAACTAAGAGTAATAAAAAATATTTATTTTGATCTATTTATTGATTGATATAAAAATTTTATTTACTATTATTATCTCACACTCCCTTATAACTTATATGTCAGTTAATAAATAGAGAGAATAAATATTTTATTTTATTCTAAGAGTACCTAAAAATTTTTCTTGTATAATATTGTTATTTCATTTTCATGTGGTTGATGATACGAGGTTTTTTTTTCCATAAATATATGTTTAACACCTCATTTGCACATATATACTTGTAATATAAGTAGTCTCATTTAATTTATTTAATATATATTCATTTATTTATAGATCTAACTTACTATATTATGAGTATATGTAAAAATAAAATGTTAGACTTGTACTCATGATATAAGAGTTTTTCCAATAACAATTCACATCTACCATTATATTAATAATTATTTTGGCATCTAATCAAATATCTATATCTAAAAAGAATACTACAAAAAATTCTTACATATTCTTATCAAAAGCCTAAAATCACTCTACTTCTTCTTATTTATCTATCTACAATAAAACTTAAATTTTACAAATTCTATAGCTACCTCTTTATTATATGCAAAAAGTTTGGAATTTTTTTTTATATCACTTCATTTCCTCTTTTATCCTTATCTACAATCAAATTTAAATTATATTCTACTATTAAATTATGTATTCACAAAAACAATTCACTATAAGAAATACGCGAGTTACCAATGGATTTTTTTTGCTGGTAATTACAGATGAAAACGCAAGAAAAGAACATTTTTTTTTGTTTCAAATCATTATAAGTAGATTTTTTGTCAATAATCCACCAAAAAAACCTTGCGCTAATTAGCACCAGATATCACACACTAATTACCGAGATTTTTCCATCGATAACTAATTTTGAATTTAAAAAAAAAACTTTAATTTTACCGAGAAAATAACCGATAATTTTAGAAAATAAATTCTTTTAAAAATTAATTTTCCTGGTAGAATTGAGATTTTGAATTTTGGGATTACCTGGAAAATCCACTAGTGAATCGAGTATGATCGTTGTAGTGCTATGGCGAAAATTTCATTGGAAATTCAAGCAAATCCGCTGGTAAGTCGATTTAATGAAACACCGTGTTTTGACCTTGTAACAGGCAGATTTTCTTCCTTACTTTGAATTTCCATTGGTGATCGTAACAAATGAGGCCGTGCTGCATCTGTTCCTCATTCTGTCCACCACCATTCTTTCTCTTCTCTCTATCTCGTCGTCGTGCTCTTCTCCAGTGATATCTCTCCCGCCTCACCATCGTTCAAGGTGATGAGACCACCATTCTCTTCCTGTTATAATTCCCTGCACTTTAATCATTTTTTTTCATTTTGTTGGTTTATTCGTTTCATTTTTAGAGTTTTTTTTTAGATCCGTCCACCTTTTCTGATAGCACTACCACCACCTTTTTTGCCATCACTGCTGCCACCACTTTCGCCACGCTATTGCCGTCATTGCCACAGGTAAGTGCTTCCAAAATTTTGTTAAATTTAGTTAATTATTAAGTATTATTTGACAGTGGTTGTTTAACTATTAACTATTATTTTTATTGAATGAGAGTTGTAGGTCATATTTGAGGGTTTTTTTTATTAATCGATTTATTAGTTTAAATAATTGATTTTGTTAGAGAGTGTTGAATCCACTTGGAGAATTTCTTTGGTGAAACACATAATTCTTTTTCTCTTTTAAGGTAAGTAACTGTTTCTCTTTGTTTAATTATATTTTTTTATTAGGATAGAGACTTATGATTTCTAAGATAGAGAGTTGTAGGAAATTGACATTGCATGACTAGAGGGGGGCGTAGAGGTCCTTCCCCTACTTGTTTGCATTGTTTATTGGAGATTGATTGTGTATGCAGAGATTGCAGGAAATGTATATTGTGATGTTATAAGGGTGTCTCTAGAATGATTTTAGGATCTTTAAATATTTGTTTGATTGAATTGTGAATTTTATTTGACTAGATTGATATATGTATGTATTGAGGACTACCCATTGCTTGATTGATGAGAACCAATTGTGACAAGAGGTAGTTAGCAGTCCTTACGAGAACTACATCTATGACATGGGGTCATTTTATGCAAGTAGTTTATCCTCTGCCTTTGTCATTGGGGCATTTAAAGGCACTTGGTCCACTGGCAATGATGATGAGGTTCGCCGGCAGATGAAGAAGGAGATGATGTTTTTGTGGAAGAAGATGAGGGTAGGCTACTCCATACCGCCAGACTCCGATGGTAATGATGCGGTTGACTTCTCCTGATTGGAGTTACTATTTTTTTTTATTTGTGTTATATGTTGACTTTCCTATATTTATGTTTGTAAACATTCATACATTTGCATTTATTTTACATTTCGATTTTAAATTCGTAGCGTTTATGATTTATTAAGTATATTTTTTATTAATTTTATTTATATATTTATAATTAGAGTTAAATAAAAAATTAGCTCTTAAATAATTAGCTAACATAAAAATTGTAGTATATAATTTTCAAAAAAAAAAAATATCAACGAATATTTCTGTCAATAACATTTTAAATTTTTTTAACAATTACTGGCGGAAAACAATCCGTCGGAAAACAGGAAAAATAATAAAAAAAATTCTTCATTACCCACGGAATTTTTCGTCACTAATAGCAAAAGGATATTTTCCTGTGCAAATTACCCACGGGTTTGTTTCCATCGATAATTCTTTTTAGGAATTTTAATTTTTTTATTTTATTACCATGGGAAAAATCTATTGGTAACTTCAACAAAATCCACTAATAAAATGTATCACTAATGAATTTGTTGACGAATTTTTTCAGTACATTACCAATGAATTTTTTCAAGGGTATCAGTATCCTTTAGTTAATTTGTGACTAAAAATTTACCACATGTTCTACTAATTAAAATTGTTAATATTTGGAAAAACTCATAATTTTATCAACAGAAATACCTTTTTTTTATCATGATTTTTATTTTTTTTATTTTAGCTTTTGGCTTTAGTTGGGCTAATATGATTTGGGCTTGTGTTGATTCTTCTGTTTTATTTTCGATTTTACTTTCATTCCATTCTGCATAAATTTAAACCCAATCTCATTTGGGATGTTAAAAATAAAAATAACAAAACATTTGGGCCGGTGTTCAGTAGTTTTTGATGAACTAAGATTTTCTATGATAGAATAATCAATATCAACTGCACTTTTTTGACATTTTGATTTTTCCTAAAATAAGGAAATTATTATTGTTTGACCAAGAGCCTTGGCGAGATTATAAAAATTTCCAATAAAAATCTTATTTCATGCTTTTTTGTTATGATCCTATTATGTCTAGCATTTAGTTCTTTGTTTTCATTTATCATTTGTTAAATTTTCTTATTTCATGTGCTCTTGATTGCATAAGATATAAAATAAAATAATTTGAATCTGGCAGACGACGGAAAAATTAGGAGAGAAACCGAAGCATCGATTAATTAAGTTCCTGCTAAAAATCTTGAGGCCTCCTCATGTTAGACCTTACTGGGAGCACTGGTGGGACCTGATTTCACTAAAAAAGAAATCAAAAAAATATTTTAAATTAATGTGAACAAATTTGTATGGCACAAACATTATAATCATGGTGAAAAAGGGAGTTTTCTTCAACCATTTCTTCAAAACAAAATAACTTCTTTCATAAAAATAGTTTTCTAAATTTCTTTCTTTTTTTTTTCCCTTCGAAAACGTCTTCATTTGAGTAAAACCTTTTACAAATTCGTTCTGAAAAGTGGATGTTCCCCAATTCATTGTTTTTATGCAATGTGTTGTGAGCCTAAAATTTGTTCCAAAATAATGACTATTTACCCATCCATTCATTGTCTTAGTTGTTTATCACTTTTGCTAACATGCTGACAAAATGGGACAATTAAAACAAAAACAAATAAAAATGTTTTCTTTGCAATAAGGACCAATTCAATCAATTAAACAGATAACATGCGATTAACGGGTAATTGATGTTGTAGGGTAATAACACCTTCACTACTTATAATCAACCCCTAAACCCGATCTCAATATATATCTGGTATCACAGACATTTTCTTTTCTTTTGGGCATCCAATTTGCCATTTCATGTTTAATGAATAAATTGATTGGTAGGGACTATAAATCTCTCCATATCGTTTTCCTCATTCCAATAGAAAAAAAAAAGAAGAAAAAAACAAACATTTTTCTTTCCCTTTCAAGCTGCGTGCCCGGACGAGACAATCCAGTATGTACACAAGTAACAGTGTATTTTATATTTTGTATAAACATGTGATTTTTTGTATAAAAATTATTATTTTAATTTCAATTTATAAGTGATTTTTATATTATAATTTTATATTAATATTGTATGTTTAATTCTGAACCGTTCAAATGAGACTTAATAGTCATAAGTAAAGACCATGCAATGATCCAAAACAACATAGCGATCAAATTATCATCCACCTTATATATGAGATAAGATATGCAAGCTGTGATAACGTACTAGACAACAATAGGTTTGTCATGCAATAAACAAGCCACGTTAAAAAGAAACAAGCATATGGTGCCTTTATCTCCTGCAGGACCATAAAACTAGTAAAGTATTTGTACAGTGAAAATGCTTAGCTACACCAAGAATAAGAGAAAATATTTATTTTGATTTATTTATTAATTGACACATAAATTTTATTTGTCATTATTGTTTTCCACTACCTCTATAACTTATGTCAATCAATAAATAGAGCAGAATAAATATTTTATCTTATTCTAAGAGTATTTAAATATTTTTCTTGTACAATATGTTATTTCTTTTTCATGTGGTTGATGATATGAGGTTTTTTTCTTTTTCATAAACACAAGTTTAACACCTTATTTGCACATATATACTTATAATATAAGTAGTCTCATTAATTTTATTTAATATATACTCAATTATTTATAAGTCCAACTAACTATATTATGAGTGTATGAAAAAATAAAATGTTAGACTTGTACTCATGATATAAGAGTTTTTCCAATAACAATTCACATCCACCACATATCATACTAATAGTTATTTTGGCGTCTAATCATGTATCTATATTTAAAAAGAATACTATAAAAAATTCTTACATATTTTTATCAAAAGCCTAAAATCACTCTACTTCCTCTTATTTTTCTATCTACAATAAAATTTAAATTTTAAAAATTTTATAGTTACCTATTTATATACAAAAAGTATGGAATTTTTTTATATCACTCCATTTCCTCTTTTATCTCTATCTGCAATCAAATTTAAATTACATTTTACTATTAAATTATATATCCACAAAAACAATTTATGATATATATATACACACACTATGAAAATTATTATATGCTGTTATCAAAAGTTTAAAATTACTTCACTTCCTAAATCACTCCATTTAGGTAATATTGAAGTTACTTTATGTCATTTCTCTTTATCTCCTGAATGACCACAAAACTAATAAAGTATTTGTTCAGTATATTATTTCATTTTCATGTGGTTGATTATACGAGGTTTTTTTTTTCTTTCTTTTTTCATAAACACAAGGTAAGTTTAACAACTCATCTGTACATACTTATAGTATAAGTGGGTCTCCTTAATTTATTTAATATATACTCATTTATTTATAGGTCCAACTAACTATGTAAAAATAAAATGTTAGACTTATACTCATGGTATGAGAATTTTTCCAATAACAATTCACATCCACCATATATTATATTCATAATTATTTTGGCCCTAACTAGGGCCTTCATTCTATTTAAAGAACCAAAGAAAGCCATGCAATTTGCAAAACATACAAAGCTTCTCATATCCTAGCTACATCAGTACTCATGATGAGACTAGTGGCTCTCCGTTTCTTTCTTGCTACAATTTTAGCAACATGCCATGGCTCAGACCACGGCCCAAGGTTCCGAATCTTTCCTCTCCGAATGAAAACTGACTTAGTTAGCAACTACATTCGTGAAATATCTTGCTCAAGTTGGAGGCTTGCTGTGGAAGCGAACAACATTATTGACTGGAAAACTGTTCCACAAGAGTGTGGAGGTTATGTAGAGAACTATCTCGTCCATAGCTGGCAATATCTTGAAGACTCTATAAGAGTTACTCAAGCAGCTTATCTTTATGCTAAGAACCTCAACCTCCGTGGAGATGGCAAAGACGTATGGGTGTTTGGCATAGATGAGACTGTACTGTCTAACCTCCAATTTTATGCTGATTACGGATTTGGGTATGTATGCTCTTTCCCTTTCTTTTTGGATCTATATGTATTTTCCTTTTTATTATTAGCAATTATGTTTCATGTAAGTTTAACCAACCACAAGAAAGTCACTTGTATACGAATCATGTCTCGCTCCTCTATTGCCATGTGAAAAATAATAATCAAAAGATATTTAAAAATTTAAAATAATTACCAAATATATATTATTTATCTTCCATATAATAATAAATTATTTGTGAGACAACAAAGGAATAAGTGAGTTCCATTCTAATTAACTATCTTTGGTATTGAGTTTAGGTATTGGACCAATCATGAAAAGCAAAGTTTTGTGAATCTTGGAAATTATCAAATCCCATGTCAAATACTACAACCGTTCTTTAATAAGTGTCCATTTTCACTCGTGCACATAGAATAAAGAAATGATTGAATAAACTTAGATGTTTGGAAACTTTAATGTATTTTATAAAACAATCCTTAACATTCTCTATTATATTTAATTCATCCAATTACTCTCTCTACTCTATATACTATTTAATAAGGGAATGAAAGGTAAAATATAATTAATATTATCTATATTTCTTAAAATGATAGATAATTATAGAAAAATAAAATTTTGAAAATGGGCAATTATTGAAGAACAGAAGTAGTAAAATGAAAAAGATGCAATCCTTTACCACAAATTAGTGTAATACGGGACTCAAATTAGCAAATTTTTGTTAGTAAATTACGCATAAATGGTCAAGATTAAGGGTATATTTGGTATGAAGATAAAATTGCGATGAAAATAATTTTATGAATAAATTTCATCTGTAATTTTATACATGAAATTTATTTGTGAAAATTTTTATCCCCAAATCAAATATATACGCCCTAATAGATATTTAAAGGCCCTAATCACTTGGAACAATATTATGACTTATATTTTAATTTTAATAATTCAGGTAAAATCTAATGATTAATATTTACTTATTTCATCTTAATGTAATTGAGTGAAGTGGGGTGAAGGTGATGATTTACCGATTAATTTACCAATTATAAGTAACCAATGGCTAATATGTCCATATATCGTAATTGTGAGAGACCTTAGAATCAATTTATCCTTTTTTGAATAATTAATGTTTGACATAAGTATAATTGATATGATAAAAAAATTATTAAAATAGGAAATCATAATAATCCAAATAACTAATGATGACACACAAAATGTAGTGAATATATAGCTTATTTTTCATATTTCAACGGCATATAGAAACTTCTCTATATTTTATTTTGTGCAAATAGAATTTTATGTCTCGAAAAATTGAATGACAGGGTGAAACCATTTAACGAAACGGGGTTTGTGGAATGGGTTGACCGTGGCATCGCACCAGCAGTCCCGGCGAGTCTTATACTGTACGAGAACTTGTTGCATCTTGGCCTCAAGATTGTTTTCTTAACAGGAAGATCAGAGAAGAAGTTTAAAGAAATTACAGAGAAGAACCTGAAGTATGCTGGCTACCACACTTGGGAGAAGTTGATTCTGAGGTAAGAATTTAATAATCTTTCTTTTTTTTTTTTTTTTTATCTTTTTACACTTATTCAATGTTCTTAAATTGTTTATGTAGGGTGGCGTTCCTTTAAACCATTCAAGAAAATAATAATAGCGAGGCATCAAGTTGATATATATCAGATTTTTTTAACTGATGAATCTACTTAATTAAAAGGCATACTCTAGAGAGATCCCAAAAAAAAAAAAAAAAACAGCATTATTCGTAAATATAATTAATCATGTGAACAAAATATGTTAATGACACTCGAGCTTAACTTCAATACATTTTTAGTATTGAATGTCTTATAATGCTAAGAAATCGTATATTATTGTACGTGTGACTTGTGAAATGATTTCGCATTACTCAATCACTCTTTTTTAAAATTTGAAATGCTAATGGTTTATTCGAATAGGAGATATCAATAATTGAACTCTATATTATAAGTACTAGTCACAAAAATTATAATATCATATTATGAAATTATTTATCCCAAATATATTTTTTATGCAGTCTCCCAAACATTTAAATTTATAGTTACAAGAAGATGAAAAATTTTATATCTAACCTAATTAATGTTTGATTGTAGGGATCCCAAACATGAGAATAGCACAGCAGTCAAGTACAAATCAGCTATGAGAAAGGAGCTCGAAGATAAACAAAAATTCAGAATTGTTGGAAACATAGGAGACCAATGGAGTGACATCGTGGGAACCAGCACTGGCGATAGGACCTTTAAGCTCCCCAATCCAATGTACTACAATATTTAAAGCTATGCCACAAATCTACAGCGTCATTTCTAGTATTTCTTCAAGAGAGTTGTGTTATTTTAATACCCTATCCTTTTGGAGTGTTGAAATAATAACAAAACTCTTCCTGAAATTAAATAAGGATATGGAGCTGCTTAACCAATCAGCCCGAGTCCTGAGCTTTAGGTGAAACATTGTCACTGTTCTCTCTTTAGTGGTTGTAATAAATGATTATGTGCTCATGTTCGACCGAAATAATATATTTTGTCTTTTTCCACTACAAGAAATAAGTAAATTTTTCACCGCCTAATTGATCACATATATATATAGGCTGTTATAAACATAATTTTTGACCGATTTGGTTCAATAGTAATTTCTTGCGATGAATTTTTTTTAACCAATTAGTAATATTAATTATCGATTTTGTGACTAACTTTTTAAAAAAAGGAGGTCAAAGAAAGGCGCTAGGTTGATAATTTTTTAAATTTTGATCGACAAAGTCGATCACAAATATTGGTCAGAATTTATTTATGACCCATTTTATGAGTTGTGTTTTAAAACCGGTTATAAGAAAAAGGCATAAAATTGGTAATCTCCCAAATTTTTGACTGGTAAAATTAGTCACAAATATTGGTTAGAATTATCCCAACTGTGACCTTTTTTTATTCCCAAATAAAAATTAGTTAAAGACAAAAACTCTAATTCCATTCTTCATCATTCGATTTTGTCCCTTTTTTTTTCAATTTCATTCTTAAAATTTTTATAATATCTCAATATTATCCAATTCGATGATAAAATATATTAATTTTCTAATAGTTCTAATAATTATATAAATATATACATATATATAATTCGGGTGCGGGGTAATCGAGCTCTCAACATACGCTAATTAGTTCCGCCACTGCATCATCTCACCCTAAAATTTTCTAAATCGAAAGAAAAATATTCTAACTCAAACTAATAAGGTCATGGTAACTAAGGACACGTAGATAGATATAAATACATGGGATTTTTAAAAGAGCAACAATACACAATATGTAATACATGATAACTATAGATTACATCCGAGCGTTGCACGATTCCTTTTTTATCTTTTATGATTATTTTTAATAAGAGTTTTTTTAAAAGAAATATTCATAGTAATTAATATATAAATGATTTTAATTTTGATATATTGAGAGTATAAAATTATTTTATTTTATTTTATACTGACATCCAATCAAAATCTTTTATTTGTATGATTTTTTAAATAGTGGATATGATATCAACTATCTTGATCATGTGACAATATATTATTGAATGAATGTGTAAAAAACTTTTACATTAACAATACATGCATAAAAATTAAAAGATTTAATAAATTTGACTATTAATTAATAGAAAAGTGAAATACTTTATTTATTCTCTTCAAAAACAAACTTTATTGTAAAAGTTTGAAATTTTAAGCAAACTTAATTCTCAAAATAAAATCATGAAGATTATGCTATCATAAAATAACCTATAAACATAATTATTTGAACTTGAAGGTAATTAATTCAAAGACAAAAGAATAATAATGCTTCTATAATTGCTATAAATAAGGTGGATTTTAGTTACAAAATATTACAACTTACAAGTAATGTAATAATTGCAAATTACAGTGAATATTAACTGTAATTATAGTCTTAACCTGTTAAATAATTTAAAAGTAAAAACGTCTTCTTATCGAATTTAAAATAAATCTAAGTTTATGCTTTTTAATTTAAGCATATTAAATATCAAATTTTATTAAATCTCAAAATTATGTTATCATGAGCTAACAAATTAATCAATTCAATTTTAATGTTATAAAAATAAAATATTAAACATTAATATTATTATTCATATAAAACAATTAATATTACTATATATAACTAAATAAAGTTTTTTTAGGATATTAAAATCATTTCTTTAATTTCTTTATACTTGATTATTGAATAATTCAAAAGTAAACACATTTTGTATGTTCAGTATAAAATAAATTGAGTTTTGAAATTTTAAAAGTTTAAGTAAATCATTCATCGAAATTAAAATATTTTAATGTAATTAACTTTAGAGACAAAAGATTGATTATGTTTCTATAATTATTATGAATTGGAGTGGATTTCAGTTTCAAAATATCATGAGTAGTGTAATAATTACAAATTAGAGTGACTATTAATTGTAATCATAATCTTAACCTATTATATAATTTCAAAGTAAAAATGACTTCTTCTCAAATTTAAAACTAAATTTAATTTTATGTTTTTTTCCCAAAATTTAAGCTGATTAGATATCAAATTTTAATAAATCACAATAATTAATTATGTGATCATGAGTTAATATGTTAATGTAATCATTTTGACTATAAATCAAATTAAAGATTAATATTATAATGTGCAAATAATTTTTTTCTGAAACCAATTTTTTCTTGAGTACTATAAAAATAAATTGAGTTTTAAAAGTTTAAAATTTTCATAAAATCAATTCTCAAAATTAAAACAATGATAATTAGGTTATAAACATAATAATTTAAATTAGTGTAACTAAGATAAAAGATTGATATTATGTTGTGTAGAAATATTAAATATTATTATCATGTAAAAATTATAAATTAGAGAAAATTTTAATTTCAAAATATGGTGAGTCAAGTAACAATTACAAATAGGGGACCATTAATAATGTTCTAAGATTAAAAGATAAAATATTAATATTATTATGTGCATACAAATAAATAAAGTGTCACAAGACTAATTTTTTATTAAGGTCGTTTCTTCCTATTAACTTGACTGTTAAATAATGGTAGAGGAAACTCTGGAAGCCGTCTTGATAGATGTTGGTTAACCCGGAGTGGAATATGAAATCTCCAAACATGAATCTAAATGCTCTTCCGAATTCTATTTGTAACTGTACCCTATTAATTCTTGATATGGGCAACAGATAGCTTGGATGCAGGGTTCACAACACATCTTGATTTTCTGTCCTTTGTAAAACAAAAATGGTAGGACTTGGATGGTTGTTTAGTGATTGAGAAAATGAGACAGGTCAAAATGCCCTTGAAGCAATGGAATAAAGAAGTACGTGGGAGCATTGATGATGCAATTGATAAATTGGAGAAAGTTCAAACGGAGACAAAAAAAGAACGTAGATGCTATGGGTACTAGTGAGGTGGACCAGGCTCAACTGAATGCTTAACTGAAATTGTGGTGTGAATGCAAAGACTTGTACCAGAAACAACTCTCTCGAGAGCAACACAACAATATTGGAGACAGGAATACAAAATATTTTCATGTCCGGCCCTAGCAGTGGTTAGGATGAAGAGAAAGCAGATTGATCTCATCAAGTTGAACAATGGGTTGATTAAGAATTCACGAATAATTAAAAAGGAGATCTTGCACTCCTACAAGCAACTGTACATACAACCTTTGGTTCCACAATTCAATTACCACAAGATTTCCTTCCCTAGGATTGATCCAGAACATGATTTATCTCTGGAGAGGAGGCCAGTAGTTGAGGAGATTATCAGGAGAGTTGTTAGCTCGTGTGACTCATAAAAAGTCTCAGGTTATTATGATGGCTTCAATATGAATTTTGTGAAAAAGTTTTGGTTTGAGATGGAGGTGGAGATATGCAGTCTAATTCTCTCTTTTTGTGACTTAGGTAAATTCCCAAAGGAGATTAATACAATATAGGTGGCCTTCACTCCTAAAGTTGAAGGTGTAGTGGGAATCAAGGATTTTAGGACAATCAAGTTGCATTTACAAAATCATCACTAAGCTTTTGGCGAATAGAATAGAGGTAATAAGGGCATTTCTTTTGGGAGAAACACAAACTATGTTCCTTAGCGACAGGAAAATTCTTGATTGGGCTTTAATTTCTAATGAAGTGGTGTGGTGGTTTCGTAAAACAAAAGAAAATGTTGTTCTTCTAAAACTTTTCCAGAAGGCATATTACAATGAGGGGGATTTCTTGGCTAAAGTTTTAGAAAAAAAAATGGGCTTTGGATCCGTTTAGAGATCATGGGTAATGCATTGTGTCTCAACAATTGCTATAGCCTCCTCATTAATGGTCTCCCTCAAACATCTTTTGATCTACACTGTGGCTTGCATCAGGAGGTACTCTCCTCTTTTTATTTCTGATAAACCCTAGAAATTTCTAAGTATAAACCCTAGGGCTGTGATCCATGACTGTTGGAGGCAAGCCATCAATGCTGAACCTCTTGAAAAGAATGCAATCTGCTTTCTTGTGAGTCTATATGTTTCTACATGGTGAATTTTTATGTTTGATAAAAAATGGATTAAATAGAGAATATAGAAGATGGAAGAATCCATATACTCATACATTGCATTAAGGTCTCCTGGTCTCCTATGGTTTTTGACTTAGCCAAATGATCTAAATCTTCTCAAGTCTAGGGTATTTCTCAAGATGGAAATGCTGATAGATCACCACAAATTGAAATTCTTTTGGGCAATCAATCATATAAAAAATTGTCTTCCCATATATGTATTTTACGTACTTTCTCTGTATTTAGGGGTGTTGCGCCACGAGAATTGTTAAGATTCAAGACATAGCAGAAGAAATAATAATATGTATTTGTTAGACATGAGTGTGATTTAACAAAGATATATATATATATATATACACACACCAAAGATAAAATCACAATATAAGGACAAAATCGATGTAATATCAAACCAAATCAATCTAGGATATTTAAATTAATCCAAATTAAAATATATTAATTGTTTTATTTCTAACACTCCCCCTAAGCTATAGCTCATCGAGCTTTATGTTTGTCACAATTAAATGGAGATTTTCAAGGGAGGTAAGAGCTATAACGGGCCTGTGCAAAAAACAGGTAGTAGATACAAGGCTTTGTCGGAACTAGGAAGCATGAGGCCTAGGCAGAACTAGAAAGCATGGAAGGACATAGACAGAACTAGGAAGCACAACAGGCCTGAACAGAACCAAGAAGCGCGGAGGGCTTAGACAGAACCAGGAAACCGCCAGAGCTTGAACAACAACATGACTCACTAAGTCAAACCAATAGTGAACAACAAGAATCCAATCTCATCCATACATATATGTGTGTGTGTGTTTCAGAAAATAAAAAGGGAGTGAGTTCTTGGAACTCACAAAATAGCGGAAGAAAATGATGTTTTAGGGTGGGTGTCTATGGCTCTGATATCATATTAAGATTTCATAACATAGTAGAAGAAATAATAATATATATTTATTAGATATGTGTGTAATTTACAAAGAGATATAACTCATTTATAGGCCAAAGATAAAATCAAAACATAAAAATAAAATCAACCTAATATCAAACCAAATCAATCTAAGATATATTTAAATCAATCCAAAATATACTAATAAGATACTATCTTATTTCTAACAAGAATGATATTGCAATTTGCTATTTGAATGGATCCTCTCTTCTGAAAATCCCATATGAATTTATCATGTGTAAATTTTTATCATTGTTTAAGTACCATGGGTCTTATAAAAAAATCTAATTAATGAAAAAAATTTACATATAATAAAGTCATATGCAATTTTTACAAGAGAAGATTCACTAGCTCTTACTACTTTCTCCCTGCACAAGATGATGGTAGCTAAATGGAAGTTCAGAAGCACATGTTTCTAAGAGTGCAATGGAGGATACGCTAAGATCTCTTGCTGTGCAAGATTTTGATGCTAATTGTCTCTAAAATATTAGCATTGAAACCAGCAGCTACCTATATTGTGCAATGGTTCAAATATAAAATTCTTCTCTATGTATCATCAACATCAACGAATATATACATCACATGAATTGTAATCGGCTTTAGAAATTCTTTTGTCAATGTAAATATTAAACAAGGGAGCCTCTTCACTGCTGTTTGGTTTACTTTTTGGTTTTTTTTCTTAATATATTTTTATTTGTGGTTATAAATTGTTGCCCCAACTTTTTTTTATAATTTTTGTGAAACAAATAGTAAAAATTATATTTCATTACTTTTATTTTTTTCCATAAAATCATAAAAATTAAACATAATAAAATAATATGATATTTTCATCATAAATAATAAAATTATATCAACTTAAAATGGAAAAAAAGCCAAACAAACTTTTCCCTTATAAAACATCCCAAAAATAAAGACAAGGCAATAATAGCAGGTCAAAGCACACCCCTCACGTGAATATATGCATCACATGGAGTGTGGATTCTAACTCAAGTCCCAAGAGCGTAGAGCGGAGCAAGAGGGTCTCGCATGCGATACGCGCATATTTGAAATCCACTTATTTTTTTGAGATGTAATAAATATAAGTTTCTTCTATATGGTCGGTTATTTTGATGTTTTTACTGTCTTACATTGAGATATTACCCTCTCACCTTATATTTTCATGTAAAAAAATTGATTCTAACTCAAACTAATAATAAGATCATGGCATATAAGGATATGTGGATAGATAAAAATATATTAAAATTTTAAAGCAGCAATAATATACAATGTGTAATACATGATAATGTTTCGCGGCAGAATATATGGATTATTTGTAGCTAAAGGAATAGGACAATAAATATCCTGCTAAAAACAACTTCGGCCTTATCCACTAATAAATTGTTTACAGAACACGTGATAAGAAACTTATGTCACTCTTATCTTGAATGAACTTTCCCATGTGGTTTCATTAAATTATGTAATCTTATTTCGTTTGTAAACAGTTAATTATTATTTGTGGATCTATACTAGCATTTCAATAAAACTTGAGTGTCAAAATTAAGATATTAGTCATTTAATAAAAGGCACGATTAAAATTTTTTAGTAACATTTTAAAAATATTACTTTTTTAGTAACATTTTACATATTATATATATATATATATATATATATATATTATGTTATTAAAAAATTTAAACATTTTTTTATAATTCAATAACATTTGAAAATTTTCAATGATATTATAGTATTAATTTTTATAAATTTATCACATACTATAATGCAAGTCATTTGATGATAACATGCATCACAGCGAGTGATTGGATTTGGCATAGTTGCAGGATCTGAATCAATTAACCAAGTGAAGTTCATCCATAGAATTTATCTCTCATTTTTTACTTTTTTCCAACCCAGCACGCCCTCAAGAGTAAAGTTCTCTATGTACCTTTTTTTTTTTTTTTCCACTTAAAGAGTTGAACACTGTTTAAGGAAAATAAATTTCAAACCACTTAGAACCGGTCAAGATTACTTGGGCTGGTTATGATGATGGTCCACATTCTGCATCTCGTAGTCATGGCTATGTGTTGGATGGGAATTGAAAGAAATCCTCTGTTACAATTTGGCACTATATAAGAAATTTGTCCTAAAACAACACTTAATCTTGAAAACATACAGAAAGTGTTACTTTTTGTATACATAAACAACACTTTTTTTTTAAATGTATTGCCTTTAATATCCAAAAAATATTATCTTATCTATTCAAAAGTGTTACTTTAAATAATTGACCACATTTGTTATAGCAACTTATGAAAAGTGATGCGTTAGCTTAAAAATATATCCTTTTATTAAAAAATATTATATTTGACAATTGACCACATATGATATAGTAACTCTTCAAAAAGTGATGTCTTAACTTAAAAAGTGTAACATCTCCTATATCAAAAGTAACACATTTAAAAAAAATATTGCCTATATGTGTATAAGCAACACTTTTTATGTGTGTCCAAAACTAAGTATTTTTTTAGATATAAATTTCTTACAGTATAGTGTCTCATTTAATTTACTCTCCACAATAAAAAAAGCAATATGTATGATTCATCGATAGTTATCAAAAGTTAGTTTTGAGAAAATTCAAAAGTTATATTCCCTCAATTTCTTATTAATAGTCGTGGTTGGAAATCATGTCATTCCTATTCTTTATTAATAGTCATGGGTAGTCATTCACAATTTGTGGTCATATATATATATATATATATATATATATGAGTTTTTTAGTGTACCAAAATGATATGGGTTTCTATTAATACTATTAATAAGGAATGAAGGAAGTCCAAGACATTTATCAACACGAGTGAAGTGATAGAAAAAGGGACAAGAAATTGGAGGGAGAAGATCTCAATCTCATGTATCATGGTTGTTTTTCAGCTTGTTTTGGTAGTAACATCTGTTATTGATGCGTCTGGTTAATTTTTTTCTTTTTTGGTAGTTTTTAAGACTTGCTTTGTAACCCTTGCGACGCTGTTAGAGAGTTTAGTAGCTTATAATTATCGGAAAGGGCAAAAAAAAGCACGGTCAAGATCGGATGATTTGTATTGACTTTTCGCAACAAAATCGGTTATGAATATAAAAATCTATTCAATCGTATTATTCTATGCTAAAAATGCGGAGACTAATTTAATACTTTCGTAGAGTGCGTGGATCACATGAAATTGGTTAAATTGTTGTTTGTTCTTTTGTATATCCTCCCTGTACCTGCTGGAAGTGGCATTCTATGCATGTGTCTTGCTATGGTCTCGTGGCCTCATTCTGTGTTAGAGTGCTGCTATCTTTTGGATGATCTTTCTGTTTTGGCTCGCATCTTCTAAAAGATTGATCAAGCAGCGTTTTATAAAAAAGAAAAAAAGAAAAATGTATATTTATATAAGATATGCCTGTTGTGATAACGGCATACCACGTGATAGCATGCATCGTGAAATGTCTAAATTAATTTGCCATTCGGTCAAAAAAAAAAAAAGTTGTGTGCCTGTATCTCCCAATGGACATCAAAACTAATAAATTATTTATACAGTATATTATTTCATTTTCATATGGTTGATGATACAAGTTTTTATTTTTTAATAAACACAAATTTAACACCTCATTTACACACACTTAAAACGAAAGTAAATCTTATTAATTTTATTTAATATATACTCACTTATTTATAGGTCCTATCAACTATATATTATGAGTGTGTATAAAAATAAAATATTAGACTTTTACTTGTGATATCAGAATTTTTCCAATATAGATTCTGTTGCGACCCAAGCTCATTACACCAAATCTGGTTGATTAGTATAGTATAATTAAGGACAATTACTCTCATTATAAATCAGTTTATTGAAAAATTGATAGAGAGTTAATCTTCTTGTTGGAGTCTCTTAGAAGTTAAGGAGGAGTAGTAGATTATCTCAAAAACCTATCAAATTCACATGCACCCATATATTATATTCATAATTATTTGTCCTCTAACTAGGGTTTCCTCTCTATTTAAAGAACCAAAGAAAACCCTGTAAATTGCAAAACATACAAAAGTTTCTCATCCTAGCTAAAACAGTCACGATGAGAATAGTGGCACTCCTTTTCTTTCTTGCTAACATTTTAGCAGCATGTCATGGCTCAGACCATGGCCTAAACTTCCAAATCTTCCCTCTCCGAATGAAAACTGGCTTAGGTGGCCACTACATTCCTGAAATATCTTGCTCAAGTTGGAGGCTTGGTGTGGAAGCACACAACATTATTGACTGGACAACTGTTCCACAAGAGTGTGAAGGTTATGTAGGGAACTATATCCTTGGCAAGCAATATAGGGAAGACTCCAGAGCAGTTACTCAAGAAGCTTATCTTTATGCTAAGTGCCTCAACCTCAATGGCGATGGCAAAGACATATGGGTTTTTGACATAGATGAGACTTCACTGTCTAACTTGCCATATTATGCTAAGCACGGATTTGGGTATGTATGCTCTTTCCTTTTCTTTTTGGCTCGATCCATGTCTTTTCTTTTTTAATATTAGCAATTATGTTTCATATATGTTTAATTAACTATCTTTGGTATTGAATTTAGGTTTTGGACCAATAATTAGAAGCAAAGTTTTGCAGATTTTGGAAATAATCAAATCCCACGTCTAATAAAACGAAAAAGATGCAATCCTTTATAACCAATTATTGTGAATTACGAGAGAATAGGAGAAGCAAATCTTGGTAAGTAAGTTACACATAAATGGTCAAGATTAGGGTATGTTGGTTTGAGGTAAAAATAAGATAAAATTTTTTATAGATAATTAGCTTTAGATGTAATTTTACAAGTAAAATTTATCCATAAAAACTTTTACCATATTTTTATTCTCAAACCAAACACACCATAAAAACATATTTAGGTAGATGACAAAAATAGAGGTAAATTACCTGGATGAGTTTAATGTGTTATTTTACACCTAAAATTCGTCCATTTAATTTTTACCTATACTTTTATCTCTCAATCAAACACATCCTAAGAGTAATTTAGAGGTGATGTAATCACTCAAAACAATATAGCGATTTTATATTTCAATATTAATTATTCATATAAGATCTAATTATTACGATTTATTAATTTTATCTTATAATTATTCTTTTTTTTCAGTTGATACATTCTTTTCCCACCTCTGCTATCATATTATTGTTTGTGGTAGGCTAGTAGCAGTGCTACACACCTAAATAAATAATTGTTAGAAATTTGATAGAAAATGAGGATAAAATAAAATAATATGACATGGACAAACAATAAGTTGAGGTTTTATGAAAAGGATGTAATTAAAATGTAAGGAAACTAAGGAGACTGCATAACCCTGCCTAGTGTTCTATAGGACAATTTAAAGAGCAATATTAGGTATATAATATTTCTTTATAATAAGTTTACATCTCTATGGTATAAAGGTATATGAAAATAAAATATTTTATTTGGTCACACACTTATTTTGTCTTCATTATTTTATACTATAGAGGTATAAATTTATTAAAAGAAATGTTGTATCCCTAATATTTTTCCGATTTAAATGATGAGCATGTGAGGATATATCTTTGATGTCAAAAATAAATAAAATAATATGACTTGCTCATTTAGAGAAAACATATATAGTAAATTATTTTTCAAATAAATTTAAACAAAATTTCTCTATTTTTTTTTATATTTATTTAATTTTGTGTAAAGCCTATTAATGGACCATTTCTACAGCAATATTGTTCACTATTTTTAGGGAATTTTCTGGAAGCCGTTTTTGGTCATTATTAAGAAATTCCAAGATATCTATTTTCAATAATTAATGTTTGACATAATTATAACCGATAATAAAAAAATTATTTAAACAGGAAATCATAATATAGTCAAAATAACTGAGATGACACACAAAATCATGTAGTGAGGAGCTTTCTTTTCTTATTTCAACGGCATATAAAAACTTCTCTATATTTTATTTGTACGCATCACATTCGACGCATCCCAATATACCTACCTGATTGGAGTGATATGACCTAGTAAGAAAATTGAAAAAAGGAATTATGAGACGTTTTTCACGGTTGGATTTGATGATATATATGTCGAGATTATGTCACAAGCTTTCGTTCAAATAATTAATAATCCTCATTCTATTTTATGCAAAATATAATTTTATTCCTCAAAAATTGAATGACAGGGTGGAACCATATAACGCAACGGCGTTTAATGAATGGGTTGACCTTGGCACAGCACCAGCACTGCCGGAGAGCCATAAACTGTACAAGAAATTGTTGCATCTTGGCATCAAGATTGCGTTCTTAACCGGAAGACCAGAGAGTCAAAGAGAAATTACAGCTACCAACCTGAAGGATGCTGGGTACTACACTTGGGAGAAGTTGATTCTGAAGTAAGAATTTAATAATCTTTCTTTTTATCTTTTTACACTTATTCACAGTTCTTAAATTGTTTATGTAGGGATATATATAGTGTTGCTTTAAACCCCTCAAGATTGTATATATATGAAAAAAAAACCCTTCAAGAAAACATAATAATAGCTAGGCATCAAGTTTGTAACAGATTTTTGTGACTGATGAATCTACTTTAGAGGCATACTCTACAGATCCAGAAAAAAAAGAAAAGCATTCCTATATATAATTAAACATTTTACCCAGACAAAAAAAGTCACGTGAAAGATAATGACAGTCAATTTTAATTTTGATATGCTATTAATATAAATTTCAGACGAAGGTAACAAATCATATATTATTATACATATGACTTGTGAAATGATCATTTTGTCATTAATCAAACACTACTCTTTCTAATATAACAAAATATAATTGGATGATTATATATAAAAAAAATTATACAGACACTATATTGAAATTAAATTAAATCTAAATTATATTTGTAAATTTCAATACATCGATTATAAGTATTTATAAAAATGCATTATTGATATAACTGAATAATAATATAAAATATTAAAATAATGTTATATATTTAGAAAAATATAATTATAATTTTTTTAATATAAATAATGGTGGCTATTGAATGGAATAAAATTGTATGACCTAATTATTCATCTAAAGGATAACCATATTATTCTGGAAATAATATTCTGATGAAATTTCTTATTATCTAATATTTTCCAAACTTTTATCACAAAAAATGTATTAAAATGAAATCTTTAAAGTAGTTTTCTTTTGTCCAATGATCAATAATGGAAAAAGAAAATATTCCTAACTACAGGAAACCAATAATTCAGCCATTTTCAAACGAACAATAATTCAACTAAATTAATCATTCATATGGCATCTAATTAAACTTTATCTCAATACTTTATTCACGGTCATAAATTGAAGACACATGTTCTGTAAAAGTAAATTAATAAAAATATTCTACACACAACTGTTAATTAATATGTTGAAAAACAATAAACAACTAGGATGATTAGTAGAATACGATTTGCTGTCTGGTGAGGATCCATTCGAAGCAATAAAAAAAATAGGATATGAAGGAGTGGGTGGGGGACAACAAATGTCAATCAAATAGAAGAGACAAACGTGTTAGTTGACAATTTTCAGGTATTATCACTTTAATATTTTGTAGATTATCACGTTTTGAAGGTTGAAACAATAAACTCTTCTTTATACAAAGAAATCAAACAGTTTATCATAGAACATCTCTCCGAAAAAAGCTTAAACGGATAAGACAAATATATCTTTTTTTCATAAATCGTGAACAATTTATTAGAACAAGAGATAATAATGATTGAATCTGACCATTAGTACACATAAAACCTCTAATATTATATCATAAAATTATTTATCTTAAAAATTAAACTCAAATAAAAATAGATAATTAATTTTAGAGTTTCACTAATCAGTGTCTTTAGATAAATATTTAAATTTAATGGTGAATTTCAAGTATTAAAAATATAAAAATTTATCTCCCATGACAGAAGTTTCTCCCAATAAGTTTTTAATTTGTATTCTTAGAACATTAAAGGATACTGATTAGATAAACTCATTATCTTATTATATCTAACATAATTGATGTTTGGTTGTAGGGATACATCGGAATATCATGGTACAACCGCAGTTACATACAAATCATCTGAGAGAAGGAAGCTAGAGGAGAAAGGGTACAGAATCGTTGGAAACATAGGGGATCAATGGAGTGATATCTTGGGAACCAACACTGGCAATAGGACCTTTAAGCTGCCCGATCCACTGTACTACATTAGTTGAAGCTCTGCCACTAATTAATATACTATTTACTATTTTTCCTCAAATAAGATATGGAGATGATTACCCAACCAGCCCTGGTTGTGAGCTTTGGGTGAAAAAAAGTCACTTTAAGAGATACAAGATTGTTTTCTCTTTCGCGGTTGTAATAAATAAATTATGTGCTCATGTTCGACCAAAATAATATCTATCTTAGGTGTCTTCTTTCACGAAAGTAAAATTTTCATCGCCTAATTGGTCGTTAAATATTAAAAAAATTGTTATAAACATAATTCTTGACCGATTTGGTCAATCGCAATTTTTTGCGATAATTTTTTTAATCAATTATATATATTAGTAATATTTATTATCGATGTTGTGGCTTTTCTATATCTTTATAAGAAAACTAAGTTCCTCTTGCCACATGTCATGCTCTCATTAATTTACTTCCCTTAAAAATTTTAGAGTGAGTTTGATTTGCCCATAAATAATAGATGAAAATATGTTTGGTCACCTTTCTAGGAAAACATTTTCATTGGAAATGTTTTCAAAATGGTACTTGCTTATGTGCAGATGATTATATTATCTGTAAGATGAAGATATGCATTGGTCCAATTGGTGAAACACATGTGTAAGTGATAAAATTGTTGATATAGTGTGTTGAAATTAATGTGCGTAAAAAAAGAACTTGAAATAAAAAGTTGTTGTCCTGACATTGCAGGACTTATAGCAAAATAGTTTACTTGTTTCTCTCTCTTACCCACCACCCTTGTAGCAAAGCAAGTTGAAATATTTTAAACTAATATCCAAAAAGTTATAAACCAGTATGTAAAAGACTAAATCAGGATGCAAAAGTTGTAAACCAATTGAGGATATATGCTAAACAATTCAAGATTAAATGTGTAACCATATGCAGAAAAGTTGTAAATCAATATGTAAAAAGTTGGAAACTTGTATGCAAAATATTGTAAACCGATTTACAATTAAACAAGATGACAATAATAATATAAAATTGGATATTTCAAATTTTATATGTATTGTAAGAATGCTTTATAAATTAGATTTATTTACTGCTACGTTACTTTAATTTGAGTTTTTCAATCAATGCTATTGAGACATAAGTTGATAAAAATCATGAAATTGAATTTGTGAAAAGAATGGTCCCTTTATGTCAAGATTATGATCGTTGCAAAGTTTGTTCATAGGTTTAGTATTAATTGTAAACCGATTTACAACTTTTTGCATATAGGTTTACCACTTTTGTGTAGGTTTATAACTTTTTACATATAGGTTTATAACTTTTTTATATATCGTTTCACATTTAATCCTAAACATATTTAGTATATGTCATCAATTGGTTTATAACTTTTGTGTATGGTTTATAACTTTTTACTTACTCGTTTATAACTTTTTGGGTATTGATTTACAACATTTTGTAACATGTATTTACAATTTTTTAATTTCAGTTTTCAACAATAACAACAAATCTCAACTTCTAGTAGAGTTATTTTCAGTTCGTTTGTTGCTGAAAAAATTGGAAAAAATAATCATCCATATCTTGAGACAAAAACCATAAACATATGAAAAATCAAATTTCACGATTTTTGTCAACTTATGTCTTAATTGAGTTGATTAAAGAATTCAAATTGAAATTATTTTAAAAGTAACAGTAAATAAATCTAATTCGTAAAACATTTTTACAATATATATAAAATTCGAAACATTTAGTTTTATATTATTATCGTGCATCTTGTTTAATTGTAAATCGTTTACAACTTTTTGTGTATATGTTTACAACTTTTTGTATACTAGTTTATAACTTTTTTACATATGGGTTTACTACTTTTTGTATACAGGTTTATAACTTTTTATATATAGGTTTACAACTTTTTTGCATATGATTTCACATTTAATCCTAAATCTGTTTAGTATGTGTCATCAATTAGTTTACAACTTTTGCGTACCTTTACAACTTTTTATATAGTGGCTTACAACCTTTTTAGGTATTGATTTACAACATTTCATAACACGCATTTATAATTTTTTAACTATAGTTTCCAGGAATAACAACAAATCTCAACTTCTAGAGAGTTATTTTCAATTCGTTTTGTTGCTGAAAAAATTGAAAAAAAAATAATCATCCATATTTTGAGACATAAACTATAAACATATGAAAAATCAAATTTCATGATTTTTATCAACTTATGTCTTAATAGTGTTGATTAAAGAAAATTCAAATTGAAGTAATTTTAAAAATAACAGCAAATAAATCTAATTGATAAAGTATTTTTATAATACATATAAGATTCAAAACATTCAACTTTATATTATTATCATGCATCTTTTGTAATTGTAAATTGATTTACAAGTTTTTGTATACAGGTTTTTAACTTTTTGTGTATAGGTTTATAAATTTTTCATACATGTTTACAACTTTTTATATACTAGTTTATAACTTTTCTGATATGGTTTCACATTTAATCCTTGAACTTGTTTAGCATGTGTTCTCAATTGGTTTACAATTTTTTACATATAGGTTTATAACTTTTTACATATTGTTTTACAATTTTTGTTGATTGAATTTTTAAATAATTAGATAAATTATATTTTTACTTAAAAATTTTACCCAATCATATAAAAAATATGAAAAGATAATTTTTTTTAATTAAAATCATACATACAAACAAACTCTTAATCTGAGATGAATAAAAAAGGGGATAAACAGTTGGTTTAAGCATCAAATTGTCAAGTATTATATTTGAGATTAAAAGTTAAAATGATTTTCTTAACAAAATACAAAGTGTAACAATTTAAAACACTTTTTTTTTTTTGGTAAAACAACTTAAAACACTAATATAACAGTGTCAAGAGCAACAATTTAATATATTATTTTTATATATAAGTTTAATAGTTTAATATATTGTTAATATAGATATTAATAAAATAAAAAATAAACTATTATACTACACTTTAATGTACTGTAATGTCAGGGTTGCATGTTATTGTTTCATGTGCATTACTTTAAGCACTCCGCATTAGAGTACTGTACTTGTGGCGCTCCTTTTCTTTCTTACTACACTTTTGGCAACTTGCCATGGCTCAGACCATGGCCTAAGGTTCCAAATTTTCCCTCTCCGGATGAAAACTGGCTTAGGTGGCCACTACATTCCTGAAATATCTTGCTCAAGTTGGAGGCTTGGTGTGGAAGCACACAACATTATTGACTGGACAACTGTTCCACAAGAGTGTGAAGGTTATGTAGGCAACTATATCCTTGGCAAGCAATATAGGGAAGACTCCAGAGCAGTTACTCAAGAAGCTTATCTTTATGCTAAGAGCCTCAACCTCAATGGGGATGGCAAAGACATATGGGTTTTTGACATAGATGAGACTTCACTGTCTAACTTGCCATATTATGCTAAGCACGGATTTGGGTATGTATGCTCTTTCCTTTTCTTTTTGGCTCGATCCATGTCTTTTCTTTTTTAATATTAGCAATTATGTTTCATATGTGTTTAATTAACTACCTTTGGTATTGAGTTTAGGTTTTGGACCAATAATTAGAAGCAACGTTTTGCAGATTTTGGAAATAATAAAATCCGCGTACGTCTAATAAAAGGAAAAAGATGCAATCCTTTATAACCAATTATTGTGACTTACGAGAGAGTAGGAGAAGCAAATCTTAGTCAATAAGTTACACATAAATGATCAAAATTAGGGTATGTTTGGTTTGAGGTGAAAATGGAATGAAAATTTTTATGGATAATTAGTTTTATATATAATTTTACACATTAAATTTATCCATAAAAATTTTTACCATATTTTTATTCCCAAACCAAATACACCATAGGGGCATATTTAGTTAGAGGATGAAAATAAGGGTAAATTATCTAGATGAGTTTGATGTGTTATTTTACACATAAAACTTGTCTATGTAATTTTTACCATACTTTTATCCCTCAACCAAACAAATCCTAAGAGATATTTAGAGGTGATGTAATACTCAAAACAATATAATGATTTTATATTTCAATCTTAATTATTTATATAAAATCTAATTATTCTGATTTACTAATTTCATCTTATAATTAGTCTCTTTTTTCAGTTGTTACATTCTTTTCCCACCTTAGGTATCATATTGTTGGTAGTAGGCTAGTATAGCAGTGCTACACACCTAAATAAATAATTGTTAGAAATTTGATAGAAAATAAGGATAAAATAAAATAATATGACATGGACAAACAATAAGCTGAGGTTTTATGAAAAAGTTGTAATTCAAATGTTAGGAAATTAAGGAGACTCATAACCCCAGCTAGTGCTCCCATAGGACAGTTTAAAGATAAATATTAAATAAGTTTATGCTTCTATAGTATAAAGGCATATGAAGATAAAATATTTTGTTGGGTCACACTCTTATTTTGTTTTTATGTATTTTTATACTATAAAGATATAAATTTATTATAAAAAAATATTATACACCTAGTATTTTTCCGGTTTAAATGATATGAGCATGTGAGGATATATCTTTGATCTCAAAAATAAATAAAATAATATGACTTACTTGCTCATTTAGAGTAAACATATATAGTACATTATTTTTTCAAATAAATTTAAACAAAATTTCTCTATTGTATTTATATTTATATTTATTTAATTTTGTATGAAGCCTAGTAATGGATCATTTCTACAGCAATATTGTTCACTATTTTTAGGGAATTTTCTGGAAGCTGTTTTTGGTCATTATTAAGAAATTCCAAGATATCTTTTTTGAATAATTAATGTTTGACATAATTATAACCGATAATAAAAAAATTATTTAAACAGGAAATCATAATATAGTCAAAATAACTGAGATGACACAAAAATGCAGTGAGGAGCTTTCTTTTCTTATTTCAACGGCATATAAAAACTTCTCTATATTTTATTTGCACGCATCACATTCGACGCATCCCAATATACCTACTTGATTAGAGAGATATGACCCAGTAAGAAAATTGAAAAAAGGAATTATGAGACGTTTTTCACGGTTGGAATTGATGATATATATGTCGAGATTATGTCACAAGCTTTCGTTCAAATAATTAATAGTGCTCATTCTATTTTATGCAAAATATAATTTTATTCCTCAAAAATTGAATGACAGGGTGGAACCATATAACGCAACGGCGTTTAATGAATGGGTTGACCTTGGCACAGCACCAGCACTGCCGGAGAGCCATAAACTGTACAAGAAATTGTTGCATCTTGGCATCAAGATTGTGTTCTTAACTGGAAGACCAGAGAGTCAAAGAGAAATTACAGCTACCAACCTGAAGGATGCTGGGTACTACACGTGGGAGAAGTTGATTCTGAAGTAAGAATTTAATAATCTTTCTTTTTTTATCTTTTTACACTTATTCACAGTTCTTAAATTGTTTATGTAGGGATATAGTCTTGCTTTAAACCCCTCAAGATTGTATATATATGAAAAAAAAAACCCATCAAGAAAATAATGATAGCTAGGCATCAAGTTGATAACAGATTTTTGTAACTGATGAATCTACTTTAAAGGCATATTCTAGACATAAGATAACAACAATCGAACTCTTGACCAGGATTAGTGATCATGAATGTTTTGATACTATATCAAGAAATTCTCTCTCAAATATTTAAACTCATAAATAAAAATATATGAACGATTTTATATAACTCAATTCATGTTTGATTGTTGTAGGGATAATTCCTATCAAAATAGCACTGCAGTTACATACAAATCGGCTGAGAGAAAGAAGCTGGAAGAAGAATACAGAATCGTTGGAAACATAGGAGACCAATGGAGTGATATCATGGGAACCAACACTGGCAATAGGACCTTTAAGCTGCCCGATCCAATGTACTACATTAGTTAAAGTTCTGCCACTAATCTACTACGTATTTACTAGTATTCCCTCCAATTAAATAAGATATGCAGATGGTTAACCAACCAGCCCTAGTTGTGAGCTTTAGGTGAAACAAAGTCACGCAGGAGATACAAGTTTGTTTTCTCTTTCGCGGTTGTAATAAATTATGTGCTCATGTTCGACCAAGATAATATATTATGTGTGTCTTTTTTCACTACAAAAAATAAGTAAATTTTTAGCTGTCATATGTCTTGAAAAAGTAAATTACTTAATAAAACAAATTTTCAATGCTTTACTTTTAAAAAAATTAATATCATGCATAGCACGGATCACTACACTTATTTTTATAAAACTTGAGTGTCACAATTAAGATATTAGCCATTTGGATAACGTGGTTAATAAAAATGGGTTAATTAAGATGTTCTTTTTTAACATAAGAAATGAATAAATAAACAAGAATATCACCCAATAAATATTACCAATATAGGATTTAATTGAAAAATAATAATATAATATTTAACTTAAAATTGATGTAAAGTACATGGATCAATACCTTAAATTAAAGTTCTCACAATAACATATGAACAAATATTTACATACATTATTACATATCTAGTTTTTGGAAACATTTTTTATAAAAGATATTATTAATTTTTCTTAATAACATTTAAAAAATGTTGTTAATTGTTTTTAATAACATTTTACAAATAATTCTATATATATGGATTATGTTACTAAAGAATTTTATAACATTTCTCAAATGTTATTTAATTTCAACGATATCATAGTATTAATTTTTAAAGTTAGCATAGTTGTAGGATCACGTGGTGTTCATTCATAAAATTTTCACTCATTTTTTACTTGTGAATCCAACAAACACCTCAATAGTAAACCTTTCTGTATATGTACCAATAGAATTTCAAATATATCCTATGATATAAATAACAAATGAAATCTCTATGTCTTAAAGATCAATTCAATTCTGAATATGGCATGAGCAATAATAATTAAATGATTGGGTTAAAGTTACCTAAAAGGGATTGAGGATAAGGAAATCGATTCACAGTCATTTTCTAACTTGACAGATAATAAAACATGAACACAAAAAAATTAGATAGAACTCCAATAAAGATTTCTAGAGATTCACTCCTCCTATTTCTTAATAGTTATTTTGTGTCATGGTCTCAATGTAAATATCTAGGAAGAGGGCCTCTTCTTGTATTAATAAAGTAATGGATCAAACCACTCATCACAGTGAAGCCTATATACAAGACAGATCCATAACACACTTGAAGAGAGGACCTTGGTGTCATCTAATAAAAATTATAATATACAAAAAAAATATTTCGAAGCATTATACATCTAATAAAATATAATATTTTCCTTAAAATTTATATCAAGTTTAGATTGTTTGTCTATCACAAAAACATCTAATTCTTTCTCTTTTATTATTATGAAAATATAATAAAAAATTAGTAGTAAACAACTACTATATTAATTATGATATATGTATTTGAAATAAATCATCAGATAAAAAATATAACATATTCAATTTAAAAAGTTTCAAGAATAAATATAGTCACCTCTGTTTCTCTTAAAATTATAAATATTTTTCATATAAATCTACTTTTACATTATATTTATTCCTTATCACCTCTCTTGATTATTATAAAATATATAAATTTTTATTCTAAAATATAAACTACAGACAAAATAATATTAATAAAACTAAGAAAAATAAATAAAGTCAATTACTTTAATATAAAAGATAATAATCATACTTTAATTTATTTTTTTTTCTCTGTTTTCTCCAATAATGACATGAGCCACACTCATCTAAATATAAATAGGTAAAAAAATAAAATTTTTAATTGACAATAAAAAGATAATATTTGAAATTATTCTTCACTAGCAATTGATTTCAAGAAAAATTAAAAATAATATAGACGAGTTTTTTTATATATAAAAAAATTGCGATGAGTGGATTCAATCCAGGGCCTGCACCTAGCTAGAACAAGGAGCTACAAGCCTACAACTAAGTTGGCAAAAAAAAAAAGGCTTTTAATGGTGAGGGATTCGATTCCAGCACATGAGAGAACTTTAGGGACAGAAAACCACAATGGTAGTGAGATTTTGAACGGCTTCAGTGCATACATGTTTCTATATAAAAGGCTTTAGGAATTTTGACGGAGGGCAATAGCCTTGCTCCCCCTTCCTACATCCATCCCTGTATACAGGGATTTATAAATATAATCACAATAAGCAATGTTTAATAATAATAATTAGTCTAATAACAATACTGATCACAAATCATTAGGTTTAAATAATAAATTCTGATTATTTTGATATCCAACTAATAATTTGGATCCAAAATCATTTTAATATTGATTTTTCAGTCCATAAAATTATTTTAACATGTACTTTTTTTTTCTTCATTTATAAGAATTGAAGATTGTTTAAGGAAAATAAGTTTCAAACCACTTAAAACCAATCAAGATCGGATGATTTGTATTATCTTTTCGCAATAAAATGAGTGAATATAAAAAAAATATCCAATCGTGTTATTTTATGCTAAAAATGCGGAGAATAATATAATACCTTCATCGTGGAGTGCGTGGATGTGATGAACTATATTAGAAATATGTATACTTAATATAAGACATGTTGTGAATGTGATAACGTACCAGACAATAATAGGCCATGCAATAAAACAACATACCGATAGCACAGTGAAATGTCTATAGATTAATTTGCCATTCGGTCAAAATGAAAAAAGTATGTGCCTCTATCTTCTGAAGGACCACAAATTAAAACTAATAAATTATTGGTACTCATAAATTACTATAATGGTAATTGAATGAAAACACAATAGTTTGTTATTGATGAAGTAATGATGTTTATATACAGGTGTGAGGGAAGTAACTGATTAACTTTACTAAGGTTAACTAACCGAACATTAAAACTAAGCTGGTGGTTAGAATAACTAACTGTAATACCCCCCTCAAGTTGGGAGGTAAATGTTAAGAGCTCCTAACTTTGATAATAAAAATCTCAATTGAGTACATGAAATGGGTTTAGTCAATAAATCTGCTAACAGGTGTTTGGTCTTGACATGGATAAGCATTATGATGCGAGCACAAAATTTTTCTCGAATGAAATGATAGTCGATTTCCATGTGTGTTTGACCGTTCATGAAGAGTGGGATTGGATGAAAGGTGGATGGCAGATTGGCTATCACAAAAGACAATAGTTGGAGGAACTTTGATTTTGAATTCACTTAGCATATGAGTGAACCAAGTTAATTCACTAGATCCTGATGAAAGAGCTCTATATTCAGCTTCTGCAAAAGATTTGCTAACCATGGGTTATTTCTTTGTTTTCCATGATATCAATGAATTTCCAGAAAAATTATGAAGCCAGTGGTTGATCATCAGGTGTTTATGCAGTTGCCCCAGTTTGCATTGGAATAAGGAGTAAGGTAGAGTTTTTTTCTTCTCTAAAGGAAATATGGAGACACTGGAGACATAAACCTGTTTGATGGTGGAGACAGGGTACTGGAGAGAAAATTTCTGTCCCAAGATAGAAATTTTATGTATTTCTCCCACCAAAAAGTGGGGAGGATACAAAATAGACATTTAATTTTTTTTCCCATAATACCCCTTAGGTAGTGACCTCCTGCGCGGGACTGACTAGTGGCGCTTAATGCCGGTCAATGACTAGTCAACAGTCGTCCGGCAATGGTACATATGTCTTTTACCATGTCTTTGTTGTATTGTCCTCATGTTGCCAAACAAAATACAAAAACAATTATCATGTCTTGTACTCCATAGTCAAACACGATATAGAGACAGTATTTTTATGTCTCTATCTCCAGTGCCTTTACTTCCTCTTCAATGTAGACAGCTACCTAAGGAAAGGATGATTTAGCTAAAAAAAACCTTGTCCTGGAGAAGACTTAATGTATCTCAAGAGGTGATGAAGAGCTTGTCATGTGGCTTCCTTGGATTTGAAATATCCTGACTTAACTTTCATATTGCATAATTGATGTCGATGAGTGAGATAGTAAATACATTAGCCATCCAATTAATCTTCTATAGAGTGAAGGATCTTGGACTGGATCTCCTTCTATAGTTTGTAGCTTCAGCCTTAGTTCCATTGGAACAAATGCTGGTTTGGAACTTGTAAAACCAGTCTGCTAATAAAGATAGAGTATATTTTCTTTGAGATAAACATATCCCTTTTTAGAGTAAGTGATTTCCAGTCCTAGGAAGTATTTGAGATCTCCTATAACATTCAATTTGAACAGAGATTCAAGCTTCTCTTGGACTTCAGTGATTTTACTTTTGTTGGGTCTAGAGATGATTATGTCATCTACATAGACTAGATGGAAGACGATGGATGAACCTGAGCCAATATAAAATAAAGAGTAATCTCCTTTTGATTGATGGAAGCCGATGGATATAAGAGCTGTAGAAAATTTGTGAAACCATTCCCAAGATGCTTGTCTCTAGCCATAAAGTGATTTGTTTAGTCTAAAGGCCATGTTAGTGTCTTTTCTAGGATAGCCAAGGGGTAAATCCATGTACATCTCTTCAAATAAATTGCCATTGTGATGATTTTTGCAATTGAGAGAAAGTGTCCATGAAATCAATCCGGCTTGTAGAGTGTAACTTTTTGCAACTAATTGAGCCTTGTAGCTTTTAATATCTCTATTTGCTTTGTATTTAAACCTTATAAATCCACCTACACCCTATTGTGTGTTTGCCTTGGGGTAGAGGCACAATAGACCAAGTGTGGTTGTCTTTAAGAGCTTTAATTTCTTCATTCATAGCTTATCTCCATTGAGGAATCCTAACTACTTGATGATAATAAGTTGGTTCAAAAATTGATGAAACTTGCATGATGTATAATTTGTAACTTGAAGAAAGTTTTTTGTAAAAGAGATGTGGTTCTCAATAGGGTGAGACATGAACTTTGATAACAATGGTATTGTTTAAGATCAAGAGGAGGATTGGATGGTCTGGTAGATCTTCTTAAATGCTGATTTGGAGAGTTTTGATGTGGAATAGGTTCAAGGATGATATTTTGAGGAATATCAATAGTGTAACTATTTTTAGAGATGGTTAGAGGGTTGTTAGAAGCTAAGGTGAAAGAATTAGGGGATATGTCAAGTTGAATTGGAGTGATAATAACAGCTTGATTTTGGGTAGGTTGTTGGTGTTCAAGTGTTTTGAGTGTTGTTGGGTAGAATAGTGGTAGGGGAATTAGGTGGGAAGTATTGAGGTTTAGGTAAAACTAAGGAAGAAGAGTGTTGTAACTGAGTTGTTGTGATAGTGAACTTGGAGTCAGCAAAAGGAAAAATATCTTCTTTGAACTCCACATCCCTTGAAATGAAAAAATTTCCTGTTTCAAGGTTTAATAGTTTGTAAGCTTTGTATCCAATGGATATCCCATGAACATTGCAGGTATGGCTCTTGGTTGAAACTTAGTTCTTTCTCTAGGTAAAGAAGATGCATAGCACATACAACCAAAAACTCTCATAGCTTTATAATCAGGTGGTTTTTCAAAAAGTAATTGATAAAGGGTTTTGAATTTAAGCACGAGGGAGTTTATTGATGAGAAAGGCCATAGATATACATTCTCCCTAATATTTTATTGGAACTTTAGACTGAAAAAAGGGATATAGCCACATTCAATAAGTGTTGGTGCTTTCTTTCAACAACTGAATTTTGTTTTGCCTTTAACGCAAGAGAATTAGTGTAAAATACCATTTTCTTCAAGAAAATGAGTCAATGCCAGTTCCTTTACATTGTCAGACCTCAATTGCTTAATGGTTTTTTTTTTTAAATTATGCTTGAACAAGTTTTATAAATCTCATTAAAATAGTAATTCCTCAGATTTTAATTTTAACAAACATGTCAAAGTGAATCTACTAAAGTTATCTACAATAGTAAGGAAGTACGTCATTCCATCATGTGTTGACTTTGAATATGGACCCCGTATATCACAATGAATCAAGTCAAAGCTAGCAATAGACATGTTGTTATTTGAGGTAAAAGAGAGCCTTCTCATTTTGGCTAAAGGGCATACATCACAATTGGCAATAGCCTTGAAATTCTTTGGTATTTGCAAATCAAAATTATGACATATTTTGTGTAATACATCATTTGAGAAGTGCCCTAGCCTATGATGCCAAGTTTGCAAACTAACTGAATTTACAAAATCAAAACTAATGTGTTGAGCAGAAACCGAATTGACTACATTAGTATGGATATCAAATGTGTCTTTATTTGAACTAATAGGAGTATGCAAGAGATAAAGTCCTTCAAAACATTCACCCTTGCCAATCTCCTTCAAGGAATGGAGGTCTTGTATGGTGAAATATTTGGCAAAGAAAGTGACAGTATATTGGAAATATTTCAATAAAGATGAAATCGAAATAAGATTTGTTTTAAAACTAGGAATGTATAGAACATTTTTAAGTACAATGTCAAGGGACAAATATACTATTCCAATGCATGAAACTTGGATTTTCAAGTTATTTGGAAAAATGGCAGTGTATTCTTTTAAGGTAACAAATGATGTGAAAAGATTAATATCATTAATAATGTGTGAGGAAGCGCAGTATCAATGATCTAACAAGTATTTGGGAGAATTTTGCTATTAGAAGTAAGGGTAAAAAAAACCTAATGCTTCATTGTCATTAGGAATGTGATTTAGATGAATTTGTAGCAATTGCAAAAGTTGTTGCACTTGGACAGATGAAAGTTGAGGGTCAGCATTTGGTCCTACTTGATGCATTACATGGTCTGAAAAAGAAACATGATTGACACTGCTACTTTTTCTTCCTTTGGTTCGATCATAGCATGGGGGATAACTAAGGTCTTGTAGCATTTGTCCTTTGTATGTCCCATGAGGTTGCTATAAGAACACTTTGGTCGATCTTTCTTGTCATTCTTGTCTTTTCCATCAAAGTTCTTGGAATTGGTATTCTTCATAGTAAAAGCAACTTGAGTGGTGCTAGTTGCCAAAGAAATCTCTCTTTGCTTTTCTTTGGAGAATCAAGGAGAAAACTTTGCCTATTGGGGGATTGGATCCATAGCCAGTATTTGTCCTCAAATGTTTGAAAAAGACTCATGAAATCCCATCCAAAAAATGAGAACGTACTTAGTCTTATTAGACTCTTGGAGAATCTTGATTCCACCATAGTTACAGGTAGCAAGAGGCTTAAGGGTTGAATACTCCTCCCAAAGCATTTTGAGTTTGCCAAAGTATTGATTGACAGAAGATGAAACTTAAGAAACTCACCATGGCCTTCTTTAATTGAAAATTCTTGGACCATTGGCTTGTCCAAATCTTTCTTTCACGTCCCTCCATAAAGTTGCAGCCAAATAAGCAAATATTACACTCTCTGCAATTTCCTTGGAGATGCAATTCAGAATCCAAGATGACACAATGTCATTGTTGTAGTCCCAGGTAGCAAGTGAATCTGGACGAGGAAAAGACCCATCAATGAAGCACATTTTGCGCTTTCTATTTAGTGCCATTTTCATGGCTCTCGACCAAGAGTTGTAATTGAGTTATGTCAGAGGTTGAGTGACAAGAACTAAGCTTGGATGATCAGAGGGGTGCAAGAAGTATGGATCTTGAGGTTGAGCCATCTGGTTGATCAAGAGCCATGTAATTAACAAACAATCAAGAGTAGTAAAAGCAATGACAACAATTAACAATTATACCATGTCATTTCTCATGAAAGAATTTTATTATAAAACCTTTTATAATTGGAAAATAGTGGCGTAAAAGAAATTCATTCAACAATTTGAACATCAAGCAAAAGTACCCTTTAGTTTGTGCATTAAATAATGCAAATTAGCCATGGCTATTATAACTCTCCCTTCAAATGTGAATCCCAACATTAGAGCACTCCCCTCAGCAAAAGCTATAATATCTTAGTCCATGTGTACTTAGACAAGTTTGGTACTACTTTAAGGTCCCAGGAACCATTTGTGTTGCCGAGAAGGCCCTCATGCATAAGTTAGCACTTAATCCAAAACAAACTTTTCTAACACTGTTGTAGCAATCAGGACCGCTATAGCAGTTAGGGTTTCCATGGGAAGAAGGCGGATTCTTTAGAGCCGCTATAGTGATCTATGCATTTACTTGAGTATCCCCAGGACCGCTATAGCAGTTCCCCCTCGACTCTAGAACATTGCAAAATGATGTATTTTTTATTAGTGATACCCTCCACCGTATAAATACCTTCCCATTATGCGTTTTTGTCATAAAAACGCAACCCTAGCTCTCTTAAATCTCTTTTCCTCCCCTTACTCTCAACCCTACTCAATCTTATCTCTTTCAAGCTCCAAGGTAAGGGATTTTTTTATGGTTTATGCCCTGTTTCTCTCCTCCCTTTTCATGTTCTTGAGCTTGGAATATTATAGTTTCTCATTGTTGTTAAGTTTGGGTATTCCCCCAATGTTCATAGAGTAGTTTTGGAGTTGTTCTACAGTTATTATAAATTATTCACAGATTTTGTTGTTGTTATGACAAACGTTGGTGTCATCCTTGTCCATGAAGTTCCAATGGTGTTAACACCATTAGTTCCCCTCTTCAGCTAAGTGGGTTTAATACTATGGCCTTTAGTTTGGTCATTATAAATATTTTCCTAACTCTATGGCACAAATGCTTGATTTGTAGACTATTTTCAAGACAAATATGAATGATGGAGGATTTTGTCAAGATTATGAACTATATCAAGATTTGAGCTTTTGTGTTTATCAATTTATCATGAAAATATATTAGAAAATTCATAGAATCATGCTTGTTATTAAATTAATTTTGAGGATAGCTTGAATATGAGTATGTATGTTTAGAGATGACATGATTACCCAATGTTATGATAGAGGATTTTGTCAAGATTATGAACTATATCAAGATTTGAGCTTTTGTGTTTATCAAATTATCATGAAAATATATTAGAAAACCTATAGGACCATGCTTGTTATTAAATTGATTTTGAGGATAGCTTGAATATGAGTATTTATGTTTAGAGATGACATGATTACCCAATGTTTTCAATATATATGAGATTTTTACTTGTAAGTTGAGAGTTAAAGCATAGTTAAGAACTTTTAGAGCAAGATTACCCCATTGTCATGATTTTAAGACTAGACGGTAGCTATACAGAAATAGACAATGAGTTAATACCTATGAGAGATCATTAACCTTGATACCAAGTTATCCATCAGAGAACAATCTCACCATATCAGAAAATTAGATATGGAACCTAGTTAGGTGTCCAAATCAGAACCTAATGAGGTACCTATAGAGATAAGAGTGATTCAGATATTATTATTGTTATCCTATATATGTATATGCATAACCAGAGATTTTTGTTTCTCTATTAGATTACTATTATTTATTATTTATAGAAAATGCTGATTTTGAGATTATTATGTATGTAAATGTAAAAATGGTTTCAAAGCTAATGCATTTAATATTATGATTATATGTATTTTTGTTTATTGTTCCATACAGGGGTTACAAGTGAGAAACTACTTGATTACTATATTTATATACATGTATTTAATTTAATTTTCAAAACCTTACTATATTAAGAAAATAAATTATTGATAATAATAATAATAATTTATAATAATTATTTTCAAAAATTAAAAATTACATATTTCTAAGCTACTTATTTTGTTATATTAATATATATAGAATATAATTTTTTATTAATTTTTATATAAAAATAAACTACAGAGAATATAAAAGAAGAATTTTGTGATGTTACAATAAAAATACACATTAATATTGTATGAGAAGAACATGTAATAACTTTTCAGTACAACACAAGTTTCAAATATCCATATCATTATATGAGATGGAGGAATTATTACGTATTCTTGTAACACTATATGTAAGGTTTTTTTTTTTTTTTTTGATAATCAACGGGGCTATAAACCCAACAAGACAAGAACACTAGCTACACAGAATCCTGGTAAAACTGGTGCTAGAAAAGTCGGCAAAAAAAAAAGCAAGGGAAAGGAAAAGGGAACATTTGGGAAGAACACAGCATCTCAATTAGCAAGGGAGTGACCATAATTGGCAAAAAGATCCGCGCACCTGTTACCTTCACGGAATACGTGGCAAATGCGAACCTCCTAGTCTTGGCCAAAAAGATTCTGAATGACTTTAACAAGAGGAGTACATCACCCCTCTCAATAAATTGAATTGCAACCTTAGAGTTTATTTCCAAAATGACCCGGGGCAGATGCAAATCAAAAACCATTTTAAGCCCAACAATTGTGATAGAGGAGTGACCCAGCCTTGAATTAAAAGCTTTAACAAAATTACCATAAGATTCTACTGACTGGAGTTATAAAATAACATTCTCAAGTCTTAATTAACAGTAAAACTCACCATTAATTAAAGGAATATATATATTTCCCAGTAATATGATAAATATCAATAATCTCCCTTGAAGTTTTCCACGATGACAATTAACTCAATTTTTTTTTATTTCAGAAAACTACCGTACACCCCACCCCAGCAAAGGGAGAGAGCCAAGTTTCTATTAAGAATATTCTATCTAAATATTCCATATCAATCAAAGTTAGTTTTTGCTTTCCAGGAGTATTCACTGGGATGCAAGTCCTGTATGCCCATTTATGTGGTAAATATTGGTCACAAGTTTTTAAATTACAATTTTCAAATTGAGAATCGAACCATCAACATTTAGTTAAGGAATGAAAGAGTCTTTACTACTTACCTCTGCTCATGGTTCAACCAAAGCTAGTTTCATGTAACCTTTTTTTTTCCTTCTAATAAACTGGAAGACATGGGATAGTGTTGGGCAGCGAAAGTAAACAAATACAAGAACTAACTCTCTCTCAATAGAGGAAACAACGCAAGAAGAAAAATAATATAAAGGAAACAAAATTTAACGTGGTTCGACCTTAATTGCCTACATCCACGACCCTAAAGAGTTCCAAATCTTTCACTATTCGCAACTTTTGAACGATTGAAGTTGCAAACCATTCTTACAAATATTTCTTCATGTAGACAACTCCTAAAAGCTACCCATATGGATCACTCCCACTTTTGGAGGATAATAAAACTCAAATAACCAAAGCCATATTTATAGGCAAAAATACTAGCAATACTTCTAGTTCTTAGTGATGTGGGAATTTGGGTTAAATCCTAACAAATTCTCCCTTAATCCAAAATCCTACCAAAAGCTGGATGCAATAACTATCTCCACAAACATTCTTCTTGCAAAACTTGTATTTCACGAGTATTCAATGGAGTAAATAAGAGTCATACCTACTCCCTTAACTTATACCGCCGCTACACACGAAACACGCCTCTTGGCTTCTACTTTGCTAAGAAGACTTTCGATACAAGCTCTCTTCACTTGTCCGTCGCTCCACGGAACACGCCGCTGACCCCGTCTTACCAGGAAGACTTTCAACATAAGGGACCTCATAGATCCAAAAACTACAATTCTAATCAACACTCAACCAAACCCAACCGACCCAAACCCTAGGCTCTGATACCACTTGTTGGGCGCGGAAGCAAACAAATACAAGAACTAACTCTCTCTCAATAGAGAAAACAATGTAAGAAGAAAACAATATAAAGGAGACAAAATTTAACATGGTTCAGCCTTAATTGCCTACATCCATGACCCCTATAAGGAGTTCTAAATCTTTTATATCGCAACTTTAAAAAAGTTGCAAGTCATCCTTACAAATATTTCTTCATATAGACAACTCCTAAAAGCTACCCATATGCATTACTCCCACTTTTGGAGGATAACAAAACTCAAATAACTAAAGTCATATTTATAGGCTAAAATACAGCAATACTTCTAGTTCTTAGCGATGTGGGACTTTAGGTTAAATCCCAATACATAGTTATAAGAGGAAGAAATATTGAGATGATGACAAGTAAAAGGAAGAAGCTGAACGAATGCAAAGGGCCCCATGCATCATGTCTTATGGATGATCTTATTTCATAATATATATATATATATATATATATATATATATATATATATGCATGTTTACCTTCATTACATCACCATAAAATAAATTAAAACAGCCACAAAAAGGAGCAACAGAGCTCAGTAACCATAAGATTTGGATGAGAATGAAGAAAAGTTTTTTTTTTTTCATGTTGAAACACATCCAAATACATACTGATTTTATGGTGCAAAAAGATACAAAAACGGCATAGGTTTACCACAACCTATCGTAATTCAACCCCGTTAAATTTAAATAACTAATAAAAATTATTTTAATATAATTTTTTATATAGTATAGGATGAAAAATATAAGAAAAGATTAAAATGTTTGAAAAATAAAGTATTATATATTTTTTAATTTTATGTTTGAATAAATTAATAAATAATTATTAAAAATTAAAGAAAATAATAAATTCTATTTAATGTAAATTATAATTTAAATAATAAAAATTAATAAGTCTTAAATATGTTTTCAGTACCTAAAAAATAAATGAATTTTGTGTTTGGTCACTAAAGAATTTTCTATTTGATTTTAGTTCAAACATTTGTAAAGTTGCTTTGTTTTAGTCCTGAAACAAAATATTTAAAAAAATTTGAATTGAAACTAAAAAAATTCAAGATTTGATTATTTTTTTTAGAAATCAAAAACACATTTAATGCAACAAATATTTATTAATTGAATTAAATATGTTTTAGTCTTTGAAACCTAACCATTTTAAAACCAAACAAAAAATACTTTAGGACCCAAAACTAGAATTCACTTACTTTTTAGAGACAAAAAACTTATTAAAATCTTATTAAATTTTATTATTTAAAATTATAATTTATATTAAATGTAATTATTTAAGCCCTCTTTTTTATTTCTTATAGATATTCTTTATTGGAGACAATTCTGTTCAACCATTTCAAATCCATAAACAATGTTGTTCTCCTATTAAACCAATTACCTAAGCCTTGAACCTAAACTCATAGATTAATTAAGAGAAAGAAGCATTTGTCACTTCAACTTATGATACGACTATGGGAGGTTAATATACAACATCATTTCCAAGGGCTAGGTTTTTTGTTTTGAGTGTTGTTTATTGCAAAACTTGACATTTATATGTCAACAACAAATAATTAATAATTTTCTTATGCAGGAGGCCAAACTACTTTAAACCAAGTGTCATTGACAAACTAAAGAGTTTGGATGTCAGCCTTTGCTTTTCCAGATCTTGATTTAGGAAGCGAAAATCTACTTCTCTTGGATTCTACAGGAAAATCACGTGTCAAACTATTTTTAATAGAATGAGGATAGAATGATGTGCGATGTGATTTGTGTGTTGCGGATGCAATGTTGATTGATAAGTTAAAATGTATAAAAATTGCAGAAATGTAAAAGAATTGATTGACAAAGTGTAAATAAAGTACACAAATTGTAAAGAAATTAACGAAGTCTAATCCTAAGAAAGCAAGAAAATAGGGTTGAGAACAATACTTAGTGGACTTTGGACTCTGTTTTGTCATATGGGTGACGTTTGTAGAGTGAGTGTGTGAGTAAAAACTCCAACTCTTTACAAATGTATAGAAATGCTATTTATAAACATCCTAGGATTCTAAGATCTTGACACTTGTCTTGGGCTATGTACATGGATATTAACCACGCTTCTTTGACAATTTCTTTGTTTGTTATACACTCTTTTCATTGAAAAGTCACCATTTGTCATGCTTCTTAAGCCTCTGCGATATCCTGATAACCGTCAATAACCGTCAATTGACTAATGTCTATCTTGAAATCATTGTGACAATCCTCTCAAAATCTTCAAAATTTTCTAAGTCTTCAAATGACCAATTATCCTTTTTGACTATTTATGAGAATTCGTCATCATTAGCTTCTAATTTAGGCTTTGCTCTAATTAACTCCCACAAGTGTTCGACATGTTAACTGACAAGCTTAAAACTTTGTCAATTTTGTATAGTTTTGTTAGTTCTAACATGCCAAACTCTTGACTAACCTTTGGGTATCCAAGGTCGAATGCCAATTCGACAATCTGACACTTGATAAAATTTGGTGCCAATAGGTGTACTTTTCAGTATTGGAGCTATGATTGATTCTCGATTGATCTCATTTTATATATGTGGTTGCTATATTCCTTCTCTAGCTAGTATTACTCATGGCTGGAGATCAACTTGTTTCCCCATTTATTGAAAAACAAATGTGTTGGTGTTGGCACCAAATTTCACTAAGTGTCAGGTTGTCAAACTGGCATTTGACTTCGACTAAAAGTTCAGGTCAATTAAGGTTTGGCGTGTTAGGATTGACAAAGTTGTGTAAAATTGGCAGAAGTCTTTGATTTGTCAAACAACATGTCGAAACTCAAGGAATGCCATTTGTGACGAAGCTGGAATACACGAGTTGGCAAGACAACATTGACAAAGTTTTTATTTGACGTTTGACAAGTCGAAGTTGAAGTTAGTCATTTGAGACTTAGAAGATTTAAGATCAAAGGGAGATCAGTAAGACAACTAAGAGCTAATGACAACTAATTATCATGCTTGGAGTTCGACAAGTAGAAGTGAAAGTTTCTTACTTGAAGACTTAGAAAATTTTGAAGGTCTTAGGGGACTTCAATATGACCCCAAGACAGACATTCGTTAATTGATGGTTATGAAGATTACTAGTGGTTATTGACAGATGATTACCAAAGACATGACAAAGTGGTGACAAAGAATGAATGACAAACTAGAAAACCGTCAAAGCCACATGGACAACATCTAAAGGCAGCTAAGGACAAGTGTCAAGATCGTAGAGTCTTAGGTTGTTTATAAATATTAGTTCTATATAAATTGTAAAGGGTTAGAATTTTTACTCACACACTCACTTTTATACGTCTCCAATGATAGAATAGAGTCTTGAGTTCACTGAGTAATTGTTCTTAATCCATTTTCCTACTTCTTAAGATTAATCTGTCTTTAATTTCTGCCTTTAATTCCTTTATAATTTCTGTACTTATTTACATTTATCAATCAATTTACATTCTACAAGTTCTTCTTCTTCTTCTTCTTTAATTTGTCAAACATAACATTCACACAATCACAACACAAATCACGCACATTACATTCCATTCCATCTTCATTTCATAAAAAATAATTTGACACTCGATTCCTTTTAGTGGAGAATCCAAGAGGAGTAGCTTTTCGCTCCTCAAATCAAGATCTTGAAAAGCAAAGGCTGTCATTCTAAGTTTGTCGATATATGCTTGGTTTAGAGCAATTTGGCCTCCTGCATAAGGAGATTGTCAATTATTTGTTGTTGACAATATAAGTGTCAAATTTTGCTATAAACCGTCGGTAAGTAATCCCTCTTTATAAGTAAAATATTTCCTTAGGTTGAACTTTTGTCTTCGACTAATAATTGTCTAACTTTCAACCTCATATAATAAGCCTCGAACAAACGTATCCTGAAAAGAGCTAGACAGTGTAGGGAAGCCATTTGATGATGGATATGCTAGATTTATCGATAGAGTAATGTTCAGGTTCTATAAACAGACCAAGACCAATTGAATGGAAGGGCCTGCTGGGCTAGCTATGCCTAAAAACCGCCACTTCAAAAATCGATTGAGAATTGTTACGAACCACTCGAGAGCCAGAATTAGCCAAACTGGTCAACGATTTTTTTTTATATAAAAAAGATGCAAAATGACATCGTTTTTGGGCTTTTTTTAAAAAAAAAACAAAGCCTAAATCTCATTTTTCCTAATTCTTTTCCTTTTCTAATATGCAAAGCAGTAACTTAAGAGATTTGATCCATATGAATAATGTTTATTTTGATTAAGGGATGAATTATGTTATTTTCTATGGTTTTGTTGATACCTAATTTAATTTTTAGTTATTTTATGACATATATTTTATTTTATATTTTTATATATTTATATAAATAGAGATTTTATTATATATCGATTATATTGGGTTGATCAATTGAATGGTTAACCTGAACCCTTACCTTGACCAACTTGATATTCAGTCTTTTAGAACCTTGATAGTGCTAAATATGACTAACATTATTCATCAAAATTATTGTTAAAATTTAAGGAAGGTGATTAAATAAATTATAAAAATAAAAATATATTTTTATATGTAAAATAACTCATAAAATTTATCTATATATTTTTATTCTCTCTTCATTATTCCTTACCCAAACATATCTTAAATAGTTAATTTACTAAATTTTATGGACTAAAATAAAATATACATAATTTTAAGAATTAAAATAAACATATAACTCAAGTCTTATATAAGCCACCTGATAAATGCCACTACCTAAATGTTGTCTCATCATTTGTATCTATCTAGCCAAGGACACTTACGCGGTGACTTACACTCCCTGGTCCTTTTGTCCTATGCAATCATATTCACCATGAAATCAAATTTGAGCCCACAGAAGATTTTTTTACGAGAGGATTATCATTTTGACTTTTAAATAATTATATTACTGATAAAATAATTTTTAAAATAAATTATATTTATTTATAATTTTCTAAAAATTTAATTTGTTTGATAAATTTACTTAAATATCATTTAAATATTATTTTTATTAATGAAAGTGATTACATATTATATTTTTTGTTCAAATAGTATATTAGTCTACAAAACAATGCCTGTTATATCAAGTTGGCACCGTAGAATTACCACTTAAACTCTAAATGATCATATATTTAACAAAATAATTTTTAGAATGATCACTTTTGGTAATGAAAATAGAGATTAATTTATATTTAAAGTGAATTTAATTTAGGGTTCAGGTGGTGGCATGTGTAACGTGGCTTATAATCAATTACTAAAGAACTTTGTCTTAGAATTATTGTTACATATATAAATATCTAAAATGATAATATCAAATATATACATTACGTTAATATAAAACATGTATATATACATTAGCGAATAATGATTTTCCTACATTAATTATAATATCAATTTATTTTAATAAATTAATATATTCAAACAATTATATATATATATATATATATATATATATATATATATATATGGGATCCATTTATACTACTTGTAAGTCTTGTACACTTATACCTTTTAATAACTCTTCATGGAAATTGAATTTAATTATTCTAAATGTTGAATTATGTGATATTATATTGATGATTAAATTGTCAAATTTCATAACAATCGGACAACAACCAACATGTATTCTAATGTTTGATATTTACATCTATTTTCAAAAATATACTGTCCTTTAAAATAAAGTGGCACGATGAAATATCAAATCATTTTTAAATTATATGAAAATGGTATGATGAAAGATCAAATCATTTTTAAACCATATTTGATTAATTTGATAAGAACTTTGAATTCAATGGTTGGATTGATGAAATTTTATACCCATAAAAAATTATTGAAGGGTGTAAGTATATCAAGACTTACGGCTAGTGTAAATGAATCTCCACCCATATGTGTGTGTGTGTGTGTAAATATAATTAAATTACAAACAAGAAAACAATACAATTGATAAAATTAAAATCAATAAATGGTTTTGTAATATTCAAACAATTTGATATAAGACTAAAATCAATCAATTTGAGACTAAATCTATCTACATGATACATAATGCTTTTCTAATTCAATCAATGTGGGTTTATATTTTAGTGTATAAAATTATTATTAACCAACCAACTTATCTCATTTTAATGTCGATATTTAAATTAAATATGTAATTTATTGAAATTTATATCTCATTGTTATTGATTGATTCCTTACCTCTGGTTAATAAAATCCTTTAAATAATAAAATTACCTCTTATACATCAATTTTTATGTAATTTCAAATTAAATTTAACTTAAATAAGATTTTGTGTCATAAATTAATTAGTTTCTTATATGTCAAATATATTTTCTTTAACATTGAATATCTGCATAGCCCTGAGTGTTGGATTTGAATGATTTTCTTATAAATATTAGTAACTCAATTAAGTAATATACCAAATCAATACATTGTATGAGTGATAACTAATATATATACATATACATTATATTACATGGGTAATAATTTATCTACCATGTAACTATTAATTTATATCAAATTGAAATTCATAAAAATTATAAATATATCCTGATCAAAAGTAATTTTTTAACTTTGATTTGGATTACTTATTAATATTTTATATTTTTATAAATTATTTTTTGAATCTTACAATATTCCTTTTGCATATTTATGTCCATTAGATTAGGTACTTTAAATTTTAGTAGAAAATATTATTTACTTTTTAATAAATGATAGTATATTATGGATAGAATAGCTAGAAGAGCTTCGGGATGTCAAATTCTATAAAGACTTTTAACTTATGCTACGAGTTCATATTAAAATCTTATTTAACATAATGATATTTATGTGACAAAATAAAATTAGTATTAGAGCAATTTTCTCATAACCCACCCAGGTGACTAGTACATGAGGGATTAGGTCCCATGGAACCTACTCACTAAAAAAGAGCCATGAACCTTGGCCTTCTTATTGGCCTTTGACATTGCCCTGCACCCCATTAAACCACTCTCAAGACCGATCGTTGTGTCTATCACCTGAGTATAGTCCATGGTTCCATGTGGGGCTAAACTGAGGAACGTATCTTGGGCAAACCCTAAACAAAACGTCACACCCTCAGCTGTCTCTCGGTATTATGCTAGAAGCCTGTGCCAGATAAGTGAAACGCTCATCATACTCTAACTGTCATGTCGACTCTATATGAATCTCCGCATGACGACTTCCTTAACTGTTCCCAAGGAAGAGCTAGCGATCTCATGCCTCTGTCGAACTCCTGAAACTATAACTCTACTTGCCTTCCAAGCTGGAAGCCAGTCAACTCCACCGCTTCTCTGAAGAACAATGGATGACACTAACTATCTTCTCCACTTGCTTGAGGAATTCCTAGGGATCCTTAGTTGTCAACGCCCGTTGAAGGTGGGCGAGTCCATCATCTTGAAACGCTCCAAGTGAAACGCTCCAAGGTTGAGGCGTTTGTATCTCTATTAAGTTTGCTACCCTCTCTTCAAAAGCCCTAAGGCAAGCACTGTCACTCGATGCGTCGTTCCTATGATGATGGTGAAGGCGTGAAGGGTGTACAGGTGGCATGGTCACACTTGTAAAATGGAGGACATATAACAAGATCATGAGTGCTAAGAAAAGACAAACTCTTAGTGAACCTAGACATGACTGACTATTTCCTAAAAGCCTCAAATAGCACTACATCAATGCAAATGGGCATACTTCTATTTACATAGATGTCGTGTTATTTGTGGACACTTGTTCTAGTAATATGTAGGGAAACTTATTACTTTGATACCACTTTGTCACAACCCACCCAGGAACGTGACTACGTAAGGGATTAGGTCCACACGGAAGCCTCTAGTAATGTGACAAACTAATATGTATAAATAAATCAAATATATTCAAAATATCTCAAGTTTAACTAAATTCTATAATTCTGAAAATATCTCCAAAACATAAATCCTAATAAAACTGCATAATAATTATAATCTGGGTAGAAGCCAAACATAATTAATAAAATAACTTATATAAATTAAATAAAACCATATTATGCATACATGGGATCCTCTACACAATTATTGGAGCACTACCAAACTAACATAACCTATAATAAGCTTCACTCTAAAGCAAAACTCATCAAAAGATGCTACAACAATCCTAGAAAGATCCTATGGTGCAACTGAACCTATAGTTGTATCTGGAAGAAAGGAAAAGACATAGATGAGTTCATCAAAACTCTGAGTAAGCCTTACTCACAACCCATATGAGACGACAACAAAAATATATAACATATATATGCAGTGATATAAAATATTTTATATATGATTACATATAATTATCCTGAAAATAATAATTTAACTAAATCTATGGCAATAACTAGTAGAGAAACATGAATTATTATGCACATTAATATTAATTGAATAGCTTAATCTGAGTCAATGGTTAATCTGATGGGTACCTAATTAGGTCCTATAAATAGACACCACATTGGGTTCCTTACTGTGGGTGAGCTAGTCCTCTCCTACCACTTGGTACCAAGATTAACAATCAATCATGTAGTCGTTAACCCGTTGATCTATTTCTCACTAATTATTGGGTAAAAACTAATAGCAACAAAATTTATTGCTCTTACCTTTCATACAAAACTAGGTTCATGAAATTTTTTGACTGATAAAATAAATCTAAATCATACATACAACAAGTATGGTCCCATGAGCTTTCTAAAATAATAATTTTTCATAATAACTACAAAATAATAATTTTCTAAAATTTCTATAATCCATAAAAGCATATTCCTTGGCATAACTCATTCTGAAAAGTCATAAACAATTTATATGTTGCTAGAAAATATAATAATGACCAAAAATATGGTCATAAACTTAAACCAACTCATCGTTGGTATTCGAAATACTTCCACTAACAATTTGATTCTGGAGTGTTGGAATAGCGGGTCACTCCAAATAATATAATGAAAATATAAATAATTTGATTTAATCACCCAAACTGAGTTTGGGATGATAGGAAAAAGAATATTATGAAAAAATTATATTGATAGTATCCAAACTCATAGACTAAATAAAAAGGAGAAGGAAGGCAAAATTCCATGAATCCTAACCGGAAGGATCCACACCGCACAAGTGCCTTCGCGTACACAATCAACAGTAGGGTAGACGCATATGTACTGAGTGTGTAACAATTGGAACGAACTACAGCGTCCCGTGCTTCTTGTTACGTGTGTGTATATATATATATATATATATATATATATATATATATATATATATAATAGTAATAATAATAACACCAATAATAATAATAATAATAATGATAATGATAATGATAATTAACATACCAATAAACTTAGTATTAGGGATATTACATTTTCTTATTAGTGTTCATATTAAGTAATAGAATATATAATGAATCATTCCATGATATCATAATTATTTTTTATTTAGTTAATATATTTTAATATATATCATGATACCTCATATATATATTATACAAATAATTGCATTAGATATTTGTTTTAATAAATTATTTGAATAATAAAATTATACAAAATTATATTCTAATTCAATTCAATTTTTAATATAACTTTACTCAATTAATTTCTTACTCTCATACATACCACGGGTAATAAACTAGTTATACATAAAAAGGAGTTTGACTTTGATAAACTTATAGTGTAAAAAAAATTTATAAAATCATTCAATTATATTTTATCATGTCAATAAATATAGTTAATTAACATTCATTCTACTACATTAAAAAAATATATTTATAAGATGATCTAATTGAATAATAGTATAAAAATATATTTAAATTGAATCCTTAAAAAAATTGTTAAAACCAGCGATTTGTGAATCAGACTATGGTCGATCTTTAGATTTTTTTTTTTTCAATTTATCCTTTTAAAAGAATGCATGCAGAACGCGTGCTTGACAAATGACAACTCATTTATTGGGGGGCTTCCCAAAATATGAAGTGGTCCACAACAATAAAGTTTACTGTGGACACGGTGTCGTACACGACTGCCCCTGCGGAAAAGCATTCATGGATTAATAGACTTTGGTTTGGTTTGGCAGCGGGGTCACTTCATTTTTTAGCTGTGTAGTGTTTTTTCTTTTCTTTTAAGGCTAAATATTCAAATACGTCAGCTTATATAGTGAGATAAGTTAATCCTTTAATTTTTAAAAATTTTAAATTAATCCTTCACATTTTAAAAGGGAATAAATTAGTTCATTTATATAATTAAAAAGAGGAACAAATTGGTACATTAATACATTATGGCAATATGAAGGATCAATTTATCCTTTTTTTGAAATATGAAAGACCAATTTAGAATTTTCAAAACTTAAGACTAACTTGTCCCCAAATACAAATCTAAGATATGGGTATTTAGTCTTCCTTTAAAAAAAGTCACTCTTGTAAAAAATTATTGTAGTATCTAATAAAATGACAAAAATAGATACATATATTAATAAAGAGTAATTTTTAATTTATTATTATTAATCAGAATATGGCCATATTAATATTTTAAATTTAAGAGAACAAAAGCTAGCTTTAAAAAATCAACTTTAAATTTTTCTATTGTTTATGTTTGTTAGCACTAAATTTTATCAAGTTTCATATCATTAAACTGGCATTCGACCATATCAAGTTGATAGTCATTGTGAAAATGTTGATAATCTTTCGTTGATCATTCGACATGATGAGCTCTACGGAAGTCATTTGTGACGAAACTTGAGTACCTAAGTTGACAAGTTGACACTGACAAGGCTTTCATGCTCGAGGTTGACAAGTCAAATTAGAGTTTGTCATTTGAAGACCTAGAAAATTTTGAAGGTTTCGAGGGCCGTCATAGTGACTCTAAGGCAAGTGTTCGTCGATTGATAGTTATTGATGATTTCCAGTTATGACAGATGCTTAGTGGATGTGTGACAAAGTAGTAACTTCTCAATGATAAGAGCAAATGACAAACTAAGAAACCGTCAAAGCCACATGGACAACATAAAGGTTGAGTGACAAATGTCAATATCCTAGAATCTTGGGTTGTCTATAAATACTAATTATGTACAAATTGTAAAAGGTTGCAATTTTCCTCACACACTTACTCTCAAAACGTCACTTGATAACAAAACGGAGTCTAAAGTCCACTGAGTATTATTCTCAATCCATCTTCTTACTTTTTTAGGACTAGACTACCTTTAATTTTGTACTTTATTTACAATTTGTCAATCAAACACTTTACATTTTGTAAATGATTTTTTTTAATCTGCCAAACATTGTATTCATGCAATCACAACACACAAATCATGTGCCTTTATCTCCCAAGGACATCAAAACTAATAAATTATTTGTACAGTATATTATTTCATTTTCATATGGTTGATGATACAAGTTTTCTTTTTAAAATAATCACAAGTTTAACACCTCATTTACACACACTCATAATAAAAATGAGTCTTATTGATTTTATTTAATATATACTCACCCATGTTAGACTTATAGGTCCCTATATTATATTCAGAATTATTTTGTCCTCTAACTAGGGTTCCTCTCTATTTAAAGAACCAGAGAATACCCTGCAAATTGCAAAACATACAAAGTTTCTCATCCTAGCTACAACAGTCACGATGAGACTAGTGGCACTCCTTTTCTTTCTTGCTACAATTTTAGCAACATGTCATGGCTCAGACCATGGCCTAAACTTCCAAATCTTCCCTCTCCGAATGAAAACTGGCTTAGGTGGCCACTACATTCCTGAAATATCTTGCAAAAGTTGGAGGCTTGCTGTGGAAGCGCACAACATTATTGATTGGAAAACAGTTCCACAAGAGTGTGAATGGTATGTAGGGAACTATCTTCTTGGCAAGCAATATAGGGAAGACTCCAGAAGAGTTGCTCAAGAAGCTTATCGTTATGCTAAGAGCCTCAACCTCAATGGGGATGGCAAAGACATATGGGTGTTTGACATAGATGAGACTGTATTGTCTAACCTGCCATATTATGCTCAGCACGGGTTTGGGTATGTATACTCTTCCCTTTTCTTTTTGGATCTACGTCTTTTCCTTTTTTATATTAGAAATTATGTTCCATATAGGTTCAATTAACTATCTTTGGTATTGAGTTTAGGTTTTGACCCAATAATCAAAAGCAGAGGTTTGCAAATTTTGGAAATAATCAATCCGACGTCTAATAATAAAAGGAAAAAGACGCATTCCTTTGTTACAAATTATCGTGTAATATGAGAGTTTGGGAGCAAATCTTGTCAGTAAATTATATATAAATAGTCAAAATTAAGTGTATGATTGATTTGAGGGTAAAAATGAGATGAAAATTTGTATAAATGAATTTCATATATAATTCTTTACATAGAGCTAATCAATAAAAATTTGTGCTCTAATTTTATTCCCAAATTATCAAATACACCATAAGAGTTATTTAAAGGTAATATAATCACTCAAAACAATATAATGACTTCATGTTTTATATAATTTTAATCATTCATGTAAGATTTAATAGATAAAATTTACTTATTTCATCATATAATTAATCACTTTTCTCACTGCATTCTTTACCCATATTATTGGTAGTAGGAATGCTACACACCTAAGTAAATAAATTGTCTGAATTAATTAGACTGAAAATAAAATAAATAAATATATATATATATATATATATATATATATATATATATATATATATATATATATATATATATGACATGCACAAAAGATAGGTTGACGTACTGCCTTGACCTCTTAGGAAAAAAAATGTAATTCAAATGTTAGGAAACTGAGAAGACTACATAATGCTTATTTCACTATCATAATAAACCACCTCTCATCTAAGTTGTTCCCCCTATATATCTTCGGTCTCACCACTCTCTTTCACTAAAAATATGTGACCTACACTGTGCATGGTTAATTATCACTCCTTCGTCTCGTAATGACAAAACTGCCTTTGAGCCATAAATCATCGCCGTATTAAGAAATTTGAAGATATATATATTTTTGAATAATTTATGTTTGACATAATTATAACTGACATAATAATTCTTTTATTAAAATAGGAAATCACGATAGTCCAAATAAGTGAATAACTAAGATGACACACAAAACGATGCAGTGAAGAGCTAATTTTTCTTATCTCAACGGCAGACAAACACTTCTATATATTTTATTTTGAGCAAATTAAATATAATTTTATTTATCTCGAAAAAATGAATGACAGGGTGGAACCATTAAACGGAACGGCGTTTGTTGAGTGGATGAACCTTGGCATAGCACCACCACTGCCGGAGAGTCTTAAACTGTACAGCAAATTGCTGCGTCGTGGCATCAAGATTGTTTTCTTAACAGGAAGACCAGAGACGTTAAGAGAAATTACAGCTAAGAACCTGAAGGATGCTGGGTACTACACTTGGGAGAAGTTGATTCTGAAGTAAGAATTTAATAATCTTTCTTTTTATCTTATTGGACTATTCACAGTTCTTAAATTGTTTGTGAAAATAATGATAGCTAGGCATCAAGTTGATAACAGATTTTTGTAACTGATGAATCTACTTTGAAGGCATATTTTAGAGATAAGATAACAATAAACTCGTGACCATTATTAGTGATCATGAATGCTTCCATCTATATCAGAAATCATCTCTCTCAAACATTTAAACTCATAAATAAAAATATATGAACATTTTATATAACTCAATTCATGTTTGATTGTTGTAGGGATAATTCCTATCAAAATAGCACTGCAGTTACATACAAATCGGCTGAGAGAAAGAAGCTGGAAGAAGAAGGATACAGAATCGTTGGAAACATAGGAGACCAATGGAGTGATATCTTGGGAACCAACACTGGCAATAGGACCTTTAAGCTGCCCGATCCAATGTACTACATTAGTTAAAGTTCTGCCACTAATCTACTACGTATTTACTAGTATTCCCTCCAATTAAATAAGATATGCAGATGGTTAACCAACCAGCCCTCGTTGTGAGCTTTAGGTGAAACAAAGTCACGCAGGAGATACAAGTTTGTTTTCTCTCTCGCGGTTGTAATAAATTATGTGCTCATGTTGACCAAGATAATATATTATGTGTGTCTTTTTCACTACAAAAAATAAGTAAATTTTTAGCTGTCATATGTCTTGAAAAAGTAAATTACTTAATAAAACAAATTTTCAATGCTTTACTTTTAAAAAAATTAATATCGTGCATGGCACGGGTCACTATGCTTGTTTTTATAAAACTTTGAGTGTCACAATTAGGATATTAGCCATTTGGATAACGTGGTTAAAAAAATGCGTCAATTAAGATTTTCTTTTTTAACATAAGAAATGAATAAATAAACAAGAATATCACCCAATAAATATTACCAATATAGGATTTAATTGAAAAATAATAATATAATATTTAACTTAAAATTGATGTAAAGTACATGGATCAATACCTTAAATTAAAGTTCTCACAATAACATATGAACAAATATTTACATACATTATTACATATCTAGTTTTTCGAAACATTTTTTATAAAAGATATTATTAATTTTTCTTAGTAACATTTAAAAAATGTTGTTAATTTTTTTTAATAACATTTTACAAATAATTCTATATTTGTGGATTATGTTACTAAAGAGTTTTATAACATTTCTCAAATGTTATTTAATTTCAACGATATCATAGTATTAATTTTTATAAAGTTAGCATAGTTGCATGGCCATATGGTGTTTATTCATAAACATTTTTCGCTCATTTTTTACTTGTGAATCCAACAAACACCTCAATAGTAAACCTTTCTATATATGTACCGATGGAATTTCAAATATATCCTATGATATAAATAACAAATGAAATCTCTATGCCTTAAAGATCAATTCAATCCTGAATAAGACATGAGCAATAATAATGAGACGATTGGGTTAGAGTTACCTAAAAGGGATTGAGGATGAGGAAAATCGATTCACAGTCATTTCCTTACTTGAAAGATAATAAAACACAAACACAAAAAATTAGATAGAACTCCAATAAAGATTTCTAGAGATTTACTCCTCATATTCTTTAATAGTTATTCTGTGTTATGGTCTAAATGTAGATATTTAGAAGGAGGGCATTTTCTTGTATTAATAAAGTGATGGATTAAACCACTCATCACAATGAAGCCTATATACAAGTATGGACAGATCCATAACACACTTGAAGATGGGACCTTGGTGTCATCTAATAAAAATTATAATATACAATAAAAAATATTTCGAAGCATTATACCTCTAATAAAATATAATATTTTCCTTAAAATTTATATCAAGTTTAGATTGTTTGTCTATCACAAAAGCATCTAATTCTTTCCTCCTTTTTTATTATGAAAATATAATAAAAAATTAGTAGTAAACAACTACTATATTAATTATGCTATATGTATTTGAAATAAATCATCAAATAAAAAATATAACATATTCAATTTAAAAAGTTACAAGAATAAATATAGTAACCTCTGTTTCTCTTAAAATTATAAACATTTTTAATATAAATCTACTTTTACTTTATATTTACTCCTTATCTCCTCTCTTGATTATTATAAAATATATAAATTTTTATTCTAAAATATAAACTACAGACAAAATAATATTAATAAAACTAAGAAAAATAAATAAAGTCAATTACTTTAATATAAAAGATAATAATCATACTTCAATTTCTTTTTTTTACTCTTTTTTCTCCAATATGACATGAACCACACTCATCTAAATATAAATAGGTAAAAAATTGAAAATAAAAAGATAATATTTGAAATTATTCTTCACTAGCAATTGATTTCAAGAAAAATTAAAAATAATGTAGATGAGTTTTTTTCTATATAAAAAAAAATGGATTCACCCGGCCCACCTAGCTAGAACAAGGAGCTACAAGCCTACAACTAAGTTGGGGAAAAAAAAAGCATTCAATGGTGAGGCATTACTAGAAATCCGCGGATATTGATGAATGTTACCGATGGGTACGAACGTCGTAACTACCGAAATATCCGACGGGTTATAGTATTTTTCTAATTTAAACAAATTTATATAAATACCCATCGGTCTATCTGCGTAAACATAGGCCAATTGGTTACATGGCGCGCATTATTCCAGGGGGTATAATATTTTGTTTTTCAATAATATTTTTATCAACTATTACGATAGGTATACCGAAGGTAACTTCTTTAATTTAGATTTTTCTATTTTGTCATTATATTACCGACGAGTGTATCGACTCTTGTTATTTAATTTATTTTGTAATTAATTTGTATTAAATATAACCGAAGGGTATATTGACCCCGTTATTTAATTTATTTTGTAATTAATTTTTATAAAATATAACCGATAGATATACCAGAGGTACGGATTAAATTATTTTCTTATTAAATTATCGACTACTTACCAATGGGTATTTAATTTGATTTTGTAATTAATTTTTATTAAATATAACCGACGGTATACCAGAAGGTATTGATTAAATTAATTTTTTTATTAAATTACCAACTACCTAACCGACTTGTTTTATTTGACTTAATAATTAATTTTTATTAAATATTACCGATGGGTATACCAAAATTATTTGAAATTGCCACGCACCCTTTCGTATTTCCGCATGTCGTCGATAAAATCGTTGGTCATTACTGGCACGAGAAATACATCGTTCCATTAAACGCGTACCCATCGGTAATCCGGTACTTTCCTTGACGTGAGCCTCCTTCTTCCCATTCCATCAATCTCTCTCTCTCTCTTCACTCCCTCTTCTTTCTCTAAAACCGCCGCCATTGTTTTTGCCACGTGCGCCGCTCAGAGCTCCGTTCGAGATTCTGAAACTTCCATTGCGATCTAGGGGCCTTGGTGAGCATTTTAATCGGTTTAGCTTTTTTTTTATTTAATTTACTTTTTTTATTCATTTGTGGGTGTCCATAGTGTTGTGTTTTATTGCGTTAGGGAGCAATTATGGTTGTTATGTTGTTAATGTAGGGGTTTTGTTTGGGTGTGGTAGCGATTGTTAATTTAAATTTTTCATATTCGATTTTCAGGATTGGATTTGGTTGAAGAAGAAACTTTCACAAGTTTTGTATTTTTTGACATGCTCTAGAGATTAGTAACTAAATCTTTGTTATTTATACGTTGAATGATTTAATATGTATGTAGGATATATAGAGACTTATGTTTTCTAGGATAGAGTTGTAGGAACTGGGGATTGCATGACTGAGGGGAAAGGCGTAGAGGTTCTTCCCTTGTTTGCATTGTTTGCTGTGGGATTCTTTGTGTTTGCGAGATTGCATGATACATGTTGTGGAGTTATAAGGGATGCGCAATAGAATGGTTTTTAGGATTATATAAATTGTATGTAATTATGAAAATGTTATGTTTCACTATATCTATTATGTTATTGATCTTTATAATAATATTTATAATTGTTGAATTGACTAAAATATTGATGACGGAAACTCCTAATTTAAGGGAATACTGTCAAAATTTTTTAAAATTTTTTTTAGAGATAAAAGATTAAAAAAAATTCGCTAAGGAAATAAGATTAAAAAAAGGATTAAAAATAACTATATTAAAAAAAACAAAGAAAATTAATTCAATGTGTTTTAAAGTAGTAATTTGGGCCTTGCGTTAAAAAATTATATGGCTATAGTTGTATTGAAATATATGGTTGGAAGAAATTTACAAAGTTTCTTGTTTGGGACATGAATATTTGTTATTTTTTTAAATATAAAAGAGGCTTCTATTTTAAAGTCAGAGTGTATAACCATGGTGATTTAGAAAAAGATTATTCAAGATATAATGAAGACACTATCCAAGATTGTGAAGTTAGCAATGATGACACTGAAAGGCCTGTAGCATCTGAGAATCATGTACATTTCTTGAAATTGCGGTGCACCTTAAACAAATGCACATAATCCTCAGGGGTTACAAGCCTTTCAATGTCATCATTGCGAACTTCACAATCTTGGATAATGTCTTCATTATATCTTGAATAATTCATTTCTAAAGCACTATGGTTATACACTCTACTTTAAAATAGAAGACTCCTTTATATTTAAAAAATAACAAATATTTGTGTCCCAAATAAGAACGCTTTTTAAATTTCTTCTAGCCATATATTTCAATACAACCATAGCCATATAATTTTTTAAAGGCGGGCTCAAATTACTGTTTCACTATATTTATTCTATTGTTGATCTTTATAATAATATTTATAATTGTTGTATTGACTGAAATACGTAACGATGGAAGCTCCTAATTTAAGGGGACATGCTATCGAAATGTTGTTAAATTTTTTTGTATGAATAATAGATTAAATAAAAGTAACTATGTTTAAAAAAACTTAAAATCCAATTGAATTTGTTTAAAAATGATAATTTAAATAAAACTTAAAGAGGAATTGAATGTGTTTTAAAGATCAATTAAAAGAAATATATGATGACAGAAACTCCTAATTTAAAAGGATATGCTGTCAAAATTTTTAGAATATTTGTTGAGAGAATAAGATTAAAAATAATTGTACTTAAAATTTAAATAGCAATTGAATTTGTATTTGAAAATAATAACTTTCAATCTTTACAAAATTGTAGGGTCTAGGGTTAATCACAAGCGCAATATTACCTTCAAATTGATCATGGATGTATGATAGATTGCATCCTAATAGAGGGGGATTAAACGAATTTTATAGTAGCGTTGAAGAATTTATGAGTGTGGCATGTAAAACACAACAGTTCATTAATGAAGCAAAAGTTAGATGTCCATGTAATAGGTGCAAATGTAGGAAATATCTGAATGATGATACAATAAGGGTTCATTTGTACAAGTGGGGATTCATGCCTGACTATTGGGTTTGGACCGAGCATGGGGAGATAGTTAATGCATGGAACCAAGTGGGTATGTTTCAAACTGGAAGTAGTTTTGGTGGGATCCATATAACTCAGCATGACGTGGGTAATGTGCTATGGAGGATAACCTAGCTAGGCATCATGAGATGGTGTTTGATGCTGCTCTTGAATTTGCTGCTCGTTATTCACAGCCTTCAATAAAGGAGCCCAACCAAGATGCCGCTCGTTTTATAGTCTACTAGAAGCTCCAATCAACCTTTATAGGAGGATTGTGTGCACTTTGAATTATCATTAGCAATTCGAATGTTGAGCATTAAGTCCGAAGGGAATCAAAGCCAAAGTTCTTTTGATTAGTTGGTTGCATTGATCAGGAGCTAAGTCTGAAACCCGATGCAATTCCAAAAGATTGCTATCAAGCAAAAAAATTAGTTTCTAAACTTGGGTTGAAGGAAATAAAGATTGATTGCTGCTTGAAAGGTTGTATGTTTTATTATAAAGATGATATTTCATTGACTGAGTGTAAGTTCTGCCAAGAGACTAGGTTTAAACCCAAGAGACATGGAAGTGGGAGGTATAAGGATGTCCCTCAGAAAAGAATGCACTATCTGCCCTTAATCCCTAGACTCACAAGACTCTATGCGTCAATAAGTTCGGCTTATATGAGGTGGCATGAAAATCAGAGGGATGATGGTGTGATGACGCATCCATCGCACGGTGAAGCGTGGAAAAGTTCGATAAACAATATCCTGATTTTTCTTTTGACCCACGAAATGTTAGATTGGGACTCTGTTAGATGGATTTACTCAAATAACCAATTTAGCAAACCCTATTCCTGTTGGCCCATAGTAGTTACGCCTATAATCTCCCTCCTGACATGTGCATGAAAGATCCTTACCTATTCTTAACATGTATAATCCTTGGCCCAGATAATCCAAAAGTTAAGATTGATATATATCTTCAACCCCTAATTGATTAATTGAATGAGCTGTGGTGCCAGGGTGTTCTACTTACGACATTTCAACTAAGTAGAACTTCATGATGAGAGCTGCATTAATGTGGACCATCAATGATTTCCCAGCTTATGGAATGCTCGGATGGATGACCTAATGCAAATCAGCATGCTCGATTTGTATGGACGATACTAAAGCATTCACCTTGAAACATGGAGGAAAGAACTCTTGGTTTGATTGTCATAGAAAGTTCTTAGATTCTGATCATCCATATAGGCAAAGTAGATACGACTTTAAAAGAAATTGTGTTGAACATGATGAGCCTCCAGTTAGACTAAGTGGCCACAAAATGTGGGATCGAGTTAAGGATATCCCAAAAATAAATGAAATAAAAAGGTAGTGCGGCACCAGGCTATGGAGTATACCATAATTGGACCAAACAAAGTATTTTCTGGAGTTGCCGTATTGGAAGGATAATTTGGTGCATCATTGTTTAGATGTCATGCATATTGAGAAAAATGTGTTTGACAACATTATGAATATTGTATTGGATACAGATCGAACCAAAGACAATGACAAGGCAAGGCATGATCTAAGTATTACATGCGGCCTGATTTGCATTTACAAGAACTGAGAGATAGTCGTTTCTATAAACCAAAAGCCAAATATGCCTTGAGTTCCAATCAGCAACAAGCTATTTGTCAATGGCAAGGAGTTAAGAATGCCCGATGGTTATGCTTCTAATTTAAGTAGGTGCGCCAATGTTGCAGGGTAAGCTTGTTGGCATGAAAAGCCACGATTGTCACATGTTCATAGAGTGTTTGCTTCCAATTGCATTAGAGAGCTACCTGATATTGTTGGAAGCCCCTCACCAAGCTAAGTCAGGATTTTAGGGATTTATGGTCTTTTACTTTTCGGTATAATAATTTGCTTGTCATGGAAAAAAATTCCCAAAATCCTCTGCAAATTAGAGAGAATTTTTCCTCCTGGGTTCTTTGATTCAATGAAACACTTGCCCATACATTTGGCATATGAAGCACGAGTGTGTGGACCGGTTAATACAGGTGGATGTATCCATTTGAAAGGGAAATATGATGGTTTAAAAGAATCGTGAAGAATAGGTCTCAAGTGGAAGGATCAATATGCCAAGCTTATCTAGCGAAAGAGATTTCAAATTTCTGCTCATTTTACTTTTAGCCACATGTTCAATCTAGGAGAACTTGGGTTGGTCGTAACGACGATGGAGGGAGTGTTCTATTCCACCTACGTTGTCTATATTCAATCAACCTGGTCGAGCTGGAAAGAGCATGCCTCGATGGCTGACTTCTGAGGAGTGGAATTCCGCACACTTACATATTTTGCTAAATTGTGACGAGGTGCAACCATTCAAATTGTAAGTCAAATTTTTTTTTTTTTGTGTAGGTGTCAGTGTGATGTTATACATATATAAAATAACATAAAATATATTTTCAACAATAGATACTTTGAGCAATTGCACGGTCAAGATTCTCTTTAACAATTTTCGGATTGGTTTAGATTACATGTAAATGCACTTGTTTAAGATTATGTAACCCAAAATATTATCTGTTAATTTTGTTTGATACAAGTAAGTTTGACATTTCAAACTTTATGTACGTAGGTTCATAACAAAAATAATGGTGTAACATGTCCCCATTTGTTTAATTTAGCTTGGGGCCCAAAAAATAAAGTTGTAAGTTGGCCCATGTACTATGTTAATTGGTACAAGTTTCACACAGCTGATTGGGGTAGGGAAAAAAATCAACAATACTGGTGTTTATGTTAAAGGCGATACCTGGGACGAAGAATGTGATTGGTATGGTATTGTTAAGGAAATCCTTGAGTTTGAGTATGTAGTTGAGCTCACAAATAAATGTGTCCTATTCAAATGTGAATGGTATGACCCTGACTAACTGGGACACGTCAACACAACAATTACAAAATTATTGAAATCAATTACACCAAAAGATATAGAAGTTATGATCCATTTATTATAGCCCAAAATGCCAGACAAGTATATTATATGTCTTATCTTGGGAAAAGTAGGTCACAGTGGAGGGTTGTGAATAAGATAAAACTAAGAGGTATGATTGAAATAGAGGAAGATACTATTGAAGATGCGTATCAAGTGGATGATCCACATCCTTCAAGGGCATACTCGATGCAGACAACCTTGAAAACCCCATTTCATTGACTACTGGGGAAGTTGACTTAATTGAATGTACAAGTAACCACCCAATCAGAAATCACGAAGATGAAACAAGTGATAGTAGTGCTGATAAGTCACCTAGTGATCAACAACAGAGTGATGATGAAAAGGTCTACACTTGCAGATTAACTAAGGTGTTCAATATTATATGCAATATTATTATGCAATTATTTGAAATTTCCTGATTTAATTAATGTTTTGTTGTGGATTATTTTTTAATTGTTTCAGGTATGACTGGTAGAGGCAGAGGCAACTCGAAGGTCGATACCCACCACCACCACCTCAGCCACGACCTTCCCACCACCTTAGCCACCACTCCTCCACTACTTCAGCCACCCCTCCCACCATCTCACCACCTTCCCTTCCATTACCTCCACCACCTTAGCCATCATCCCTCCCACCATCTCAGCCACCGTCTTTTCCATCACCTCCACCATCTCCCTTTCCACCACCTCTACCTCAGACCATCAGCACCCAGGCTTTCGGATGATGCCCACTCCTGGGTATGCCGTCCCCACCCTCCCGTATTCACACTCACAACTACTCGCATTCCAACCCTTCCCCTAGCCTTACCACTGCCCTAGCCCTATTACTCCCGACTCCCAGCCCCGCATCATCAGACTCCTCCTTCCTCGAGGGGTCATAGGCACGGACGCGATGGGAGGCCTCTTGGCCTAGATGGCAAGCCACTTGGGCCTAATGGTAGACCGCTCTGTAGATTAGGCTGACGTAAAGACAAGTAAGTTGAAACATGTTTTTTATTAAATTTTAATTTTACATTGCTTATGATATTTGAGTAATTTTGATTGGTTTTTGATTTTTTTTCATTTATGTAATAGTTTTCTCCATTTGCGCCTTACCACAGGATCACGGAGGTTATACAGAGTCGGTATAACCATCCATGGCCCACATGGACTGACATCCTGCGATGTCAAGGAGTCATGGTGGAAGGAGTGGAAGGTAATTATATGATTGCTTCGCTTTTGTTAAAGTAAATGTTTATATTATTTAATTATATGCCTAATATACAATCATTAATGTGTTGTGAATTTGTTCATGTAGAAAACATTCTACATTGAGCCCGAGCATGAGCCTAGTGAAGAGGGCTTGGAGGATTAGGTCCTCCAAGTGAATACGGGATATGTTTCATGATGTCCGTAAGGGACACATGAACAGCTCGTGGTAACGCCACCTTGGCTGAGTTAAGCACCATTGGGCCATACTCGACCTTTAAGGATAGGTCGAGTAAGAGAAAGACAAACTGAGCCTCACAAAAAGGCGGGTCGCTGCACACGGGTGGGTCGAGCACCCAGGAGGGGACACGAAAGTGCTTGGTAATTCTTTACCCTTTCTACATTTTATAATAACATTTACTATATTTGAATTGTGTCAAATACTATATTTTGATGACTTTATTGTGCTTATTTATGCAGGCGAGGAGTTGAGCCGCCCTCCAACATAGGGCAAGCTATTTCGAGACTTACACTCGAAAGGTGAGCAAAGGGTCCTGGAGAGGTCTAGGTAGACTCTCGCTCCGAGGCGACCTATGTAAGTTTAAATTTAGACATGTCTTTATTTAATTTTTATTATTATTTTCATTTATGTCATAATCATTACTTACAACTTGTTTTTTCTTTTTCCTTTACAGCGCGAGTTTACAGACCTTGGGAGAGGCCAGACCCGGATGGCTAGGGCTGGGCCCGATGCTGACATTCCTCCTCCCCAACGAGGAGGATGTGTGGGCCCAGGTGGTTGGCGGCCCTTACAAGGGTCGCATATATGGGATGAGGTACTATCCTAGAGTATATCCCCATCCTCCACCTGGGTAACTACTGGGGATGATGCCTTGAGGAAGTATGTCCATGCCCTCAACCATGAGCTTGCTCGGAGGCCTAGTTGATCCGGAGGAGGCAGAGCAGGCACAGCTCCAGGAGCTTAGGAGGAGGGCGGGCGAGCTTGGAGGAGGAGCTGAGAGATAAGAGCTTAAGCTCTCCTGGGAGCGGGCATTAGAGAACGCAAAGAAGGAGTAGGAGAAAGCAAAGAAGGCAAAGGTTGAGTTCTGAAAGATGCGAAGATCACTACAAAATGTCATGACATTTTTTGGAACATGCAGGCTTCAAAATCCTCCAGCTCGGCAAGACGCTCCCCCATATCCCATTCCCCTCCATCTAGGGGCACTTGTGGACGCGGATGACAATGATGGTCTACATGATGATGATGCGGACGTTGCCAACGATGCTCGACAGGAGGACTTCAGCTAGTTTTTATCTAGCTTTTTCATTTTTACTTTCTAGATATTTTTTACATTTACTGTAATTTGTATATATTTTATTATTATAATTTACTATTTTATTTATTTAGTTTAATTTATTCATTTTATTATTTTTCTTATTTAATATCAGTTTATTGATAATTAGGTTATTATATAAATAAATAATAAATCATTAAAGATAAATTATAATTTAACCTACTGATTATCGACAAGTATTAGATCGGTAAAATGCAATATTAATTAAATAAAATTATTTTTCAAAAATAATCACCCATCGATAATCCCGTTGGTAAAAAGGGTAAAAAATTATTTTAGTTATTCCATACCCGTTGGTAAAAAAACAAAAACCCATTGGTATAAATATGTCTTTGATGGCTGCCTAATGTCTTTTTATATAATTGTACCGACTTGTAAGCATTTTAATACCCATTGGTACTTATGTTGATAAATACCGACGGGTTTTATTTTACCATCGGTAATATTCATCGACGGCCTAAAAATTGATGCCCCTTAACATTGGTATAAATGCTACCGTCGAAACATCCATTGGAATGGAGTGGTATCCACACTTTCCTGTAGTGAAAATACTAATATATTTACATATTCAATTTAAGTTTTAAAATTTTACCATATCAAGAGAACAAATTATTAATTGTATTAATAAATTATAATAATTATTTTTTAAAAATAAAAATATGTATTTTCTCAGATTTTATTTTTAGAATATTAATGTTTATAAAAATAAAAATTATTTGTTAATATCGTATACAAACATAAATCACCAATAACATAGCAAGAAAAATTACTATAAAAAATATATATTAATATTCTAAAATTAATAGTTTAGAAAATATATATTTTTATTTTTACAAAAATAATTACTATAACTTATTATTATTTTTAATAGATTTAATTAATGAGTTTAATTTTATTGCACTAATAGTATAATTATTTTTACAACTTATCCAATTATATATTGTCATATCTGTAAAATCAAATTACTCTTACCCCACGATTTTAAAAGTCATGCATATGAGAGAGTTCGATTGGATAAGATTGATTGGACCAAAATATTATAAAATTACACTATAAATGAATTTAATTTAAAACCATTATTAATAGTTATAATAATCATTTTTTGTCAAAATAAAAATATGTATTTTTCAACTATTAATTTTAAATATATATATATATAGTAAAACCACAAGATTCTTATTGTTATGTCATATGTGATTTTTCTTTATGTTTGATATTAACACATTTTTTTTATACACACCAATAATATAAAATTAAAAATTGGGAAAATACATAATTTTTTTTATAAAATAATCATTACAATTTATTACTATTATTAATAATTTGTTCTCAATCTAGTAAAATTTTAAAAATTAAATTTAATATTAAATATAATATTTATATTATTATAAGCCACATATATTTTATTTTGTAAAAATGATATATAGAAATATTAATAAAGGATATTTTATTCTAAAAATTAATAAACATTAGTTATATATTTTACCTATTTTTAAGAATAGAAAATTAGTTAGTAGTGTTATTAGTATCATATCTATCACATATTTGGGATGGAGTGTCATATTGAAATAAGAATGAGGTGGAGTGTATTTTCTTCAAACCTCAAGGGTATTTTTTGTTAATTACCCAAATTAATACTATAATATCATTGAAATTTAATAACATTTGAAAAATGTTATAATACTGTTTAGTAACATAATCCATATAGAATTATTTGTAAAATGTTATTCAAGAAAATCAACAAGATTTTTTAAATGTTACTAAAAACTATATATGTAATAATGTAAATATTTGCGCATATGTTATTGTGAGAACTTTAATCTAAGGTATTGATCCATGTACTTCACATCGTTTTTAAGTTAAATATTATATTGCTTTTCAATTAAACCGTATATTGGTCATATTTATTGGGTGATATTCTTGTTTATTTATTCATTTCTTGTGTTAAAAAAGAAAATCTTAAGCCAATTTTTTTTTACCATGCTATCTAAGTGACTAATATCTTAATTGTGACACTCAAGTTTTATAAAAACTAGTGTAGTGATTTATGCGATGCACCATATTAATTTTTTTTTAAGTAAAGTATTGAAAAATTGTTTTATTGAGTAATTTACTTTCTAAAGACATATGACAGTTAAAAATTTACTTAGTTCTTGTAGTGAAAAAAGACACACATAATATATTATCTTGGTCGAACATGAGCACATAATTTATTACAACCGCGAAAGAGAAAACAAACTTGCATCTCTTGCGTGACTTTGTTTCACCTAAAGCTCACAACTACGGCTGGATGGGTAACCATCTGCACATCTTATTTAATTGGGGGAAATACTAGTAAGCATGCACTAGATTCGTGGCAGAACTTCAACTAATGTAGTACATTGGATTGGGCAGCTTAAAGGTCCTATCGCCAGTGTTGGTTCCCAAGATATCACTCCATTGGTCTCCTATGTTTCCAACGATTCTGTATCCTTCTTTTTCCAGCTTCTTTCTCTGGGCTGATTTGAATGTAACTGCCGTGCTATTTTCATATTTGGGATATTCCCTACAATCAAATATGAACTGGGTTAGATATAAATAGTTCATATATTTTTATATAAGAGTTTAAATGTTTGAGAGATGATTTTATAATATAGTATTAGAGTATTTAATCACTAATAATGGTACAAGTTTGATCATTGTTATCTGATCTCTTGAATATGCCTTTTAAGTAGATTCATCAATTATGATCATCTGTTATCAACTTGATCCCTAGCTATCGTTATTTTCATAAACAATTTAAGAACTGTGAATAGTCTAATAATAAGATAAAAAGAAAGATTATTAAATTCTCACTTCATAATCAACTTCTCCCAAGTGTAGTACCCAGCTTCCTTGAGGTTCTCAGCTGTACTTTCTGTTAATGTTTCTGGTCTTCCTGTTATGAACACAATCTTGATGCCAAGATCCAAGAATTGGCGGTACAGTTCAAGACTCACCGGGAGTGGTGGTGCTATGCCAAGGTTCATCCACTCAAGAAACGCCGTTCGGTTTATTGGTGCCACCCTGTCATTCATTTTTTCGAGATAAATAAATAAAATTATGGTGATTTCTATTGCATCCTCTCTTTTGGAGGGGTTTAGAATCCTCTATATACAGGTGGTCCAATAAAAATTTACCACATATTCATTAAGTAGACAAGTCAATATCCATATATAAAGGCTAGCTAGCTATCCAACTTATTAAGTGTTTTAGCATATAAGTCCTTTCAATTTTAAAATTAACTTAGTATGCATTTAGATGGAGTAATTATAGAAGAAAATGTAATTTTTGGAAGAATTTAAAATTCATTATGATAAGATATCCTGTTTGGATATTCACTTAGAAGAAATTGCAGAATTCAAAAGATTTTAAAAAGAGATTTTATTTACCTAAAATAAGTATTCTAATTTCCACCTATAGAGAAGGTATTTTGGAAATCCTTGCATGCACAAGTATATGTTTTTCTCATTTTGTAAGTCTCATTTTTATTATATTCCATTACAATTTCTTTATATTTATGAGATTTTTATTTAATATTATTTTTAATTCATTTTATTGGATTTTAAATTTTTTAATATTCAGTTTATATTACATGATGTTATATTTATTTATCATTCCATTTTATTTATATAACAATTAAATTTTATAATTCAAATTTAAAATATTTTGTGAATGAAATTTAAGATAATTTATAAAATATGAACTTATTATAATTGATTTTAGATCGGTTGAATTTTGGTTATTAATAAAAACACTTATTTTGAAAAAAAGCTACTATTTTTTTCAAATAAAATATGTTAAAATTAAGGTAATGTAATTACCTCACCTAAATAAAGTATTTTACCAATGAGGGAAATGTAATTATCTATCCAAACAAAAAAATCAAAAATTGAAGGGAATTTAATTAAAGTATTTTAATTTTCTAGCATTTTAAATTTCCTTATATTTTAGAAATACTCTATCCAAAGCACACTTAGGGATTTTTTATATAAATTTTAATAAAAACATTTATTATATCAATTATAATTATGTCAAACATTAGCTATTCAAAAAAATATATCTTCAAATTTCTTAATACAGCAGATGATTTATGGCTCAAAGGTAGTTTTGTCATTACTTGACGCAGGAGTAATAACCATTCACAGCGTAGGTCACATATTTTCAGTGATAGAGAGAGAAAATTGCTCTCCCTAAAACGCAAGTGCAGTAGTAGTTAGTAGCAAAGTATAAAAAACAAGCTCCAACCGGTTGGTTTGACCGAAAAATTGATAAATCTACATTTGAAATTGGTTTAATCCAATTTAAACTGAATCAACTTTATATCAAAATTGGTGACTTGGATTCGAAACAGACAGGTCTTTTTTTTTTTGGCTTTTTTTGCTCTTTTTTAGTTAAATGATGTATTTTTTTAAAACCTTAAAAAAAAATTCTAATATGACTTATAGAAAAATGTAATAATTTTGTTTGTATTGTCATGACTTGTGAATTTATGATGTAAAACTTTGTCAGTTTGCTTGTGTAATTATATTTTGAACTTGTCAATTGTGATTAATGATTGTAAAATGTGAATAATATTTAGGAATTTATGTTATTTATTTATATTTTTGTATTTAGATCCTTAAAGAGTGTCAAATTGTTAATTAATTATTATTTTATTGTATTATATATATATATATATATATATATATATATATATATATATATTATTGTATAAATTAACCATTCAATTAATAGTTGATTAAACCAATAATCTGATAGCTCAATGAGTTGATTGGTTTCAGCCTTGAAAACTATAGTCAGTAGTGCTTTAGTAGTGCGTCACTTTTTTCTTCCTAATAATGACCAAGATCAGCTTCCGAAAAGTTCTCTAAAAATAGTGAATAACATTGCCGTAGAAACGGTCCATTAATAGGCTTTATATATAATTAAATAAATATAAATAAAAATTACATAGTAATAAATTTTATTTGTCAAAATAATGTCATATATATGTTTACTCTTGAAAGAGCAAATAAGCCATTTTTTTTGTGAGACCGAAGATATATATAAGGAATAACTTAAGTGTGAAGGGTGATTTATTATGAAAGTGAGAGGAGCACTAAGATTATGCAATCTTCTTAGTTTCCAAACATTTGAATTACATTTTTTTTCCTAAGAGGTCAAGGTAGCACCTCAACCTATCTTTTGTGCATGTCATATATATTATTTTTTATTTTTTTCCCTTATGTTCAGTCTAATTAATTCAAACAATTTATTTATTTAATTAGTGTGCAGCATTCCTACTACCAATAATATGACTCTTAATATGGGAAAAGCATGTATCAAGTGAGAAATGTGATTATGTGATGGGATAAGTAAATCTTAACTATTAGATCTTACATGAATGATTAAAATTATATAAAACATAAAATTGTTATATTGTTTTGAGTGATTATATGACCTTTAAATAACTCTTATGGTGTATTTGATAATTTGGAAATAAAAATAGAGCAAAAATCTTCATTGATAAGCTCAATGTAAACAATTATATATGAAATTCATTTATAGAAATTTTCATATCATTTTTACCCTTAAATCAATCATACACTTAATCTTGACCATTTGTGTATAATTTACTAAACAAGATTTGCTCCCAAACTCTTGTATAACACAATAATTTGTGATAAAGAATTGCGTTTTCTCCTTTTATTATTAGACTTGGATTGATTATTTCCAAAATCTCTGTAAAACTTTGCTTTTGATTATTGATCCAAAACCTAATCCATACCAAGGATAGTTAATTGAAGCTATATGAAACATAATTGCTAATATTAATTTAAAAGGAAAAGACATATGGATTTAAAAGGTAAAGGAAAGAGCATACATACCCAAATCCGTACTGAGCATAAAATGGCACGGTAGACAGTGAAGTCTCATCTATGTCAAACACCCATATGTCTTTGCCATCCCCATTGAGGTTGAGGCTCTTAGCATAAAGATAAGCTTCTTGAGCAACTCTTTTGGAGTCTTCCCTATATTGGTTGCCTAGAAGGTAGTTCCGCACATACCTTTCACACTCTTGTGGAACTGTTTGCCAGTCAATAATGTTGTGCGCTTCCACAGCAAGCCTCCAACTTTTGCAAGATATTTCAGGAATGTAGTGGCCACCTAAGCCAGTTTTCATTCTGAGAGGGAAGATTTGGAAGTTTAGGCCATGGTCTGAGCCATGACATGTTGCTAAAATTGTAGCAAGAAAGAAAAGGAGTGTCACTAGTCTCATCGTGACTGTTGTAGCTAGGATGAGAAACTTTGTATGTTTTGCAATTTGCAGGGTATTCTCTGGTTCTTTAAATAGAGAGGAACCCTAGTTAGAGGACAAAATAATTCTGAATATAATATAGGGACCTATAAGTCTAACATGGGTGAGTATATATTAAATAAAGTTAATAAGACTCATTTTTATTATGAGTGTGTGTAAATGAGGTGTTAAACTTGTGATTATTTTAAAAAGAAAACTAGTATCATCAACCATATGAAAATGAAATAATATACTGTACAAATAATTTATTAGTTTTGATGTCCTTCAGGAGATAAAGGCACATCATTTGTGTGTTGTGATTGCGTGAATGCAATGTTTGGCAGATTAAAAAAAATCATTTATAGAATGCAAAGTGTTTGATTGACAAATTGTAAATAAAGTACAGAAATTAAAGACAGAAATTAAAGCTTAGTCTTAAAAAAGTAAGAAGATGGATTGAGAACAATACTCAGGAGACTTTAGACTCTGTTTTGTCATCAGAGTGACGTTTTGAGAGTGAGTGTATGAGTAAAAATTTCAACACTTTACAATTTGCACAGAATTAGTATTTATAGACAACTAGGATTCTAGGATATTGACATTTGTCCCCGAACCTTTAGATGTTGTCCATGTGCCTTTGAGTTTTTTGGTTTGTCATTCACTTTTGTTATTGAGAAGTTATCACTTTGTCACACTTCCACTAAGCATCTGCTAACCGTTGGAAATCATCAATAACTGTCAATCGGCAAACACTTGCCTCAGAGTCACTATGACGGTCCCCTTGGAACCTTCAGACTTTTCTAGTTCTTCAAATGACAAACTCTAATTTCGACTTGTCAAATCTCGAGCATGAAAGCCTTATCAGTGTCAACTTGCCAACTTAGGTACTCAAGTTTCATCACAAGTGACTTCCATAGAGCTCATCATGTCAAATGATCAATGAAAGATTGTCAACATTGTCAAAGGCTTTGGTCAATTTGTCATGCCAAACCTTGTGGCATATATGTAAGGGATAAGAGTCAGTTAGTTAGTTACTCCAACAGAAAAGCTATTAGTAATTCTGTTAGTAGTAGTTAGCTTATCTTAGAAGTAGTTAAACCAATGCAAGCTGATAGCGTATATATAAACCTTGCAATCACTCATTATTCAATCATTAATCATTCAACACTTCAGCTCACAAATTACTTTCTTTCTCAAAGCTCAAACGAGCTAGTTAGTTCTCCACATTCATCACAATTCTGATACCTTACATGGTATTAGAGCTTGCTGATCCATGGAGCACGCACACGCTTCCACAGCTCAAACGAGCACCACCTTTACTCTCAAAACCTTCTCCAATCCTGTTTCTTTCAAGCTTGATGAAGGGAATTACTATTCTTGGCACCATCAAGCCTTGGCTTGCATCAAAGCCAACAAACTCAAACATCATCTTGATGGAAAGAAAGTCCTATTCAGTATGCATCAGAACAAGATCGAGTTACAAACAATAAGTCTCAAGAATACCTTGATTGGGAGCAACAAGATCAACATTTGGTGTCTTGGCTTCTCTCATCAATGGACTCTGACTTCACAAACCATATGATTGATTGTGAATTCGCATATGAAATTTGGAGCAAACTCGAAGCATACTTTGCAGCACATACAAAGTCAAGAATCAAGCAATTGAAGACACAACTGAAAGCATCAAAGAAGACTGGAACAACCCTTGAATACATCACAAAGATCAAGAAAATGGAGATTCACTTGCTGCACTTGGTGCCCCCTTGTCAAGAAAGAACTCCTTGAGGTAACTCTTGAAGGTCTCAATGAAGACTATAGTGCTTTTATCACAATGGCTATGTCAAGGCCAGAACCTTTCAAAATCAGTGAGCTTGAAGCTTTACTTGTTGCACAAGAAGATGTCCTTGAAAAGTTCAGGAAGACTGAACTTGGTTCAGTACAAGTGAACATGGCTCAAGGGGGACCACCTTCAAGAAGTGAGAATGGGATGCAAAATTTCAGAGGTGGCTTTGCTGGTAGAAGAGGCAGAGGCCGAGGGTTCAGAGGAGGAAGAACTTGGAGTTCAAATTGACCTCAGTGCCAACTCTGTGGGAGAATTGGACACACTGCATGGCAATGCTTTCAGAGGTTTGATCAGAATTTCCAAGGTCCTTTATGCCCCAATGCAGGTCCTCCTCCACCCCTAAGCTCTTTTCATAATCCTCCTCCAACTCTGAGAATCCGCAAGCATATCTTGCTACACCAGGCAACTTCTGATAGATCCAGCATGGTATCCAATAGTGAAGCATCCCATCATCTCACTTACAACCAGCAGAACCTCATCATAGGCTTTGAATATAATGGGTCTGAACAAGCATACATAGGTAATGGTCAAGGTATGAAAATAGCTCACATTGGCAACTCTCTATTACACTCAAACACATCACACACCACCTTTAAACTGCAAGATATTCTTCATGTGCCATTCATCACAAAGAATTTACTTAGTGTATCAAAATTTGCCAAAGACAAAAATGTTTTCTTTGAATTTCACCTTGAATTCTGTCTCATTAAATGTTAGGTGTCCAAGGAGACTCTTCTCCAAGGAACTCTTAAAGATGGGCTATATCATCTAAAGAATCTCCAAGTTGTATCAGTCACCACTAGCTGCTTCTGTTTTTCACGCTCTTTGTAAATCTGATTTAGTTGATATTTGGCACAAAAGACTAGGCCACCCTTCCCTCAAAGTTGTAACACATGTACTCAAATCTTGTAATCTCATTGATTCTAGCAATAAAACTGATCTTTCTTCCTCTAATACTCTATGTGATGCATGTTGCATGGGAAAATTACATCAGTTACCTTTTGTTAACTCAACAACAACATACACAAAACCCCTTCAACTTGTTTTTTTGATATATGGGGACTTGCCCCCATCCCAAGCTCTAGGATTTTGATATTATATTTGCTTTATTGATGCTTACACCAAATACACATGCATTTATCTACTAGTCAACAAATCCCAAGCCTTTCAAGCCTTCCTACAATATAAACAATCCATGGAAACCATGACTGGTCACAAACTAAAAGCCCTACAGTAGACAATGGAAAAGAATATTTGTCAAACACCTTCACCACCTATCTCACCTCAAATGGCTTTTCCCATAGGCTTTCTTGTCCATACACCCATCAGCAAAATGGTTCAGCTGAGAAAAACATAGGCACGTAACTAAACCGGCCTTACACTCCTAGCCCAAGCCTCTTTACCCTAAAAATGTGGGATGAAGCCTTTCTCACTACCACCTATCTCATAAACCAATTACCATCCCAAACAACTAGTCTCATCTCACCATTTGAACTCATACACAACAAAAAGCCTGACTACAACTTCCTAAAAACCTTTGGTTGCACATGTTACCCTCACCTAAGACCATACAACCAACACAAACTAGATTAAAAAACCCACAAATACCTATTTCTTGGTTATGCTAGCAATCACCAAGGATACAAGTGTTTATCCCCTTTGGAAAACTTACATTTCTAGAAATGTAGTATTCAATGAAAAAGAATTCCCATATAAACAACTCTTTCACCCAAAACCAACCACCCAAACCCCACCCCAACATACACAAGTCATGCCCATCATCCCACTATCACACACTGCCATTACACACACACCTGCCAATGCTAACTATTGACATGCCAACCACCTCCTATTACACCTGAGACTATTAATTCTCTGCCTAGTGATGATTCTGTAGGTACTTCACCTTCTTCCGTTAGCTTGAGAATCAAATATCTAATCCTAGCTCCTCCCCTGAGGACCAAAAGAGTAGTTCCAATCATTCACATGACTCCAACGCTGACAACACTTACTCAATGCAAACCAAAAGCAAATCTGGAATTTTTAAACCAAAATCTTATGCAGCTAGTCATAGATTCTGATCTTCTTCAACATGAACCCACCACAGTCGCTCAAGCTCTAGCCACAACTCACGGAAGAAGGCCATGGAAGAGGAATTAAGTGCCTTGCAGAAGAACCAAACATGGTCCTTAGTTCAGCCACCCTCCCATGCTCAACCAATTGGTTGTAAATGGGTGTTCAGAATAAAAAGGCATCCAGATGGCTCTACACAAAAGTACAAAGCAAGGCTAGTTGCCAAGGGCTTTCATCAGAAAGAGGGCATTGACTTTGATCAGATTTTCAGCCCTGGAATCAAACCAGGCAATCAGAGTTATGCTTACAGTTGCACTCTCAAAGGGATGGAACATAAGGCAGTTTGATTTCAACAATACCTTCCTAAATGGTGATCTACAAGAAGATGTTTACATGGTCCAACCTGAAGGCTTCACCTCCTCTTCCTCTCAACTGGTGTGCAAATTGCAGAAGGCACTTTATGGCCTAAAGCAAGCTCCAAGAGCTTGGTTCTCCAAGTTGAGCTTGACCTTGAATCAATTTGGTTTCTCCATAGCAGATCTTATCCGTCTCTGTTCACACGTTTCACACAAACTTCAACCACATACATTCTTATATATGTGGATGACATTCTGATCACAGGAAGCAGCCCTCAAGAAATTCAATGATTTCAAGTCTCAACCATGTCTTTACTTTAAAAGATCTTGGTGAAATGAATTTTTTTCTTGGAATTGAAGCCGCCAAGCTCCCAAATGGTGAGATCCACCTCTCTAGGCCAAATACATCAAAGACCTCCTCCAAAAAGCTAACATGTCAGAAGCAAAGCCAATGCCCACTCCTATGGTCTCCAGTCAAGACAGCCATGGTGATTTTGATCAACCGAACCCACACTCAGGTCACTAGTTGGTGGGCTTCAATATGCCACAATCACCAAACTGGACATCTCCTTTGCAGTGAGCAAAGTATCTTGTTCATGCACTCTCCTCTTGACATGCATTGGAAGGCAATAAAAAGGATTTTTCGCTACTTAAGTGGCACACTTCATCATGGCTTAAAGTTTCATTCCTGCAATGACATGAGGCTAATTGCCTTTGTGACTTTGACTGGGCATTAGACATAGATGATCGCAAGTCCACCACTGGGTATCTGTTTTCCTTGGACCTAATCTTGTGTCATGGTTAAGTAAGAAACAAAGTGCTGTCTCCAGATCCAGGATTTAGTAGAATTTCGAAGCATGGCAGCTGGAGTTGAACTCACTTGGTTGGAGACCTTACTCAATGAGATGCACCTCACAATACCTACTGTCCCAACAATCTATTGTGACAATCAGAAGTGCATCCTCTTAGGCTAATCCTATTCTTCATACGATCCAAACACTTTGAAATAGACCTACACTTTGTAAGGGATACGGTAGTTCAAAGCTTGGTTCAAGTGCAACATGTTCCATCCAATGTGCAAGTGGCAGATGTCTGACAAAGCCCCTATCAGTTTCCTTCTTAAATTTTCGTGACAAACTCAGGGTTGTGTCCAACACACCCTTCAGTTTGAGGGGGGATGTAAGGGATAAGAGTCAGTGAGCCAGTTACTCCAATAAAAGCTGTTAGTAATTCTGTTAGTAGTAGTTAGCTTATCTTAGAAGTAGTTAAACCAATGCAAGCTGATAGCCGTGTATATATAAACCCTGGAATCACTCATTATTCAATCATTAATCATTCAACACTTCAGCTCACAAATTACTCTCTCAAAGCTCAAACGAGCTAGTTAGTTCTCTCACATTCATCACAAGTATGATACCTTACAATATAGAACCTATACGTTTATTGTCAATCAAACTCTTCACAATGACTATCAACTTGATATGGTCGAATACCAGTTCCATGATTTGAGACTTAGTAAATTTAGTGCCAACAAACATAAACAATAGAAAAATTTAAAGCTAGTTTTTTAGAGCCAGCTTTTGTTCTCTTTGAAATTTAAAAGATTAATATGGTCATATTCTAATTAATAACAATAAATTAAAAATTACTCTTTATTAATATATGTATCTATTTTTGTCATTTTAGATACTACAATAATTTTTTATAAGAGTGACTTTTTTTAAAGAAAAGAAAAAGCACTACACAGCTAAAAATGAAGTGACCCCGCTGCCAAACCAAACCAAACCGAAGTCTATTAATCCATGAATGCTTTTCCACAGGGGCACTCGTGTACGAAACCGTGTCCACAGTAAACATTACATCATTTTGGGACCACTTCCCCAATAAATGAGTTGTCATTTGTCAAGCACGCGTTCTGCATGCATTCTTTTAAAAGGATAAATTGAAAAAAAAATGCTAAAGATCGACCATAGTCTGATTCACAAATCACTGGTTTTAACAATTTTTTTTAGGATTCAATTTAAATATATTTTTATATTGTTATCTAATCAGATTATTTTATAGATATATATTTTTTTGAAGTAGTGAAATGAACGTTAATTATATTTTACTAACATGATAAAATATGATTGGATGACTTTATAAATTTTTTTTACACTATCAATTTATCAAAGTCAATTTCTTTTTTATGCATAACTAATTTATTATCCGTGGTATGTATGAGAGTAAGAAATTAATTAAGTAAAAATATATTAAAAATTGAATTGAATTAGAATTTAATTTTGTATAATTTTTTTATTCAAATAATTTATTAAAACAAATATCTAATGCAGTTATTTGTGTAATATATATGAGGTATCATGATATATATTAAAATATATTAACTAACTAAAAATAATTATGATATCATGGAATGATTCATTATATATTCTATTACTTAATATGAACACTAATAAGAAAATGTAATATCCCTAATACTAAATTTATTGGTATGTTAATTATCATTATATATATATACACCTAACGAGAAGCACGGGACGCTGTAGTTCGTTCCAATTGTTACACCTTAACAATTCTTCCCACGGTTGACGCTGTAGTCATTAACCAATTAGGTATAGGATAATCATTTTAATTTAAACATTATCCATATCAAATCTCTTTTACTAGTTATATTAGACTTATGAGATTTTAGGTATTATACAAATAATGAATTTTCATTTATAATATTCCTCCTTTCTATTATTCCCAAATTTTTATTCAATCACCTTAACAATTCTTTATATTGTGATCGGTTATTCATGGAATTTAGCCTTCCTTCTTCTATTTAAATTCCCCTCACAATATTCTTCCTTCCTATTATCTCAAGTTATGATTAAATCAAATTATTTATATTTTCGTTATATTATTTGGCAATCATTCAGAGTCAAGTTGTTAGCCACACTACCAACGATGAGTTGGTTTAAGTTCATGACTATACTTTTGGTCATTATTAGTATTTTTCTAGCATCATATAAATTGTTTATGACTTTTCAAAATAAGTTATGCCAAGGAATATGCTTTATGGATTATAGAAATTTTAGAAAATTATTATTTTGTAGTTATTATGAAAAATTATTATTTTAGAAAGCTCATGGCGCCATACTTGCTGTTTGTATGATTTAGATTTATTTTATCAGTTTAGAAATTTCATGAACCCCAATTTTGTATGAATAGTAAGAGCAATGGATTTTGTTACTATTAGTTTTTAGCCAATAATTAGTGAGAAATAGATCAACGAGTTAACGTACATGATTGATTGTTAACCTTGGTACCAAGTGGTCAGAGAGGATGAGTTACCCAGGAAGGAACCCAATGTGGTGTCTATTTATGGGACCTAATTCAGTGCCCATCAGATTAGCTGACTCAGATTCAGTGATTCAGTTAGATATTTATGTACAGAATAATTCACGTTTCTTAAGATATTGTCATGGATTTAGTTAAATTACGTTTTCAGGACAATTATATGTAATCATATATAAAATGTTTTATATCAACTGCATATATATGTTATATATTTTTGTTGTCGTCCCATATGAGTTGTGAGTAGAGGCTTACTTATTAGTTTTGATGAACCCATCCATCTCTTTCCCCTCTTAGAGATACAACTATAGGTTCAGCTGCACCATAGGATCCTCCTCAGGATTGTTGGATGTTTAGGTGAGTTTTGCTTCGAAGTGAAGCTTATTATAGGTTATGTTAGTTTAGTAGTGTTCCAGGAATTGTGTAGGCAAGATCCTGACATGCATAATATGGTTTTATTTAATTTATGGATATAAGTTATTTTATTAATTATATTTGGCTTCTAAGATTATAATTATTATGCAGTTCTTATTCAGGATTTATGTTTTGAAGATATTTTCAGAATTATAGAATTTAATTAAACTTGAGATATTTTGAATATATTTGATTTATTTATGCATACTAGTTTGTCATGTTACTAGAGGTTTTGTATGGACCCAATCCCTTACGTACTAGTCACGTTCCCTGGATAGGTCGTGACAAAGTGGTATCAGAGCAATAAGTTTTCCTACATATTACTAGAGCAAGTGTCCACAAATAACATAATATCCGTGTAAATGGAAGTGTGCCCATTTTCATTGATGTAGTGCTATTTGAGGCCTTTAGGAAGAGTCAGTCATGTCTTAGCACTCATGATCTTGTTATATGTCCTCCCTTTTAGGTGTGACATGCCACCCTGGACACCCTTCAAGCCTTCGCCATCATCGTAGGAACGACGCATCGATGACATGCTTGCCTTAGAGCTTTTGAATAGAGGGTAGCAAACTTGACAAATGTGATGACCAGGCAATTAGAGGCGGCTCTCAAGAGATACGACTCAACCTTGGAGCGTTTCAAGATTATGGACTTGCCTACCTTCAACAGGCGTCGGCGACTAAGGATCCCAGGAATTCCTCAGGCAAGTGGAGAAGATAGTTGGTGTCATCCATTGTTCTTCAGAGAAGCGGTGGAGTTGGTTGGCTTCCAGCTTGGAAGCTAAGAGAGTTATGGTTTCAGGAGTTTCGAGGAGGCATGAGATCGCTAGATCTCCTTCTGGGAACAGCAAGAAGCCGACATGTAGAGATTCATAAGAGCCGACATGACAGTATAGAGTATGATGAGCGTTTCACTTATCTGGCATAGGTTGCCTTTAGCATAATACCGAGAGAGACAGCTGAGGGTGAGACGTTTTATTTAGGGTTTGCCTAGAAATATGTTCCTCAATTGCAGCCCACGTCGAAACCATGGACTATACTCAAGTGGTAGACACAACGATCGGTCTTGAGAGTGGTTTAGTGGAGTGCAGGGCAATGTCAAGGCCAACAAGAAGGCCAGGGTTCATGGCTCTTTCTCGAGAGAGCAGTTCCATGGGGACCCAATCCCTCACGTGTCCCACGTTCCCTGGAGGTCGTGAAGAAAATTGCTCTAATACTAATTTTATTTTGTCATGTAAATATCATTGTGTTAAATAAGATTTTAATATGAACTCGTAGCATAAGTTAAAAGATTTTATAGAATTTGACATCCCAAAGTTCTTCTAGCTATTCAATCCATAATATACTATCATTTATTAAAAGTAAATAATATTTTCTACTAAAATTTAAAGTACTTAATCTAATGGACATAAATATGCAAAAGGAATATTGTAAGATTCAAAAAATAATTTATAAAAATATAAAATATTAATAAGTAATCCAAATCAAAGTTAAAAAATTACTTTTGATCAGGATATATTTATAATTTTATGAATTTCAATTTGATATAAATTAATAGTTACATGGTAGATAAATTATTACCCATGTAATATAATGTATATGTATATATATTAGTTATCACTCATACAATGTATTGATTTGGTATATTACTTAATTGAGTTACTAATATTTATAAGAAAATCATTCAAATCCAACACTCAGGGCTATGTAGACATCCAATGTTAAAGAGCATATATTTGACATATAAGAAACTAATTAATTTATGACACAAAATCTTATTTAAGTTAAATTTAATTTGAAATTACATAAAAATTGATGTATAAAAGGTAATTTTCTTATTTAAAGGATTTTATTAACTAGAGGTAAGGAATCAATCAATAACAATGAGATATAAATTTCAATAAATTACATATTTAATTTAAATATCGACATTAAAATGAGATAAGTTGATCGATTAATAATAATTTTATACACTAAAATATAAACCCATATTGATTGAATTAGAAAAGCATTATGTATCATGTAGATAGATTTAGTCTCAAATTGATTGATTTTAGTCTTATATCAAATTGTTTGAATATTACAAAACCATTTATTGATTTTAATTTTATCAATTGTATTGTTTTCTTGTTTGTAATTTAATTATATTTACACACACACACACACACACATATGGGTGGAGATCCATTTACACTAGCGTAGTCTTATATACTTACACCCTTCAATAACTTTTTATGGGTATAAAATTTCATTAATCCAACCATTGAATTCAAAGTTTTTATCAATTTGATCAAATATGATTTAAAAATGATTTAGTATTTCATCATACCATTTTCATATAATTTAAAAATAATTTGATATTTCATCATATCACTTTATTTTAAAGGACAGGATGTTTTGAAAATAGATGTAAATATCAAACATTAGAATACATGTTGGTTGTTGTCCGATTTTTATGAAATTTGGCATGCTTAATCGTCAATATAATATCACATAATTCAACGTTTAAATTCAATTTCCATGAAGAGCTATTAAAGGGTATAAATATACAAGACTTATAAGTAGTATAAATGGATCCCCATATATATATATATATATATATATATATATATGAATAGATTAATTTATTAAAATAAATTGATATTATAATTAATGTAGGAAAATCATTATTCGCTAATGTATATATACATGTTTTATATTAATGTAATGTATATATTTGATATTATCATTTTAGATATTTATATATGTAACAATAATTCTAAGACAAAGTTCCTTAGTCATTGATTATAAGCCACGTTACACATGCCCACACCTGAACCCTAAATTAAATTCACTTTAAATATAAATTAACCTCTATTTTTATTACCAAAAGTAATCATTTTAAAAATTATTTTGTTAAATATATGATCATTTAGAGCTTAAGTGGTAATTCTACGATGCCAACTTGATATAACTGCCATTATTTTGTAAAAAATATAATATAATTTTTTTAGACTAAAGTAACAGTTATAATGTACTATCTGAACAAAAAATATAATACATAATCACTTTTATTAATAAAAATAGTCATTAGATGATATTTAGATAAATTTATCAAACAAATTAAATTTTTAGAAAATTATAAATAAATATAATTTTTTTTAAAAGATTAGTATATCAGTAATATAATCATTTAAAAGGTAAAATGATAATTCTCTCGTAAAAAAATCTTCTGTGGGGTCAAATTTGATTTCATGATGAATATGATTGCATAGGACAAAAGGACTAAGGAGTGTCAGTCACCGCGTAAGTGTCCTTGGCTAGATAGATATAAAATTATAAATGATGAGATAACATTTAGGTAGTGGCGTTTATCACGTGGCTTATATAAGACTTGAGTTATATGTTTATTTTAATTTTTAAAATTATGTGTATTTTATTTTAGTCCATAAAATTTAGTAAATTAACTATTTAAGATGTGTTTGGGTAAGAAATAATGAAGAGAAAAAAATATATAGATAAATTTTATGTGTTATTTTACATATAAAAAGATATTTTTCTTTTTATAATTTATTTAATCACCTTCCTTAAATTTTAACAATAATTTTGATGAATAATGTTAGCCATATTTAGCATTACTAAGGTTCTAAAAATCGATATTTAGTTGGTAAGGGTAAAGTTTAGAGTTTAACCAGTTATTCCCTTAAACAATATAACCTATATATAATAAAATCTGTATTTAAATAAATATATAAAAATATAAAATAAAATATATGTTATAAAATAACTAAAAATTAAATTAGGTATCAACAAAACCATAGAACATAATATAATTCATCCTTTAATTAAAATAAACATTATCCATATGGATTAAATTTCTTAAGTTATTGCTTTGCATATTAGAAAGGAAAAGAATTAGGAAAAATGAGATTTAGGCTTGTTTTTTTTTTTTGAAAAAAAGCCCCAAAACGATGCCATTTTACATCTTTTTTATATTAAAAAAAATTTCGGACAGTTTGTTTAGCCAGCTTGGCCAGTTGATGGCTCCGAGTCGTAAGGTTTCACGGTTTTTGAGATAATCAAGGAGAAAACTTTGCCTATTAGGGGAATTGGCCAGGATTTGTCCTCAAATGTTTCAAAAAGACTCATGTGATCCCATAAAAAAAATGAGAACGTACTTAGTTTTATTAAACTCTTGGAGAATCTTGATTCCACCATAGTTACAGGTAGCAAGAGGCTTAAGGGCGGAATACTCCTCCCAAAGCATTTTGAGTTTGCCAAAGTATTGATTGATAGAAGATGAAACTTGAGAAAGACTCACCATGGCCTTCTTCAATTGAAAAGTCTTAGACCATTGGCTTGTCCAAATCTTTCATTCACATCCCTCCAGAAAGTTGTAGAATAAGCAAATATTACACTATCTGCAATTTCCTTGGAGATGCAATTCAAAATCCAAGATGACAAAATGTTATTGTTGTAGTCTCAAGAAGCAATCATCTTAGGAGTTGCGTATGAATCTAGACGAGGAAGAGACCTATCAATGAAGCACATTTTGCTCTTTCCATTTAGTGCCATTTTCATGGCTTTTGACCAAGAGTTGTAATTGAGTTATGTGAGAGGCTGAGTGACAAGAACTAGCCTTGGATGATCAGAGGTGCAAGAAGTATGGATCTTCAGGTTTAGCCATCCTGTTGATCAAGAGACATGTAATTAACAAAAAATCAAGAGTAATAAAAGCAATGACAAGAAGTAACAATTATACCATGTCATTTCTCATGAAAGAATTTTATTATAAAACCTTTTATAACGCAGCGGAAAATAATGGCATAAAAGAGATTCATTCAACAATTTGAACGAGGCAAAAGTACCCTTTAGTTTGTGCATTAAATAATGCAAATTACCCACGACTATTATAACTTTCCCTTCAAATGTGAATCCCAACATTAGAGCACTCCCCTTAGCAAAAGCTATAATACCTCAGGTCCATGTATCCCTAGACAAGTTTCATACTGCTTTAGGGTCCCTTGGGACCAATTTGTGTTCCAGAAGGTCCCAAATGCATAAGTTAGCACTTAGTCTAGAACAAACTTTTCTAAAACCACTTAGTGATCAAGACGCTATAGCAGTTAGGGTTTCCATGGGAAGGAGGTGAATTCTCTAGAGACCGCTATAGTTGTCCATGCGTTTACCTTATGTCATGACCCGACTGGGAATGTGACCACACGTGAGGAATCTCATCCTCACATAAGCCTCGTGACCTTTAAGTTTCTTTATATGTATAAAACAACAAAATTTTCATTCTGAAATCATGACTTCATTTAAATCTCTATTTAAACTTTATATCTAAAATTATAAAACTGAAATACTTGATATATGAAGCTTTGAAAACATTCTTAATCATACTCTAAAATGAATTTAACTTATGAACTAATCATAATTTTATCTCTAGCTTGTATGTAACTTTAATCAAATTCTACAATTTCAATTCATACTGGTAACTAAAACATATACATAACTGTGTCTAATATTAAAATTAAATACATAATCTAAAATAATGCATGGCTAGATCCTTACACATCTATTAGAGCACTTTACTCTAACAAGACTCTAAACTAAGCCTTACTTCAAAGTTAGACTCACCACGAAGGATGACGCTTCTGCCAAACTAAAGGCTGAGTAACATCTGGACCTACAACTATGAGGAAAAGAGGAGAGGGGGAGTCAACGACTTAGTGAATGAGCTATCACCCATCACCCACATAGGACATCCAAGAATATATGCAATATACATGCTACGATCATAAACCATTTGATATTTATGTGCATATCTATATAGAAAGATATCTCTGTATTTATGAATTCATAGAAAAACATCTCTAAATTCTTACTCTATCAAGAAATCATTTTACATATACATAATAGCTCTTAAATCAAATATTCTCTAAAAGCATCAATACTCTATGAAAACATAAATAATAGTACTCTAATAGAGAAACAGGAATCTCGCTCTATGGTTCTCTAAAAACTAAAAATGTTCTGCTCTATGATCCATCAGAGATCTAATTTGGACACCTAAATAAGTTCTATTCTCGCCTATGAGATTGTCCTCTCAGGACAACTTGGTATTAAGGTTAACGATATTTTTTCCTAGTTAATTCACCTTTTGTTTCTCTATAGCTATCGTCTAGTCTCTATATCATAAATTAATCATTTCTCTAAAACTCGTTCTAGGCTTTCTCTGGGTTTAAAACTCTATCATATAATTACTCTATTGAAATCATAAGATCTTTAATATACATAAAATCATTTAAATCTGAAACTTTTGAAACTTTGAAAGCCCTGAACTCATATAACTCTAACAATCTGACTTTAGCATAACTTGACTATGAAATCATGCCCAAGGGATCACCCGCTTTTAGGCATTTCAATTCAAGCCCATAGAATATGTATGGTAATTGCTATGAATCATACTGAATTCCATACTTCTAAGTATGGTAAAAACTGAATTTCTAAAATCTCATTTCTCAACCAACATCTTTTCATAACTCAATAACTCTAATATCATACTTTGAAACGGAAAGGTTTAAAATCATAAAATCTCTGACGTTATAATAACATCTAGTTCATGAAACTAAGTCACACTCTGTTTGACATTCTTGCCAAAATATCTTAACTAATACTCTAAAATCATATTTAAAATCTCAAATCTTGATGCACATTTGATAAAATAACAACTTATTAAATCACATATTATTGCAATAAATCTCTTAGAGTTGCACATAAAACATTTCCATAACATGAAATCTATCAATCATGGTCCCATAGTTTTCTAAAATACATTTTTCATGCTATTGTCAAAATCATGCTCTTTGTCTAGCTTGCCATATTTGCAAAATCATATATATATAATCATACTTTCATATTTAATTTTATATTTAACAATCATCATTCATAATTATACTCATAATGCTTAAAAGTAAGGTCATGAGCTTAAACCCACTCACAGTTGAAGCCGAGAGTATGTGGGCACCACTAACTTGACCTTGAGAACTTGAAATGGCACCAACAACTGTCATAGAGCAACATTGACTCATGATCAAACTTTATTAATCTTTAGAAAACTCTAAATAATTCTAACAACATTGAGGGAGTAGTCCCACTTGACAATAATGGAGACTAACAATAATCCAAACCAAAGAACAAGGAATGGGGAGGAAGGGAAAGACAAAAACCCATAAGTCTCTTACCTTTGATCTTGAAAGAGAAGGATTTGGGGTTAGATTGAGAGAGGAAGAGAGAAAAATTGATGGAAGAGGGAAGGTCGGAGTTCTACTTCTCATAAGGAAGGGGAACCCGATTGGGTTTTAAAATGGTCAAAATAAAATGGCATCATTTCTGGTACGTCACGCTCTAGGGGACCGCCATAGCGGAGGCCGTGTGTACTCGCAGAACTTGGTCACTTACAACCGCTATAGCTGTCCTCAAAGCACCTAAAACCCCGTTTCCCACACTATGACGCCATAGCGGTCCAGACTACTAGAGCGGTGCAGTCAACTTCTCATTTAACCTTTTTTAAGCATCTGGGTCTTCCCAATATCTGGTCATGGGGGACCCTGGGCAATACGAAACTTGTCCAAGGACACATGTATCTGGAGTATCACACTGAGTATCCCCCCAACCGCTATAGTGGTTCCCCCTTGATGGCAAAAGATTGCAAAATGACATTTTTTTTTATTAGTGATATCTTCCCATTATGCGTTTTTGTCATAAAAATGCAACCCAAGCTCTGTTAATCTCTTTCTTCCCTTCACTCTCAACCCTACTCAATCTTATCTCCTCCAAGCTCCAAGATAAGAGATTTTTTATGGTTTATGCCCTCTTTCTCTCTCCCTTTCATGTTCTTGAGTTTGGCTTTTATAGTTTCTCATTATTGTCAAGTTTGGGTATTCCCCAAAGTTTATAGAGTTGTTTTGTAGTTGTTCTAGTGTTATTATAAATTATTCACGGATTTTGTTGTTGTTATGACAAACTTTGGTGTCATCCTTGCTCCATGGAGCTTCGATGGTGTTAACACCATTAGTCTCTCCCTTCCAGGTAAGTGGGTTTAATCCTATGGCCTTTAGTTTAGTCATTATAAATATTTTCTTAGCTCTGGCACAAATGCTTGATTTGTATACTATTTTCAAGACAAATATGAATGATAGAGGATTTTGTCAAGATTATGAACTATATCAAGATTTGAGCTTTTGTGATTATCAATTTATCACGAAAATATATTAGAAAACTCATAGGACTATGCTTGTTATTAAATTAATTTGAGGATTGCTTGAATATGAGTATGTATGTTTAGAGATGACATGATTACCCAATGTTATGATAGAGGATTTTGTCAAGATTATGAACTATATCAAGATTTGAGCTTTTGTGTTTATCAAATTATCATGAAAATATATTAGAAAACCCATAGGACCGTGCTTGTTATTAAATTGATTTGGAGGATAGCTTGAATATGAGTATGTATGTTTAGAGATGACATGATTACCCAATGTTTTCAATATATATATTTTTACTTGCAAGTTCAGAGTTAGAGCACAATTATGAACTTTTAGAGCAAGATTACCCAATTGTCATGATTTTAAGACAAGACAGGAGCTATACAGAAATAGATAGTGAGTTAATAGCTGAAAAATCGTTAATCTTGATACCAAGTTATCCACCAAAGATCAATCTCACCCTATCAAAGAAAATCAGAGATGAAACCTAGTTATATGTCCAAATTGGACCTTATGATGTACCCATAGAGATCAGTAATTCAGAGATTATTATTGTTATGCTATATATGTACATGCATAACCAGACATTTGTTTCTCTATAGATTACTATTATTTATTATTTACAGAAAATGTTGATCTTGAGATTATTATGTATGTAAATGTAAAAATGGATTCAAAGTTGATGCATTTAAGATTATGATTATATGTATCTTTGTTTATTGTCCCATGTATGGGTTACAAGTGAGAAACTACTCACTCAAGTTTTAGATAAAACTCAACCCTCTTTCCTCTCCTTCAGTATAGCAGCCTTAGGTCCTTCTAGCCTCCTCTAGGATCACTAGTGTTTCCAGTTTAGTGAGCTTCATTTTGAAGTAATGTATCTTTTGAGTTTTGTTAGAGTGCCCATGATTGTGAGGGAGGGTCTCATACCATACATGTTTTTGCTTTTATACCATGATTTGAATTGGAAAATTGTGATTATGATATATAGTTTTCATGGTTCTTTTGTATAGAGCAACTCAATATATTTTGTATTACAACTACAGATTTGGACTCGAATTATGATATGGATTAAAAATGATTATTATGTTTCAAAATGCAAGTTGTTTTATATTTAAAAATGGGGATTTTATTTAAATTATGGATATAGTACGACAATGAGGCTTACATGGGGATGAAATTCCTCATGTGCTAGTCACGTTCTCAAATCGGGTCATGACAAAAGCATTTTCATGTATCTGTGAAGAACTATGGTTGATGCTCCATGGGTTTAGGTCAAACCTAAACATCAACCAACCACCATCTCAAGATACTTGGCTCAACACAAGTCATCATCTCTAATGTTATTTTCATAGAAATTAGGGAAGCCAAGAATCTGAGACATCTAACCTACAATGGGCTAAGCGAATATCATAATAGCAAATCAAATGCCACATTTTGACCCAAAATCTTTACGTAATTGATTGTTGGACTTTACACTTACACAATCTTCACTTAGTTCATTCCTAACTAATGTGAAACTTCACCTTCATACTTAAAAAGTCATTACTTTCCCCGTCATATACACTCACAGATAACAATATTCATGCCATTTTTAATTAAGCATTTAACCATAACATTCACTTTAAGTCGCTCCATATTTCATTTGAGTCATTTAATCTTAAATACTCATATTCAACAATGAGTTTGAAATCATCAAAAATTTCCACAAGTCTTCATATCCCACTATAACTCATGTAGAGTATTCATGCCATTTTTTAAGAACTTGACAAATACGAGCAATCATCTTTGTTTCATGTTTATGATAACAAGATTTGCAACCTTCAATATCCATGGGATAATAGGTGGCCTAAGGATTATTCTTGATACAGTAGGATCATAAACATTCACCTTAGTTGCTTGACCCCACAAACAAATCTTGGTTAAATTTATAAACCCTTAAATGGTTAAACAACATTTTAGAAGAGTATTTTATTTAAAATATGTACAACTGTTCTAAGGTTTCTAGGGATTAAATTAAAGTCAATGTAACTTAACAAATGCAAATTTCTTGCTCAACCATTCTATTTTAATTCAGAGTCTTTAACATACTAAACCCGACTTGGGAACGTGAGGCACGTGAGAATCCCCATCCCCACGTGACCTCTAAGTCTCTATATGCATAATTTAATAATAAAATCCATTTATAAAACATCATTTCATATCTAATAAAACTTTAGCTCTTTTGAAATCATAATCATCATTAATAAACTCTAAGTCATAATTAAACCATTTCATAATCAAACTCTGGAAATCTATAGTCATAATACAAAATGTGAGTTGCTCTCACAAAATAAACCATGAAAATCATAATCATAGAAATACAAGATAAACTGAATCATGGTATATAAAACATGCAAACTCTCTCTATGGTCCGAGACCTCCACAATGATGCTGGAGCACTCTCTCGCTATACAAAACACAAAAAGAATACTTCACTCTAAGGTGAAGCTCACCAACGAACAATCTTTATTGGAAAAGGGAGAGGGTAAGTTTCATTTAAAACTGGTTGAGGCCCTCACTCATAACCCCTTCATAGGATATCAACAAAGATATAAACATATATAAGTATATAAAATCAGCAAAACTGATTAATTCAACTTTATATATATATATATATATATATATATATATGAAGGCAACAAAACTAGTAATCTTTGGTAAAGCATAAAGAACAGGAATCTACTAGAGAAACATGGATCTTTGGTTATGCATGTCAACCATAACATAACAATTTCTCAAATTTCTAGGATCCCTCAAGGATCCAAATTGGACACCTAACTAAGTTCCATTCTCTCGCTCCTGAGATTGTCCTCTCAGGACAACTTGGTACCAAGGTTAACGATCGGGTTCAGCTATTAACTCACTATCCGTTTCTAACTATCGTCTAGTCTAATTTATGAAACATATTATTTTCTCTAAAACTCTACTATAGCATTTCTCTAGCAAAACTCTATAATACATAATTAATTTACTCTTGAAATCATTGTGGTTATTCATAAAATCTCCAAGCAAGTCTTAATCATACTCCAGCCTTTTAATAAAATCATTTTAACAATAATGGTCCCATGAGTTACCGTTAAAACATATGTTTCATGCTCTAGTTGAAAATAATCATTTTCACACACTTAGTAAAATCAACCATAATCTCTAATCTCTTGAATATTCTCTAAAATCATACAATTATGTTATGATTTAAGGAAATTAAATCTAATGACCAACATAAGGGTCATAGGATCCAAACCCACTCACGTGGAGGGAGGAAATGATGGTGTCAACACCAACGGAGCTTCGAGGAGGAGGGATGACACCAAAGTTTGCCATTGAAGCCACAAAACTCAAGATTAGACTTTAACAACCTCTAGATAGTCCAAACATAACTCTAACAACATTGGGGCACCCCCACTTGACAACAATGGAGACAAACAACAACCCATAACATGGAGAAGGAAGAACATAGAAGAAACTAACATGAACCAACAACAAACACTTATCTTGGATCTTAGAAGGAGAAAGAATGGAGTGGGAGAGGGTTTGGAGAAAGTTAGGGAGGGAGGGCTTCGGGTTTCTATGAGAAAACCTTAGCCTGGGGTGTTTTTAAAGGGTTTGGGGCTCACTAAATGAAACTGCATCATTTTACACTTGTCTACATCAGGCAGGCCGCTGAGTGAGTAAATCTCGCTATGAGCCTAGAGGCTGAGTGAGCCTTCTAGCCCGCCACCGCCATAGCGAGCATAACTCGTAGCGAGCGTTCAGAATTTTGCAGGAACGCACCCAACTATATACCTTGGCTCTTAACACATTTGGGGCTTTCCTGGCAACACTGGTGGGTTTTGGGAAACCTAGAGTCGTATGAAAGTTATCAACTGACACGTGTACACCAGGTATTACACATACTAAACTAGAAGTAATCATTTCAATTCTCAAGACATTTAGCAAAACACTCCATAAAATACCCAATATTTGATTTTTACAAAAATATCCAATCAATATTAATGCTTGTCATAAAAAAAATTATCATTCCAACCAAATAATTTTGACTTTTACAACCCATTAATTTTATATCACTGTCTTAAAATCTTAAAAAAAATTTCAAAGACAGAAATTTGTTATCATTGAAAAATAGGACCTCAAGAAAAACCAAAATTAATGAAAATATTCATTTTTCTATTACAAGTAAGGTTAGTTCATAAATATAGCATCGATAATTATGACAAGGCAATCACACATATTTATCTTGGTAAATTTTCTTCTCACTTTAAGACATCAGCTTTTCTTATAAATGTTATTCATAAAAAAAAATTCAAAAGCTTAAAAAAATACCAAAAATTGATTTACATGGGCAATCAAAAGGTAATGGGGATTCAAAATATATAATAAAACTCACTTTGTGGATGGTGAATATATGATATAAAACAATAGTTACAAAAATCCAACACCTGCAAGTGAGATGGATTTTACTTCAAGGTTATCCCAAATACCACGCCACTCCCAAAATAATTAAGGAATTAACTAGCTGGGTGAATTAATCCCAAACTAACTTAGGAGACAAAACATGTCACTTCATAATCAATTAATGAATTAACCACCTATGGGGTGAGTCAATTAATAACCAATCCAAGTGACGAATATCCCAAAAATAAGCAAGTAACTCCATTAATATTGCAAGTAGCCCATTGTGGTGTAGAAACTCATTTAATCAACAAAGTCCTCAACAAGGATAAAATTGCCCAATTTATCAATTTCCAAATCATCTCCAATTTTAATTTTCTAAAAACTTTCAATAACATATCATGAGACTCAATAACTATAATTAGGCATTATATCAATTCTTTATATTTCATAGAATTTCATTTAATTTAATAATCACTTACACATCTCAAAATCACTAACAGGGCATTTAGAAACCCCTGAATTCAATTCTATCAATGAATTGAATTGAATTCCATGCTTTGAAAGCAATTTAAGTGAAGGAATTGAATTCCCATAGAAATTGAAATCCAAAAATATTAAGGAATTGAAATTAGAGCCCAAATGGGTGTGATTTGGTGTGGGAATTGAATTCCAACAAATGAAAATACCAAAATAATCTTATTTGAATATAATGTTTTGTTCCTAACCTATTAATGAAGGACAAAATAGTAAAAGTGATTAAATTAATTCATTTTTAGACCATTTCAAATCAAGGAATTGAATTCAATTCTTTAATTTACTAAATTATTCCAAACATAAGAATTCAATTCAATTCCTAATGGAATTCCATTCAATTCCATATTATTAAAAGTTTCCAAACTCCCTGAAAACCTTAAAACGAGCACCGACTCTGGCGTACCAACACCGCATAGCACTCCAGCGATGGCAGCCATGACAACACTTCCATTTTATCTTCTTCCTCATGAGTGTGACCCAATACTTAACAACGACACACTACTGCAATTCACAAAAACACGATGAAGGCAACTGCTATTAACATGCAACCATCAGGAGGTGGAAGGCCACCCAAACCGATAAGACACTGGAGCCTCTTTCTTCTCTTTGCACGCCGCGCCTTGCAACTCTTTGTCGTGCCAATCACGTCTCTTTGGCTGCTTATAACGATGTGAGGATAAGATGATGGTCTCTCTCAATAGAATCGATTTACAATTTAGATTTTCTTTCGATCTCAACACAAGGTTTTATTTGATCCAACAAAATCAAGATTTAAGATCAAAAGGAATTTTGCAAACCTTGAATTTCTATTTCAATCTACCATTGATAATAAAAAAAAATACACAAAGGTTTATATGCCTATGAACTAAGGCACAAATTCAATCTAAAAGAACAATTTCAATCCTTATTTCAAATAAATTCATGAATTATACCAAATCAGTTTAGAGATATCATCGTTTCAATTATTTGTCAAAAGGAAATATTTTCTTAAATTTGATTCTAATCCTAGTATATTTCACTCTAATACCACATGTAAGATTTATCGAACTATATATCAAGAACTCAGAACATCGATTATATTGAAATATAGAACAACAATTGTGTGTACCTTGTTAGTCCATGACATTAAGGAATGTCGTCTAAGAATCTTGTTGTGAGAGAAGAACAAACTTGTATGCGTTAGGATTGGAGAACCCACTACATTCCTATCTTCTTCCAGAGGCCACATCAGGAGAGTGAGCCATCAAGAGTTGTCAGGACTGGAGTGACGATCCTGTCCATAGAATGAATTTATAGCAACATAGTCTTGTCCATCAAAGACCTAGGTCACATAGGAGAAATCTTAGGTGCACCGAGAGCAAAAGATAACATTTGCTCTGATTCATTTATTAATTGACACATAAGTTTTGTGAGTCATTATTGTCTCCCATATCCCCAACATTTTTAATGCAATAGCTGATTTGTCAATCACTAAATGGAAGAGCAAATATTTTGTTTTGCTCTAAGAGAGCCTAAGAATTTCTCGTCACATGGGGCCTCTACATTTAGATCTAGTACACTCACTATTAGGGTCAAGCCTAAGAATACATGGGGCTTCCAAAACCCATAGCAAATCACATATTAACTTCATGGGCTTACAAGAAATATTAGGCCCATAATTGTTAGGACTGATTAAACCGGGTTCAGACCAAAAACCAGTGAACCGGTATATGGTCTAGTTCGGTTCTCCTATTAGACCAGTTATGTACATGAACCAACGTTGGAAACTCGAAACAAAACCAAGTTGTCACTTAACCGTGCGCTAGAACCATTGACCGGCCACAAAATTGGTTGGAACCCATGGTACCACTGGACTAGCAACTTCTCTTGTTAATATAAGTCATAGTTTTTATATATAATATATCTTTACGTGCATTAAAATTATGTAAAATTCTCCAAACACCCAATTCCAGGATTCGAACCCAAGTGGTTGTGGCTCTCTAAAGGATGGACGCACGCCAATGCCACTAGGTTAGCTAACTACTTTGTTAACAAGCTTCATTATTTATATATACAATAGATACTTAATTGTATTCATTTTATTTGTATATATTAATTTAAAATATCGGTTTAGTCAGGGCTAATACCTATTTCTAAGAGCCAAGTTTGAAAACTATGCAATATCTAATGCATCTAGCTAACTAGTGACAATGTTGTTTTCGACTTCTTCATAGAGTGAGACCCAGCCATCAACCTCTTCAAGGATAGGCCTTTATTATTTCACCTTGTTCAGTATATGACCTGCTCCATTTCTACTTTCCTCAAAGTACCCTCTCATAGTGGAAATTGGACAGAGAAATGAGTTGTGTATACACAGCGGTGCAACAATTTCCCTTCTTGCTCAAAATTGCTATTTTAAACCCCAGTTTGGGCAGGAATGCTATTTAAACACTCGAGATTCGATATCGATACATGACACCATATAGAGAGCCAAAAAAGGACAAAGATGGTGGGACTAGTGACACCGGAAAAAAGGAAGAAGAAAACGCGCAAAAATGATAAAAATTTCAAGATACCCAATCCCCTACATTCAAACTTTCAAGTTGCTCTCCTCACCTCCCCACTCACTCGCATCTGCGTCCTCCTCCTTGCTATAAGTACTAATTAATAGGTTCGCATTGTACACAAAATTTTTCTCAAATGGAAATTAACATATGTTCTTACAAAACGTTGTATGCATATATATAGACCGACCACCGTTAACTGAATTAAAGTGATCCAAGAAATTCATAAATCCAAACTGAATAAAACTAGTTGAATTAATTTGCATATTCGATTTATTTTAAATTAATACTGAACTAAACTAATTATTATTGATTTAGTTCTTGTTTTTATAGTTTTGAAGCTTGAAAGTCAAACGTCAATTTGATCACCTAATTAACTTTACTTTATAATTTGTTTTAAAGTTTTACACTTAAGATTTTTTATAATTATGCCACTTTTTTATTTCCATTTTAAATATATTTATTTATCTAGTCACATATTTATCAGAGTAAAATACATTTCACTCTATTGAAAAAAGCCTTTATTACACTCTCATCCCTTCTATTTCTAAAACATATACTCCCCTTCCATATAAAATTAAGAAACTATATACTTCAATTTATCTTTAATTTTTTATTAATTATCTATTTTCTCATGACTATTATTTCATTTTTGACCAAATACCCTTTTTTAATAGTTATATATATATTAAAATTTTTTACAAATTAAAATATATATGTGACTTAGAATAATATAAATATTGCTATATTTATATACATGTATTTAATTTAATGTCCAAAACCTTACTATATTAAGAAAATAAATTATTGATAATAATAATTTATAATAATTATTTTCAAAAATTAAAAATTACATATTTCTAAGCCATGTATTTTGTTATATTAATATATATAGAATATAATTTTTTATTAATTTTTATATAAAAATAAATTACAGAGAATATAAACGAAGAATTTTGTGACGTTACAACAAAAATATACATTAATATTGTATGAGAAGAACATGTAATAACTTTTCACTACAAAACAAGTTTCAAATATCCATATCATATATGAGATGGAGAAATTATTACGTATTCTCGTAACACCATATGTACGGTTTTTTTTTTTATAATCAACGGGGCTATAAGCCCAACAAGACAAGAAAACTAGCTACCCACAATCCAGGTAAAACTGGTGGTAGAAATTGGGAAGAACACAGTATCTCGATTAGCAAGGGAGTGACCATGATTGGCCAAAAGATCCGCGCACCTGTTACCTTCGCGGAATACATGGCGAATGCGAACCTCCCAGTCTTGGCCAAAAGGATTATGAATGACTTTAACAAGACGAGCACATCAGCCCTCTCAATAAATTGAATTGCGATGTTAGGTAGCGTTTATTTATTGTGTTTGGGACAGAATTATAGATATATTTGACACAAATCTATTTAATAGTGAAGAAAAATATAAAATAGAAAAATATGAAATTTATGTACCTTTAAAATATTGAAAGGGATATTAAGAGAGAAATTTAATATTTTTATCTTTTAATAATACCCTATATATATTTATTATTTATGTCTTCACTCTCTATTATTGATATATTTCTCTCTCTATCTTTATTTCCTGTCCTATAATAATAAACAAATGATACCTTAGGATATATTTCCAAAACGACCCGGGGCAGATGCAAATCAAAAACCACTTTTAAGCCCAGCGCTGCGCCCCAAAGCTTAGCAATTGTGATAGAGCAATGACCCAGCCTTGAATTAAAAGCTTTAACAAAATTACCATAAGGTTATAATGACTGGAGTTATAAAATAACATCCTCAAGTCTTAATTAACAGTAAAACTCACCACTAATTAAAGGAATATATATATATATATATATATATATATATAGCATATATATATATATCAATAATCTCCCTTGAAGTTTTCCACGATGACAATTAACTCATTTTTTTTTTCCAGAAAACTACCGTACACCCCACCCCACCAAAGGGTGAGAGCCAAGTTTCTATTAAGAATATTCTATCAGAATATTCCATATCAACCAAAGTTAGTTTTTCTTTACAGAGTATTCAATGCCGATGCAGTATGCCCATTTATGTGGTAAATCCTCGTCACAAGTTTTAAAATTACTCAATTTTCAAATTGAAATCAAACCATCAACATTTAATTAAAAAATGAGATAGTCTTTACTACGTACCTCTGCTCATGGTTCAACCAAAGCTAGTTTCATGTAACCTTTTTTTTCCCTTCTAACAAACGGAAAGACATGGGATAGTTCCAGAGGAAGAAATATTGATAAAAGGAAGAAGCTGCAAACGAATGCAAAGGGCCGCCTGCATGCATCATGTCTTATGGATGATCCTATTTCATATTATATATGCATGTTTACCTTCATTACATCACCATTAAATAAATTAAAACAGCCACAAAAAGGAGCAATAGAGCTCAGTAACCATAAGATTTGGATGAGAATGAAGAAATGTTTTTTTTTTTTAATGCTGAACCACATACAAATACATACTGATTTTACAGCTCAAAAAGATACAAAAACGGCATAGGTTTACAACAATCTGTTGTAATTCAGCCCCGTTAAATTTAAATAACTAATAAAAATTATTTTAATATAATTTTTTTATATAGTATATGATGAAAAATATAAGAAAAGATTAAAATATTTGAAAAATAAAGTATTATATATTTTTTAGTTTTATGTTTGAATAAATTAATAAATAATTATTAAAAATTAAAGAAAATAATAAATTCTATTTAATAATAAATAAGTGAATTTTGCATTTGGTCACTAAAGAATTTTCCATTTGACTTTAGTTCAAACATTTGTAAAGTTGCTTTGTTTTAGTCCTGAAAAAAAATAGTTTTAAAAATATTTGAATTAAAACTAAAAAATTCAAGATTCACTTTGTTTTAGAAATCAAAAAATATTTAATGCAATAAATATTTATTAATTGAATTAAATATAATTTGGGTCTTTGAAACCTATCAATTTTAAAACCAAACAGTTTTACAAATATTAAAACCAAACAAAAAATATTTTAGGAACCAAAACTATAATTCGTTTACTTTTTAGAGACCGAAAAAATATTAAAGTCTTATTAAATTTTATTATGTAAAATTATAATTTATATTAAATGTAACTATTTAAGTCCTCTTTTTGGTTTCTTACATATATCCTTTAATAGGAGGCAATTCTGCCCAACCATTTGAAATCTCATAGATGATGTAGTTCTCCTATTAAACCGATTACTTGGGCTTTGAACCTGAACTCACAGACTAATTAAGAGAAACGAGCATTTCTCACTTCTACCGATCATGGGAGGTTAATGTACAACATCAGTTCTAAGGGCCGGGTTTTTATTTTGGGTGTACTTTTCAGTGCTGGAGCTATGGTTGATTCTCGATTGGTCTCTTTTTATATATGTGGTTGCTATATTCCTTCGGTAAGTAAGCCCTCTTTACAAGTAAAATATTTTCAAAGATTAAACTTTTGTCTTCCACTAATAATTGTCTAACTTCCAACCTATTTGACGACGGATATGCTAGATTTATCGACTGAGTAATGCTAAATATGGCTAACATTATTCATCAAAATTATTGTTAAAATTAAAGGAAGTTGATTTAATAAATTAAAAAAATAAAAAAAAATTATATGTTAAATTTTATATATAAAATAACATATAAAATTTATCTAATATTTTTCTTTCCCTTTATTATCCCTTACCCAAACACACCTTAAATAGTTAATTTACTAATTTTATGGACAAAAATAAAATACACATAATTTTATGAATTAAAATAAACAATATGCTTAGCAGTCTAATACAAGCCACGTGACAAATGCCACCATGCACCTAAATGTTAACTCATCATCACTTATTTTTTGTTGAAAAATATTATTTGTATTTATAAAATATAAGATATTATATCAAGTTATATATTATTTATCATTGAGTAGGATGTAAATCTTATTTAAATAATATTTATATATCTTTCAATAATAAATTAGATAGATATAATATCTCACATCCTATCTTATAAATACAAATAATATAACTCTATCATGCCAAGGACACTTACGCGGTGATTCACACTCCCAAGTAATTTGGTACACTTATCCAACATTATATCGTTATCAAAATTTATTTGTTATTTTTATAATATGTGGTTTTCTTTCTTTTTTTAAGAGAAATGATAAATGACTACCACCACACTTATAACATATACTTATATTAAGTTAAAATTTATAAATCAACATACAAAAGTTATAAATCAAGATGCTAAAAGTTGTAAACTAATATACAAAAAAATTTTACTTACTTTTTTATAATTTTTTACATATTAATTTATAACTTTTTACATACTAATTTATAATTTTTAACTTGATATAAATATATTGTATAAGTGTAGTGATGAATGTGTATCTCTCCTCCTTTTGAAAAGACTGAGCAAAAGAAACATGGAGTGTCTCTTACCAAACATGTGGCGTTAAATTCAAGAAAGGATCGTCTGAAGAGCTACAATATTTAATGCGTCTAGCTAACTACCGACAATGTTGTCTTCGTCTTCTTCATAGGTGAGACCCAACCATCAACCTCTTCAAGGATAGGTCTTATAATTGATTAAAAACGATATTTATACGTAGAATATTGTGTTAACTCATATTTTATTTATTTTTAAATGTGATGTTAATCTTATTTAAATAGATCTATAACTTATTTATTAATAGATAAAATATGAGTTATTATAATATTTCGTGTAGTATAAATATTATAACTCTAATTTCACCTTGTTCATGACCTGCCCCATTTCTAACCCTCTCCCAGTGGAAATTGGAAAGAGAAATGGGTTGTGTATACGGAGTGGTGCAACAATTCCCCTTTTTAACTTAGTCCCACAATTTTCTTTGTTTTTTTATACGTAGTATAAGAATGTAATAGGTTTGTATTGTACACAAAATTTTTCTCAAATGGAAATTAACATATGTTCTTACAGAACGTTGCATGCATATATATAGACCGACCACCGTTAACTGAATTAAAGTGATCCAAGAAATTTATAAACTCAAACTGAAAAAAACTAGTTTGAATTAATTCGCATATTCGATTTATTTTAAATTAATACGAAACTAAACTGATTATTATTGATTTAGTTCTTGTTTTTATAGTTTTTAAGCTTGAAAGTCAAACGTTCGATTTGAACACCTAATTAACTTTACTTTATAATTTATGTTAAGGTTTTAAGGTTTTAAAGGCCTTTATTACACTCTCATGCCCTCTATTTCTAAAACATATACTCCCCTTCCTCATAAAATTAAGTAATACTATACTTCAATTTATCTTTAATTTTTTATTAATTATCTATTTTCTCATAACTATTATTTCATTTTTGACCAAATAACCTTATTTAATAGTTATATATATTAAAAATATTTACAAATTAAAATATATATGTGTCTTAGAATAATATAAATATTGCTATATTTATATACATGTTTTAAATTTAATGTCCAAAACCTTACTATATTAAGAAAATAAATTATTGATAATAATAATTTATAATAATTATTTTCAAAATTACATATTTCTAAGCCATTTATTTTGTTATATTAATATATATAGAATATAATTTTTTTATTAATTTTTATATAAAAATAAATTACAGAGAATATAAAATAAAGAATTTTGTGACGTTACAATAAAAATATACATTAATATTGTATGAGAAGAACATGTAATAACTTTTCACTACAAAACAAGTTTCAAATATCCATATCATTATATGAGATGGAGAAATTATTACGTCTTCTTGTAACACCATATGTAGGAATTTTTTTTTTTCGATAATCAACGGGGCTATAAGCCCAACAAGACAAGAAAACTAGCTACCCACAATCCGGGTAAAACTGGTGCTAGAAAAGTCGGCAAAAAAAGCAAGGGAAAGGAAGGGGGAACATTTGGGCAGAACACAGTATCTCGATTAGCAAGGGAGGGACCATGATTGGCCAAAAGATCCGCGCACCTGTTACCTTCGCGGAATACCCGGTAAATGCGAACCTCACAGTCTTGGCCAAAAGGATTCTGAATGACTTTAACAAGACGAGCACATCACCCCTCTCAATAAATTGAATTGTGATGTTAGGTAGCGTTTATTTATTGTGTTTGGGACAGAATTATAAATATATTTGAGACATAAATTTATTTAATAGTGAAAACAAAAATAGGAATAGAAAAATATGAAATTTATGTATCTTTAAATGTGGAAAGTAAGAGCAGGATATGAAGATAGAAATTTAATATTTATATTTTTTAATAATATCCAATACATATTTATTATTTATGTCTTCACTCCACTATTTTTATTGTCCATATATTTCTGTTTTGTTCCTATATTTCATGTCCTATAATAGTAAACAAATGCCACCTTAGGATCCATTTCCAAAACGACCCGGGCAAATGCAAATCAAAAACCATTTTTAAGCCCAGCGCCGCACCCCAAAGCTCAGCAATCGTGATAGAGCAGTGACCCAGCCTTGAATTAAAAGCTTTAACAAAATTACCATAAGATTATACTGACTGGAGTTATAACATAACATTCTCAAGTCTTAATTAACAGTAAAACTCACCACTAATTAAAGGAACATATATATTTCCCAGCAATATGATAAATATCAATAATCTCCCTTGAAGTTTTCCACGATGATGATTAACTCAATTTTTTTTTTTTCAGAAAACTACCGTACACCACACCCACCAAAGGCTGAGACCCAAGTTTCTATTAAGAATATTCTATCAGAATATTCCATATCAACCAAAGTTAGTTTTTGCTTTCCAGAGTATTCAATACCGGATTATATCCATTTATGTGGTAATATTGGCCCCAAGTTTTAAAATTACTCAATTTTTACACTGAGAATCAAACTATTGACATTTATTTAAGAAATTAGAGAGTCTTTACTATCTACCTCTGCTCATGGTTCAACCAAAGCTAATTTCATGTAACCTTTTTTTTCCTTCTAATAAACTGAAAGACATGGGATAGTTAAGAGGAAGAAATATTGAGATGATGACAAATAAAAGGAAGAAGCTGCAAACGAATGCAAAGGGCCGCCTGCATGCATGCATCACATCTTATGGATGATCCTATTCCATAATATACATACAGGTTTACCTTCATTACATCACCATAAAATAAATTAAAACAGCCACAAAAAGGAGCAATAGAGCTCAGTAACCATAAGATTTGGACAAGAATGAAGAAATTTTTTTTTTTTCATGCTGAAACACATCTAAATACATACTGATTTTATGGTGCAAAAAGATACAAAAACGGCATAGGTTCACCACAACCTATCGTAATTCAGCCCCGTTAAATTTAAATAACTAATAAAAATTATTTTAATATAATTTTTTGTATAGTATAGGATGAAAAATATATGAAAAGATTAAAATATTTGAAAAATAAACTATTATATATTTTTTAATTTTATGTTTGAATAAATTGATAAATAATTATTAAAAGTTAAAGAAAATAATAAATTCTATTTAATGTAAATTATAATTTAAATAATAAAAATTAATAAGTCTTAAATATGCTTTTAGTACCTAAAAAATAAATGAATTTTGCGTTTGGTCACTAAAGAATTTTCTATTTGATTTTATTTCAAACATTTGTAAAGTTGCTTTGTTTTAGTCCTGAAACAAAATAATTTTAAAAATTTTTGAATTAAAACTAAAAAAATTCAAGATTCTGCTTATTTTTTTTAGAAATCAAAAACACATTTAATGCAATAAATATTTATTAATTGAATTAAATATTTTTTAGTCTTTGAAACCTAACCATTTTAAAACCAAAAAAAAATATTTTAGGACCCAAAACTAGAATTCACTTACATTTTAGAGATAAAAAACTTATTAAAATCTTATTAAATTTTATTATTTAAAATTATAATTTATATTAAATGTAATTATTTAAGCCCTCTTTTTTATTTCTTACAGATATTCTTTAATTGGAGACAATTCTGCTCAACCATTTGAAATCTCATAAACGATGTTGTTCTCCTATTAAACCAATTACCTAGGCCTTGAACCTAAACTCAGATTAATTAAGAGAAAGAAGCATTTGTAACTTCAACTTATGATACGATTATGGGAGGTTAATATGCAACATCAATTCCAAGGGCCAGGTTTTTTGTTTTGGGTGTTGTTTATTGCAAAATTTGACATTTATATGTCAACAACAAATAATTGATAATTTCCTTATGCAGGAGGCCAAACTACTTTAAACCAAGTGTTATTGACAAACTAAGGAGTTTGAATGTCAGTTTTTGCTTTTGCAGATCTTGATTTGAGGGCCGAAAAGCTACTTCTCTTGGGTTCTACATCGAAGAATCAAGTGTCAAACGTTTTTAATAGAATGATGTGCGATGTGATTTGTGTGTTGCGGATGCAATGTTAATTGATAGATTGAAATGTATAAAAATTGCAGAAATGTAAAGGAATTAATTAACAAAGTGTAAATAAAGTACACAAATTGTAAAGAAATTAAAGATAGTCTAGTCCTAAGAAAACAAGAAAATGAGGTTGAGAACAATACTTAGTGGACTCTGGACTCTATTTTGTCATCTGGGTGACGTTTGTAGAGTGAGTGTGTAAGTAAAAACTCCAACCCTTTACAAATGTACAGAAATGCTATTTATAGACATCCTAGGACTCTAAGATCTTGACACTTATCTTTGCTTGTCCATGGATGTTAACCACGCGTCTTTGACAGTTTTTTGTTTGTCATACACTCTTTTCATTGAGAAGTCACCACTTTGTCATGCCTCCACTAAGCCTCTGCGATATCTCCTGATAACCGTCAATAACCGTCAATTGACTAACGTCTATCTTGAAATCATTGTGATAATCCTCTCAAAATCTTCAAAATTTTTCTAAGTCTTCAAATGACCAATTATCCTTTTAGACTAGTTTTGAGAATTCGTCATCATTAGCTTCTAATTTAGGCTTTGCTCTAATTAACTCCCACAAGTTTCGACATGTTGACTAACAAGCTTAAAACTTTGTCAATTTTGTAAAGTTTTGTTAGTTCTAACATGCCAACTGTTGACTAACCTTTGGGTTATCTAAGGTTAACGCAGTTCAACAATCTGACACTTGATAAAAATTTGGTGCCAACAGGTGTACTTTTCAGTATTGGAGCTATGGTTGATTCTCGATTGATCTCATTTTATATATGTGGTTGCTATATTCCTTCTCTAGCTAGTATTACTCATGGTTGGAGATCAACTTGTTTCCCCATTTATTGAAAAACAAATGTGTTGTTGGCACCAAATTTCACTAAGTGTTGGGTTGTCAACTGGCATTCGACTTCGACTAAAAGTTCAAGTTAATTAAGGGTTTGGCGTGTTAGGATTGACAAAGTTGTGTGAAATTGGCATAAATCTCTGATTTGTCAGACAACATGTCGAAACTCAAGGAAGGCCATTTGTGACGAAGCTGGAATACACGAGTTGGCAAGACAACATTAATAAAGTTTTTATTCAACGTTTGACAAGTCGAAGTTGAAGTTAGTCATTTGAGACTTAGAAGATTTTGAGATTAAAGGGAGATCAGGAAGACAACTAAGAGCTAATGACAACTAAATCTCATGCTCAAAGTTCGACAAGTTGAAGTGGGAGTTTCTCACCTGAAGACTTAGAAAATTTTGAAGGTCTTAGGGGACTGAGTATGACCCCAAGACACGTTCATTAATTGATGGTTCCTGAGATTACTAGGTTTATTGACAGATGATTACCAAAGACGTGACAAAGTGGTGACAAAGAACGAATGACAAACTAGAAAACCGTCAAAGCCACATGGACAACATCTAAAGGCAGCCAGGGACAAATGTCAAGATCATAGAGTCTTAGGTTATCTATAAATATTAGTTCTGTACAAATTGTAAAGGGTTGGAATTTTTACCCACACACTCACTCTTATACGTCTCCAATGATAGAACAGAGTCCTAGTTCACTGAGTAATTGTTCTTAACCCATTTTCCTACTTTCTTAAGATTAAGCTGTCTTTAATTTATGCCATTAATTCCTTTACAATTTCTGTACTTATTTACATTTGTCAATCAATTTACATCCTACAAGTTCTTCTTCTTCTTCTTTAATCTGTCAAACATAACATTCACACAATCACAACACAAATCACGCACATTACATTCCATTCCATCTTCATTTCATAAAAAACGGTTTGACACGATTCTTTTTAGTGGAGAACCCAAGAGGAGTAGGTTTTCGCTCCTCGACTCAAATCTTGAAAAGTAAAGTATAAACTTCTAAATTTGTAGATATATGCCTGGTTTAGAGCAATTTGGCCTCCTGCATAAGGAGATTGTTAATTATTTGTTGTTGACAATATAAGTGTCAAATTTTGCCATAAATAGTCGGAAGTAATCCCTCTTTATAAGTAAAATATTTCCTTAGGTTGAACTTTTGTCTTCGACTAATAATTGTCTAACTTTCAACCTTATATAATAAGTCTCAAACATACGCTGAAAAGAGCTAGACAGTGTAAGGAAGCCATTTGACGATGGATATGCTAGATTTATTGATAAAGTAATGGGTTCTATAAACAGATAGGTTGAAGAAACCCTGCCCAAACTATGCCTAAAAACCGCCACTTCAAAAACCGGTAGAACCTACAAACTGGGGAGCCATCGAACTGGCCAAACTAGCTGACCAAACTGTCCGACAATTTTTTTTAATATAAAAAAGATGCAAAATGACATCGTTTTTGGGCTTTTTTTTCAAAAAAAAACAAAGCCTAAATCTCATTTTTCCTAATTCTTTTCCTTTTCTAATATGCAAAGCAATAACTTAAGAAATTTAATCCATATGGATAATGTTTATTTTAATTAAAGGATGAATTATATTATGTTCTATGGTTTTGTTGATACCTAATTTAATTTTTAGTTATTTTATAACATATATTTTATTTTATATTTTTTTATATTTATATAAATATAGATTTTATTATATATCAGTTATATTGTTAAATCCAATAAGGTTAACCTCTAAACTCTTACCCTTACCAACTTGATATCCGGTTGATTTTTAGAACCTTGGTAATGCTAAATATGGCTAACATTATTCATCAAAATTATTGTTAAAATTTAAGGAAGGTGACTAAATAAATTATAAAAATAAAAATATCTTTATATGTAAAATAACACATAAAATTTATCTATATATTTTTTTCTCTCTTCATTATTTCTTACCCAAACACATCTTAAATAGTTAATTTATTAAATTTTATGGGCTAAAATAAAATACACATAATTTTAAAAATTAAAATAAACATATAACTCAAGTCTTATATAAGCCACGTGATAAACGCCACTACCTAAATGTTATCTCATCATTTATAATTTTATATCTATCTAGCCAAGGACACTTACGCGGTGACTGACACTCCCTAGTCCTTTTGTCCTATGCAATCATATTCATCGTGAAATCAAATTTGACCCCACAGAAGATTTTTTTACGAGAGAATTATCATTTTACCTTTTAAATGATTATATTACTGATATACTAATCTTTTAAAAAAATTATATTTATTTATAATTTTCTAAAAATTTAATTTGTTTGATAAATTTATCTAAATATCATCTAATTACTATTTTTATTAATAAAAGTGATTATGTATTATATTTTTTTTCAGATAGTACATTAGAACCGTTACTTTAGTCTAAAAAAATTATATTATATTTTTTACAAAATAATGGCTGTTATATCAAGTTGGCATCGTAGAATTACCACTTAAGCTCTAAATGATCATATATTTAACAAAATAATTTTTAGAATGATTACTTTTGGTAATAAAAATAGAGGTTAATTTATATTTAAAGTGAATTTAATTTAGGGTTCAGGTGTGGGCATGTGTAACGTGGCTTATAATCAATGACTAAGGAACTTTGTCTTAGAATTATTGTTACATATATAAATATCTAAAATGATAATATCAAATATATACATTACATTAATATAAAACATGTATATATACATTAGCGAATAATGATTTTCCTACATTAATTATAATATCAATTTATTTTAATAAATTAATCTATTCAAATAATTATATATATATGGGATCTATTTATACTACTTATAAGTCTTGTATACTTATACCCTTTAATAGCTTTTCATGGAAATTGAATTTAATTATTCTAAACGTTGAATTATGTGATATTATATTGACGATTAAGCAAATTTCATAAAAATCGGACAACAACCAACATGTATTCTAATGTTTGATATTTACATCTATTTTCAAAAACATACCGTCCTTTAAAATAAAGTGACATGATGAAATATCAAATCATTTTTAAATTATATGAAAATGGTATGATGAAATACCAAATCATTTTTAAATCATATTTGATCAAATTGATAAAAACTTTGAATTCAATGGTTGGATTAATGAAATTTTATACCCATAAAAAGTTATTGAAGGGTGTAAGTATATCAAGACTTACGCCTAGTGTAAATGGATCTCCACCCATATGTGTGTGTGTGTGTGTGTGTAAATATAATTAAATTACAAACAAGAAAACAATACAATTGATAAAATTAAAATCAATAAATGGTTTTGTAATATTCAAACAATTTGATATAAGACTGAAATCAATCAATTTGAGACTAAATCTATCTACATGATACATAATGCTTTTCTAATTCAATCAATATGGGTTTATATTTTAGTGTATAAAATTATTATTAATCGATCAACTTATCTCATTTTAATGTCGATATTTAAATTAAATATGTAATTTATTGAAATTTATATCTCATTGTTATTGATTGATTCCTTACCTCTGGTTAATAAAATCCTTTAAATAAGAAAATTACCTTTTATACATCAATTTTTATGTAATTTCAAATTAAATTTAACTTAAATAAGATTTTGTGTCATAAATTAATTAGTTTCTTATATGTCAAATATATGCTCTTTAACATTGGATGTCTACATAGCCCTGAGTGTTGGATTTGAATGATTTTCTTATAAATATTAGTAACTCAATTAAGTAATATGCCAAATCAATACATTGTATGAGTGATAACTAATATATATACATATACATTATATTACATGGGTAATAATTTATCTACCATGTAACTATTAATTTATATCAAATTGAAATTCATAAAATTATAAATATATCCAGATCAAAAGTAATTTTTTAACTTTGATTTGGATTACTTATTAATATTTTATATTTTTATAAATTATTTTTTGAATCTTATAATATTCCTTTTGCATATTTATGTCCATTAGATTAAGTACTTTAAATTTTAGTAGAAAATATTATTTACTTTTTAATAAATGATAGTATATTATGGATTGAATAGCTAGAAGAACTTTGGGATGTCAAATTCTATAAAATCTTTTAACTTATGCTACGAGTTCATATTAAAATCTTATTTAACACAATGATATTTACATGACAAAATAAAATTAGTATTAGAGCAATTTTCTTCACGACCTCCAAATGGGACACGTGAGGATTAGGTCCCCATGGAACCTACTCCTCAAGAAAGAGCCATGAACCCTGGCCTTCTTGTTGGCCTCTGACATTGCCCTGCACTCCACTAAACCACTCTCAAGACCGATCGTTGTGTCTACCACTTGAGTATAGCCCATGGTTTCGACGTGGGGCTAAACTGAGGAACATATTTCTAGGCAAACCCTAAATAAAACGTCTCACCCTCAGCTGCTCGGTATTATGCTAAAGGCTGCCTATGCTAGATAAGTGAAACGCTCATCATACTCTAACTGTCATGTCGGCTATTATGAATCTCTACATGTCGGCTTCCTTGACTGTTCCCAAGAAGGAGATTTAGCGATCTCATGCCTCTCTCGAAACTCCTGAAACCATAACTCTACTTAGCTTCCAAGCTGGAAGCCAACCAACTCCATCGCTTCTCTGAAGAACAATGGATGACAACCAACTATCTTCTCCACTTGCCTGAGGAATTCCTAGGGATCCTTAGTCGCCAACGCCTGTTGAAGGTAGGCGAGTCGATAATCTTGAAACGCTCCAAGGTTGAGTCGTTTGTATCTCTTATGAGCGGCTAACTGCCTGGTCATCACATCTGTCAAGTTTGCTACCCTCTCTTCAAAAGCTCTAAGGCAAGCATGTCACTCGATGCGTCGTTCCTACGATGATGGCGAAGGCACGAAGGGTGTACAAGTGGCATGGTCAAACACTAAAAGGGAGGACATATAACAAGATCATGAGTGCTAAGACATGACTGCTCTTTCCTAAAGGCCTCAAATAGCACTACATCAATGAAAATGGGCACACTTCCATTTACACGGATATCATGTTATTTGTGGACACTTGCTCTAGTAATATGTAGGAAAACTTATTACTCTAATACCACTTTGTCACGACCTATTCAGGGAATGTGACTAGTACGTAAGGGATTGGGTCATACGAAAATCTCTAGTAACATGACAAACTAGTATGCATAAATAAATCAAATATATTCAAAATATCTCAAGTTTAATTAAATTCTATAATTCTGAAAATATCTTCAAAACATAAATCCTAATAAGAAACTGCATAATAATTATAATCTGGGTAAAAGCCAAATATAATTAATAAAATAACTTATATCCATAAATTAAATAAAACCATATTATGCATGTTCAGGATCTTGCACAATTATCTGGAACACTACTAAACTAACATAACCTATAATAAGCTTCACTTCGAAGCAAAACTCACCTAAAGATGCTACAACAATCCTGAGGATCCTATGGTGCAACTGAACCTATAGTTGTATCTAAGAGGAAAAGAGATGGATGGGTTCATCAAAACTTATGAGTGAGCCTCCACTCACAACTCATATGGGACGACAACAAAAATATATAACATATATATGCAGCTGATAAAACATTTTATATATGATTACATATAATTGTCCTAAAATAGTAATTTAACTAAATCTATGACAATATCTAGTAGAGAAACGTGAATTATTCTATATAAATATCTAACTGAATAACTGAATCTGAGTCAATAGCTAATCTGATGGGACAATTAGGTCCCATAAATAGACACCACATTGGGTTCCTTCCTGGGTGAACTAGTCCTCTCCTACCATTTGGTACCAAGGTTAACAATCAATCATGTAGTCGTTAACTCGTTGATTATTTCTCACTAATTATTGGCTAAAAACTAATAGTAACAAAATCCATTGCTCTTATTTTCATACAAAATTGGGGTTCATGAAATTTCTAACTGATAAAATAAATCTAAATCATACATACAGCAAGTATGGCGCCATGAGTTTTCTAAAATAATAATTTTTCATAATAACTACAAAACAATAATTTTCTAAAATTTCTATAATCCATAAAGCATATTCCTTGACATAACTTATTCTGAAAAGTCATAAATAATTTATATGATGCTAGAAAAATACTAATAATGATCAAAAGTATAGTCATGAACTTAAACCAACTCATCGTTGGTAGTCGAAATGTGCTTCCGCTAACAACTTGACTTTTGGGAGGAATAGCAGGTAACTGCCAAATAATATAACGAAAATATAAACAATTTGATTTAATCATCCAAACTGAGTTTGGGATAATAGGAAGGAAGAATATTGTGAGAAAATTATGTTGACAGTATTCAAATTTGCAGACTAAATAAAAAGAAGAAGGAAGGCTAAATTCCATGAATCCTAACCGGAAGGATCCACACCGCACAAGTGCCTTCGCGTACGCAATCAACAGTAGGGAAGAATTGCTAAGGTGTAACAATTGGAACGAACTACAGCGTCCCGTGCTTCTCGTTACGTGTGTGTATATATATATATATATATATATATGTATATAATGATAATTAACATACCAATAAATTTAGTATTAGGGATATTACATTTTCTTATTAGTGTTCATATTAAGTAATAGAATATATAATGAATCATCCCATGATATCATAATTATTTTTAGTTAGTTAATATATTTTAATATATATCATGACACCTCATATATATTACACAAATAACTGCATTAGATATTTGTTTTAATAAATTATTTGAATAATAAAATTATACAAAATTAAATTCTAATTCAATTCAATTTTTTATATATTTTTACTTAATTAATTTCTTACTCTCATACATACCACGGATAATAAATTAGTTATGCATAAAAAAGAAATTAACTTTGATAAACTGATAGTGTAAAAAAAATTTATAAAGTCATCCAATCATATTTTATCATGTTAGTAAAATATAATTAACATTTATTTCACTACTTCAAAAAAATATATATCTATAAAATAATCTGATTAGATAACAGTATAAAAATATATTTAAATTGAATCCTAAAAAAATTGTTAAAACCAGTGATTTGTGAATCAGACTATGGTCGATCTTTAGCATTTTTTTTTTCAATTTATCCTTTTAAAAGAATGCATGCAGAACCCGTGCTTGACAAATGACAACTCATTTATTGGGGGGCCTTCCCAAAATGATGCTGAAGTGGTCCACAAAAATAATGTTTACTGTGGACACGGTTTCGTACACGAGTGCCCCTGTGGAAAAGCATTCATGGATTAATAGACTTCGGTTTGGTTTGGTTTGGCAGCGGGGTCACTTCATTTTTAGCTGTGTAGTGCTTTTTCTTTTCTTTAAAAAAAGTCGCTCTTATAAAAAATTATTGTAGTATCTAAAATGACAAAAATAGATACATATATTAATAAAGAGTAATTTTTAATTTATTGTTATTAATTAGAATATGACCATATTAATCTTTTAAATTTCAAAGAGAACAAAAGCTGGCTCTAAAAAACTAGCTTTAAATTTTTCTATTGTTTATGTTTGTTGGCATTAAATTTACTAAGTCTCAAATCATGGAACTGGTATTCGACCATATCAAGTTGATAGTCATTGTGAAGAGTTTGATTGACAATAAACGTATAGGTTCTATATTGTAAGGTATCATACTTGTGATGAATGTGAGAGAACTAACTAGCTCGTTTGAGCTTTGAGAGAGTAATTTGTGAGCTGAAGTGTTGAATGATTAATGATTGAATAATGAGTGATTCCAGGGTTTATATATACACACTATCAGCTTGCATTGGTTTAACTACTTCTAAGATAAGCTAACTAATACTGACAGAATTACTAACAGCTTTTCTATTGGAGTAACTGGCTAACTTGACTCTTATCCCTTACATCCCCAACTGAGGGGTGTGTTGGACACAACCCTGAGTTTGTCACAAAATTTAAGAAGGAAGTATAGGGGCTTTGTCAAGACATTTGCCACTTGCACATTGGATGGAACATGTTGCACTTGAACAAGCTTCTGAACTACCGTATCCCTTACAAAGTGTAGGTCTATTTCAGAGTGTTTGGATTGTTGTGAAGAATAGGATTAGTTGCTAAGAGGATGCACTTGATTGTCACAATAGATTATTGGGACAGTAGGTATTGTGAGGTGCATCTCATTGAGTAAGGTCTCCAACCAAGTGAGTTAAGCAACTGCAGCGCCATGCTTTGAAATTCTACTTTAAATCCTGGATCTGGAGAGGCACTTTGTTTCTTACTTAACCATGACACAAGATTAGGTCCAAGGAAAACAGGACCCAGTGGTGGACTTGCGATCATCTATGTCTAATGCCCAGTAAGTCACAAGGCAATCAGCCTCATGTCATTGCAAGAATGAAACTTTAAGCCATGATGAAGTGTGCCACTTAAGTACGAAGAATCCTTTTTCCTACCTTCCAATGCATGTCAAGAGGAGAGTGCATGACAATACTTTGCTCACTCCAAAGGAGATGTTCGGTCTGGTGATTGTGGCATATTGAAGCCCACCAACTAGTGACCTGTAGAGTGTGGGTTCGGTGCAAAATCACCATGTGCGAGTCTTGACCTGGAGACCATAGGAGTGGGCATTGGCTTTGCTTCTGACATGTTAGCTTTTTGGAGGAGGTCTTTGATGTATTTTGCCTGAGAGAGGTGGATCTCACCATTTGGGAGCTTGGCGGCTTCAATTCCAAGAAAAAAATTCATTTCACCAAGATCTTTTAAAGTAAAGACATGGTTGAGACTTGAAATCAGTTGAATTTCTTGAGGGCTGCTTCCTGTGATCAGAATGTCATCCACATATATAAGAATGTATGTGGTTGAAGTTTGTGTGAAACGTGTGAAAGAGACGGATTAGATCTGCTGGAGAAACCAAATTGATTCAAGGTCAAGCTCAACTTGGAGAACCAAGCTCTTGGAGCTTGCTTTAGGCCATAAAGTGCCTTCTGCAATTTGCACACCAGTTGAGAGGAAGAGGAGGTGAAGCCTTCAGGTTGGACCATGTAAACATCTTCTTGTAGATCACCATTTAGGAAGGTATTTTTGAAATCAAACTGCCTTATGTTCCATCCCTTTGAGAGTGCAACTATAAGCATAACTCTGGTTGCTGGTTTGATTCCAGGCTGAAATCTGATCAAAGTCAATGCCCTCTTTCTAATGAAAGCCCTTGGCAACTAGCCTTGCTTTGTACTTTTGTATAGAGCCATCTGGATGCCTTTTTTTGAACACCCATTTACAACCAATTGGTTGAGCATGGGAGGGTGGCTGAACTAAGGACCATGTTTGGTTCTTCTGCAAGGCACGAATCCTCTTCCATGGCCTTCTTCCGTGAGTTGTGGCTAGAGCTTAAGCGACGTGATGGGTTCATGTTGAAGAAGATCAGAATCTATGACTGGCGCATAAGATTTTGGTTTAAAAATTCCAAATTTGCTTTTGGTTTGCATTGAATAAGTGTTGTCAGCGATGGAGTCATGTGAATGATTGAAACTGCTCTTTGGTCCTCTAAGGAGGAGCTAAGGATTAGATATTTGATTCTCAAGCTCAGCGAAGAAGGTGAAGTACCTCCAGAATCATCACTAGGCAGAGAATTAATAGTCTCAATAGGTGTAATAGGAGGTGGTTGGCATGTCAATAGTTCAGCATTGGCAAGTGTGTGTGTAATGGCAGTGTGTGATAGTGGGATGATGGGCATGACTTGTGTATGTTGGGGTAAGGTTTGGGTGGTTAGTTTTGGGTGAAAGAGTTGTTTATATGGGAATTCTTTTTCATTGAATACTACATTTCTGGAAATGTCCAATTTTCCAAAAGGGGATAAACACTTGTATCCTTGGTGATTGCTAGCATAACCAAGAAATAGGTATTCGTGGGTTTTTTAATCTAGTTTGTGTTGGTTGTCTGGTCTTAGGTAGGGTAACATGTGCAACCAAAGGTTTTTAGGAAGTTGTAGTTAGGCTTTTTGTTGTGTATGAGTTCAAATGGTGAGATGAGACTAGTTGTTTGGGATGGTAATTGGTTTATGAGATAGGTGGTAGTGAGAAAGGCTTCATCCCACATTTTTAGGGGTAAAGAGGCTTGGGCTAGGAGTGTAAGGCCGGTTTCAGTTATGTGCCTATGTTTTTTCTCAGCTGAACCATTTTGCTGATAGGTGTATGGACAAGAAAGCCTATGGGAAAAGCCATTTGAGGTGAGATAGGTGGTGAAGGTGTTTGACAAATATTCTTTTCCATTGTTTGACTGTAGGGCTTTTAGTTTGTGACCAGTCATGGTTTCCATGGATTGTTTATATTGTAGGAAGGCTTGAAAGGCTTGGGATTTGTTGACTAGTAGATAAATGCATGTGTATTTGGTGTAAGCATCAATAAAGCAAATATAATATCAAAATCCTCCAGAGCTTGGGATGGGGGAGGTCCCCATATATCAGAAAAAACAAGTTGAAGGGGTTCTGTGTATGTTGTTGTTGAGTTAACAAAAGGTAATTGATGTAATTTTCCCATGCAACATGCATCACATAGAGTATTAGAGGAAGAAATATCAGTTTTATTGCTAGAATCAATGAGATTACAAGATTTGGGTACATGTGTTACAACTTTGAGGGAAGGGTGGCCTAGTCTTTTGTGCCAAATATCAACTAAATCAGATTTACAAAGAGCGTGAAAAAAAGCAAGCTAGTGGTGACTGATACAACTTGGAGATTCTTTAGATGATATAGCCCATCTTTAAGAGTTCCTTGGAGAAGAGTCTCCTTGGACACCTAACATTTAATGAGACAGAATTCAGGGTGAAATTCAAAGAAAACATTTTTGTCTTTGGCAAATTTTGATACACTAAGTAAATTCTTTGTGATGAATGGCACATGAAGAATATCTTGGTTTAAAGGTGGTGTGTGATGTGTTTGAGTGTAATAGAGAGTTGCCAATGTGAGCTATTTCCATACCTTGACCATTACCTATGTATGCTTGTTTAGACCCATTATATTCAGAGCCTATGATGAGGTTCTCCTGGTTGTAAGTGAGATAATGGGATGCTTCACTATTGGATACTATGGATTTATCAGAGTTCCTGTGTAGCAAGATATGCTTGCGAATTCTGAGAGTTGGAGGGGATTATGAAAAGAGCTTAGGGGTGGAGGAGGACCTGCATTAGGGCATAAAGGACCTTGGAAATTCTGATCAAATCTGTGAAAGCATTGCCATGCAGTGTGTCCAATTCTCCCACAAGTTGGCACTGAGGTCGATTTGAACTCCAAGTTCTTCCTCCTCTGAACCCTCGCCTCTGCCTCTTCTACCAAAGCCACCTGAAATTTTGCATCCCATTCTCATTTCTTGAAGGTGGTCCCCCTTGAGCCATGTTCACTTGTACTAAACCAAGTTTCAGTCTTTCTAAACTTTTCAAGGACATCTTCTTGTGCAACAAGTAAAGCTTCAAGCTCACTGATTTTGAAAGGTTCTGGCCTTGACATAGCCATTGTGATAAAAGCACTATAGTCTTCATTGAGACCTTCAAGAGTTACCTCAAGGAGTTCTTCGTCTGACAAGGGGGCACCAAGTGCAGCAAGTGAATCTCCATTTTCTTCATCTTTGTGATGTATTCAAGGGTTGTTCAGTCTTCTTTGATGCTTTCAGTTGTGTCTTCAATTGCTTGATTCTTGACTTTGTATGTGCTGCAAAGTATGCTTAGAGTTTGCTCCAAATTTCATATGCGAATTCACAATCAATCATACGGTTTGTGAAGTCAGAGTCCATTGATGAGAGAAGCCAAGACACCAAATGTTGATCTTGTTGCTCCCAATCAAGGTATTCTTAAGACTTATTGTCTTAACTCGATCTTGTTCTAATGCATCCTGAACTAGGACTTTCTTTCCGTCAAGATGATGTTTGAGTTTGTTGGCTTTGATGCAAGCCAAGGCTTGATGGTGCCAAGAATAGTAATTCCCTTTATCAAGCTTGAAAGACAGGATTGGAGAAGGTTTTAAGAGTAAAGGTGGTGCTCGTTTGAGCTGGAAGCGTGTGCGTGCTCCATGGATCAGCAAGCTCTAATACCATGTAAGGCATTAGAATTGTGATGAATGTGAGAGAACTATCTAGCTCGTTTGAGCTTTGAGAGATAAAGTAATTTGTGAGCTGAAGTGTTGAATGATTAATGATTGAATAATGAGTGATTGCAGGGTTTATATATACAGGCTATCAGCTTGCATTGGTTTAACTACTTCTAAGATAAGCTAACTACCACTAACAGAATTACTAACAACTTTCTGTTGGAGTAACTAACTAACTGACTCTTATCCCTTACATATATGCGACAAGGTTTGGCATGACAAATTGACCAAAGCCTTTGACAATGTTGACAATCTTTCATTGATCATTTGACATGATGAGCTCTATGGAAGTCACTTGTGATGAAACTTGAGTGCCTAAGTTGGCAAGTGGACACTGATAAGGCTTTCATGCTCGAGATTTGACAAGTCGAAATTAGAGTTTGTCATTTGAAGACCTAGAAAAGTCTGAAGGTTCCAAGGGGACCATCATAGTGACTCTAAGGCAAGTGTTTGCCGATTGACAGTTATTGATGATTTCCAGGTTAGTGCAGATGCTTAATGGAAGTGTGACAAAGTGATAACTTCTTGTGAACACCATATTTTGTTCGATCCTTTTATTTTTTTGCTTTCATATCTATTGTTTTTCTTTGTTTGCATAAAAAAAAATTTCAAAAAGTGATTTATTTTATTTTCTTTTTTTCTGTTTCGCCCATATTTTTTGTTGATTCATTCTCTCAAAACCAAAAAAATGAAAAATAAAAGAGCCCCTTTTAGCCCAATCCGTTTTCGGCCTTGTCCAACCCAGTTTTTTTTATTGTTTCAATCCATTTCAGCTCAAATAAAAATAAATAAAAAATAGAAAAATAAAAATAAAAAGAAATTTGCATGGCCGCTAGACGTGATGCATGAAAACAAGAGGAAAAAGGAGCCCAGCCCGTGACATAACAAAACAAAGAAAAAAGGAAAAAGGAAAGCTGAGTGGCAACATCATCATCATTTTTTCTTCATCCTTTGCCTAGAGAACAAATTTCTTTCGTGATGAAAAGCTGGATCTCTACCAGCCAAAATGGGGTCATCATGAATTTTGTTTTCGATTATAACACCATAAATACATACATCATTAACTGAAAAGGGGGAAGAGAACAATACCAAAAAAATTAGGATTTGATCAGTGAAGGTACGAAATTTTTGTTCTGATAGCCTAGAGTGTTCTCAAGGAGCATTATGCATTTTGACATTTTGTTGTTCCATTTTTAGTTGTGTGGGCATGAGTTCCCCCACTCAATCATCGCAGCCACCCAACCACCTCTAACTCGTCGAATCCCAACAGAAATAAAACAAAAAACCAAACAATATATCAAACCCAAAATCAAATAAAAAGGAAAATAAGAATAAGAATAAGAAGGAGCGCGGCCGGCACCTCCCTCCGCGTGAGCAGTCCTCCGAAGCTCGCGAACCACCTCTCGAACACCGGCTTCTCTTCCCATGTGTCGCGGCGCCATCCCAGACCCCGGCCTTTCAGTGTCATGTTCAGACCGCTCAGGAACCCACGCCACCCGCCGCGCACCCCTTCCCTGATCTCGCGCCATGCCGCACCACGGACCGCTCGCCTCCCTCCAATCTCGCCATCCACCGCTAGCCCAAGCACCTCTCACCGCCACGCCCTCCTTCCTTTCCTCGCGCAAGATCCACGTCTCTAGGATGCCAGCCCAGTACGCAACCACTCCCTTCCGGAAGCCCAGCCACGCAAGACCACTCACTGCGAGCCTCAAGCCTAGCGCTTGCGGAACTCGCAACCGCGCGGTCTTCTTCCTCCGCTGCACCGCTCTCGCGCTCCGGAGTTCATGTGCGACCTCGATCCGCCACCACAAGCTCGCCGGCTCTTCCCCTTCGCGGTTTCCTCCTTCCTCGGTCGAACCCGCCCCGCCGTGGTGAACCGGCCATCAACGCGAAAGCCAGTCCCTTTCCTCACTCATTCCTCTTTCTCTCTCTCTCTTTCTCACACTCTCACTCAATCTCTCTCTCGTCTCTTCCTTCTTCTTTTTCTTTTTCGTGTGTGTGTGCATGTGAGAAAAAAAGAGAGAGAATCTGTGTGGTGTGTGCATGTGAGTTTATTTGTGTGTGTGTTGTGTGTTGGGGGATTAAGGGAATAATAATAATAATGATAATAATTATTATTATTATTGTTAGTTTGCTTATTTATTTATTTTGGTGTTGGATTAGATTTTGATTTTGTTTGGTTGGGCGAGTTTATTTAGGCATTAAAAATTTTATAATTTGATTCATTGTATAAAAAAAAAAAAGAGTTTATGACATTTTTCTTTTTGCAACCATCTTAAATCATTCAAGCAGAATTAGAAAGTGATTTAATCATGTAAAAAAATAAAATTAAAAAAGAGTGATTTAATTATTTATTTGATTTTGAGTAAATTTATTTTTTTAGTTGAATTATTTTACATGTGTTGCATGTGTAATTGTGTTCATGAATTAATTTTACTTTTAGTTTAATTATTGGGTCTGCTTATGTGTTTTGCTTAATTGTGTGTTTATATTTCTGAATTAATTTTGTCAAAAAATAAAAATAAAAATGATATTCGATCCACAACAACTTATGATTTTGATGTATGATTTATCATCCTCAAGTTTCATAAGAATGTAAGGGTTTATTATATAGTTCATGCTATCCTAAATCCTGTGCAAAATGAATTTTAATTTCTTCATAAAATCCTTTTCAAAAATAAAAAAAATCAATCAACACATTCCTATTCTCTTCTAATTAAAATCCATCAACATAGACTCATTTTCTCAAGAATGACGCTTGAGTTCCTCATTACCAGGATACGTCCGTAGCCAACAACTATCAAGCCAAAATTAATTTTTTATTAAATTGTGTTCTCATTTAATTCTTATTTCTTTCTTTAATTTCATTTCATTTTATTTTATGTTTGTACATAATTGTGATCATTTAAGGGAAAATTAAATATTATTAAAATTATAAACAAATTTGCATAATAAGCTCTAGGTAACGTATTATACGGATGTATTAGGGTGCAAGTGGGATTAAGTTTCCAGCCTTCCTAATCATAATTAGACTCCGAACCTCTAATCTTTTAAAAGAGTTTACAAATTAAAAAGATTTTCCAATTTTCCAGAATTAAAATTGATGGCGACTCCCATTTTACATTTTATTTCAAAATCGTCGACATCCTCGCCATGTGCCCTTCGGACATTGTGACACTTCTCAATTACAAAAGCGAATGACAAACCAAAAAGTCAAGGCACATGGACAACATCTAAAGGCAGGGACAAATGTCAATATCCTAAAATCCTAAGTTGTCTATAAATACTAATTCTGTGCAAATTGTAAAGTGTTGAAATTTTTACTCACACACTCACCCTCAAAACGTCACTCTAATGACAACAGAGTCTAAAGTCTCCTGAGTATTGTTCTCAATCCATCTTCTTACTTTTTTAAGACTTGACGTCTTTAATTTCTGTACTTTATTTACAATTTGTCAATCAAACACTTTGCATTCTGTAAATGATTTTTTTTAATCTGCCAAACATTGCATTCACGCAATCACAACACACAAATGATGTGCCTTTATCTCCCGAAGGACATCAAAACTAATAAATTATTTGTACAGTATATTATTTCATTTTCATATGGTTGATGATACAAGTTTTCTTTTTAAAATAATCACAAGTTTAACACCTCATTTACACACACTCATAATAAAAATGAGTCTTATTAACTTTATTTAATATATACTCACCCATGTTAGACTTATAGGTCCCTATATTATATTCAGAATTATTTTGTCCTCTAACTAGGGTTCCTCTCTATTTAAAGAACCAGAGAATACCCTGCAAATTGCAAAACATACAAAGTTTCTCATCCTAGCTACAACAGTCACGATGAGACTAGTGACACTCCTTTTCTTTCTTGCTACAATTTTAGCAACATGTCATGGCTCAGACCATGGCCTAAACTTCCAAATCTTCCCTCTCAGAATGAAAACTGGCTTAGGTGGCCACTACATTCCTGAAATATCTTGCAAAAGTTGGAGGCTTGCTGTGGAAGCGCACAACATTATTGACTGGCAAACAGTTCCACAAGAGTGTGAAAGGTATGTGCGGAACTACCTTCTAGGCAACCAATATAGGGAAGACTCCACAAGAGTTGCTCAAGAAGCTTATCTTTATGCTAAGAGCCTCAACCTCAATGGGGATGGCAAAGACATATGGGTGTTTGACATAGATGAGACTTCACTGTCTACCGTGCCATTTTATGCTCAGTACGGATTTGGGTATGTATGCTCTTTCCTTTACCTTTTAAATCCATATGTCTTTTCCTTTTAAATTAATATTAGCAATTATGTTTCATATAGCTTCAATTAACTATCCTTGGTATGGATTAGGTTTTGGATCAATAATCAAAAGCAAAGTTTTACAGAGATTTTGGAAATAATCAATCCCAAGTGCAATAATAAAAGGAGAAAGACGCAATTCTTTATCACAAATTATTGTGTTATACAAGAGTTTGGGAGCAAACAAATCTTGTTCAGTAAATTATACACAAATGGTCAAGATTAAGTGTATGATTGATTTAAGGGTAAAAATAATATGAAAATTTCTATAAATGAATTTCATATATAATTGTTTACATTGAGCTTATCAATGAAGATTTTTGCTCTGTTTTTATTTCCAAATTATCAAATACACCATAAGAGTTATTTAAAGGTCATATAATCACTCAAAACAACATAACAATTTTATGTTTTATATAATTTTAATCATTCATGTAAGATCTAATAGTTAAGATTTACTTATCCCATCACATAATCACATTTCTCACTTGATACATGCTTTTCCCATATTAAGAGTCATATTATTGGTAGTAGGAATGCTGCACACTAATTAAATAAATAAATTGTTTGAATTAATTAGACTGAACATAAGGGAAAAAAATAAAAAATAATATATATGACATGCACAAAAGATAGGTTGAGGTGCTACCTTGACCTCTTAGGAAAAAAAATGTAATTCAAATGTTTGGAAACTAAGAAGATTGCATAATCTTAGTGCTCCTCTCACTTTCATAATAAATCACCCTTCATCACAAAAAAAAAAGGCTTATTTGCTCTTTCAAGAGTAAACATATATATGACATTATTTTGACAAATAAAATTTATTACTATGTAATTTTTATTTATATTTATTTAATTATATATAAAGCCTATTAATGGACCGTTTCTACGGCAATATTATTCACTATTTTTAGAGAACTTTTCGGAAGCTGATCTTGGTCATTATTAGGAAGAAAAAAGTGACGCACTACTAAAGCACTACTGACTATAGTTTTCGATAGTCAACTGATTGAGGTATTGGATTATTGGTTTAATCAGTAGACTATTAATAAATTTAAATTCTGGATTATACTATATATATATATAATACAATAAAATGATAATTAATTAACAATTTGATACTCTTTAAGGGATCCAAATATAAAAATATAAATAAATAACATAAATTCCTAAATATTATTCACATTTTATAATCATTAATCACAATTAACAAGTTCAAAATATAATTACACAAGCAAACTGACAAAGTTTTACATCACAAATTCACAGTCATGACAATACAAACAAAATTATTACATTTTTCTATAAGTCATATTAGATTTTTTTTAAGGTTTTAAAAAAATACATCATTTAACTAAAAAAGAGCAAAAAAAGCCAAAAAAAAAAAGACCTAGTCTAGTTGGTTAACAAGTCATCGATTTTGATATAAAGCTGATCAAGTTGAACATCAAATTTCAATAAACTGATCAAAAGTGGCTCGGTTAAATTTAATGGATTTATCAATTTTTTGGTCAAACCAACCGGTTGGAGCTTGTTTTTTATACTTTGCTACTAACTACTACTGCACTTGCGTTTTAGGGAGAGCAATTTTCTCTCTCTATCACTGAAAATATGTGACCTACGCTGTGAATGGTTATTACTCCTGCGTCAAGTAATGACAAAACTACCTTTGAGCCATAAATCATCTGCTGTATTAAGAAATTTGAAGATATATTTTTTTGAATAGCTAATGTTTGACATAATTATAATTGATATAATAAATGTTTTTATTAAAATTTATATAAAAGATTCCTAAGTGTGCCTTTCGATAAAGTATTTCTAAAATACAAGGAAATTTAAAATGCTAGAAAATTAAAATATTTTAATTAAATTCCTTTCAATTTTTGATTTTTTTGTTTGGATAGATAATTACATTTCCCTCATTGGTAAAATACTTTATTTAGGTGAGGTAATTACATTACCTTAATTTTAACATATTTTATTTGAAAAAAATAGTAATTTTTTTCAAAATAAGTGTTTTTATTAATAACTAAAATTCAACCGATCTAAAATCAATTATAATAAGTTCATATTTTATAAATTATCTTAAATTTCATTCACAAAATATTATAAATTTGAATTATAAAATTTAATTGTTATATAAATAAAATGGAATGATAAATAAATATAACATCATGTAATATAAACTGAATATTAAAAAATTTAAAATCCAATAAAATAAATTAAAAATAATATTAAATAAAAATCTCATAAATATAAATAAATTGTAATGGAATATAATAAAAATGAGACTTACAAAATGAGAAAAATATATACTTGTGCATTCAAGGATTTCCAAAATACCTTCTCTATAGGTGGAAATTAGAATACTCTATTTTAGGTAAATAAAATCTCTTTTTAAAATCTTTTGAATTCTGCAATTTCTTCTAAGTGAATATCCAAACAGGATATCTTATCATAATGAATTTTAAATTCTCCCAAAAATTATATTTTCTTCTATAATTGCTTTATTTAAACGCACACTAAGTTAATTTTAAAATTGAAAGGACTTATATGCTAAAACACTTAATAATGAGCTGGATAGCTAGCTAGCATTTATATATGGATATTGACTTGTCTACTTAATGAATATGTGGTAAATTTTTATTGGACCACCTATATATAGAGGATTCTAAACCCCTCCAAAGAGAGAGGATAAAATAGAAATCACCATAATTTTATTTATTTATCTCGAAAAAATGAATGACAGGGTGGCACCAATAAACCGAACGGCGTTTCTTGAGTGGATGAACCTTGGCATAGCACCACCACTCCCGGTGAGTCTTGAACTGTACCGCCAATTCTTGGATCTTGGCATCAAGATTGTGTTCATAACAGGAAGACCAGAAACATTAACAGAAAGTACAGCTGAGAACCTCAAGGAAGCTGGGTACTACACTTGGGAGAAGTTGATTATGAAGTGAGAATTTAATAATCTTTCTTTTTATCTTATTATTAGACTATTCACAGTTCTTAAATTGTTTATGAAAATAACGATAGCTAGGGATCAAGTTGATAACATATGATCGTAATTGATGAATCTACTTAAAAGGCATATTCAAGAGATCAGATATCAATGATCAAACTCGTGACCATTATTAGTGATTAAAATCTATACTATATTATAAAATCATCTCTCAAACATTAACTCATATATAAAAATATATGAACTATTTTATATCTAACCCGGTTCATGTTTAATTGTAGGGAATATCCCAAATATGAAAATACCACATCACTTACATTCAAATCAGCCCAGAGAAAGAAGCTGGAAAAAGAAGGATACAGAATCGTTGGAAACATAGGAGACCAATGGAGTGATATCTTGGGAACCAACACTGGCGATAGGACCTTCAAGCTGCCCAATCCAATGTACTACATTAGTTGAAGTTCTGCCACGAATCTAGTGCATGCTTACTAGTATTTCCCCAATTAAATAAGATGTGCAGATGGTTACCCATCCAGCCGTAGTTGTGAGCTTTAGGTGAAACAAAGTCACGCAAGAGATGCAAGTTTGTTTTCTCTTTCGCGGTTGTAATAAATTATGTGCTCATGTTCGACCAAGATAATATATTATGTGTGTCTTTTTTCACTACAAGAACTAAGTAAATTTTTAACTGTCATATGTCTTTAGAAAGTAAATTACTCAATAAAACAATTTTTCAATACTTTACTTAAAAAAAAAATTAATATGGTGCATCGCATAAATCACTACACTAGTTTTTATAAAACTTGAGTGTCACAATTAAGATATTAGTCACTTAGATAGCATGGTAAAAAAAATTGGCTTAAGATTTTCTTTCTTAACACAAGAAATGAATAAATAAACAAGAATATCACCCAATAAATATGACCAATATACGGTTTAATTGAAAAGAAATATAATATTTAACTTAAAAACGATGTGAAGTACATGGATCAATACCTTAGATTAAAGTTCTCACAATAACATATGTGCAAATATTTACATTATTACATATATAGTTTTTAGTAACATTTAAAAAATCTTGTTGATTTTCTTGAATAACATTTTACAAATAATTCTATATGGATTATGTTACTAAACAGTTTTATAACATTTTTCAAATGTTATTAAATTTCAACGATATTATAGTATTAATTTGGTTAATTAACAAAAAATACCCTTGAGATTTAAAGAAAATGCACTTCACCTCATTCTTATTCTAATATGACACTCGATCCCAAATATGTGATAGATATGACACTAATAACCCTATTAACTAATTTTCTATTATTACAAAAAGGCAAAATAAATAACCAATGTTTATTAATTTTTAGAATAAAATATCCTTTATTAATATTTATATATATTATTTTTACAAAATAAAATATATGTGGCTTATAATAATATAAAATATTATATTTTATATATTAAATTTAATTTTTAAAATTTTACTAGATTAAGAGAACAAATTATTAATAATAGTAATAAATTTTAATAATTATTTTATAAAAATAAAAATTATGTATTTTCCCAGTTTTTAATTTTATGTTATTGGTGTGTATAAAAAAATGTGTTAATATCATACATAAAGAAAAATCACATATAACATAACAATAAGAATCTTGTGGTTTTATATATATATATATATATATATATATATATATATATATATATATATATATATATATATATATATATATGTATATGTATAATATTCCAAAATTAATAGTTGAAAAAATACATATTTTTATTTTTACAGAAAATCATTATTATAAATTATTATAACTATTAATAATGGTTTTGAATTAAATGTATTTATAGTGTAATTTTATAATATTTTAATCCAATCAAATTCTCTCATATGAATGATTTTTAAAATAGTGGGGTAAGAGTAATTTGATTTTACAAATATAACAATATATAATTGGATAATTTGTAAAAACAATTATACTATTAGTGCAATAAAATTAAACTCATTAATTAAATCTAATAATAATAATAATAATAATAATTTATAGTAATGATTTTTGTAAAAATAAAATATATATTTTCTGAACTATTAATTTTAGAATATTAATATATATTTTTTATAGTAATTTTTCTTGCTATGTTATTTGTGATTTATGTTTGTATACGATATTAACAAATAATTTTTATTTTTATAAACATTAATATTCTGAAAATAGAAGCTGAGAAAATACATACTTTTATTTTTAAAAAATAATTATTACAATTTATTACTACAATTAATAATTTGTTCTCTTGATATGGTAAAATTTTAAAAATTAAATTGAATATGTAAATATATTAGTATTTTATATTACTATAACTAAACTATATTTTACTTTGTAAAAATAATATATAAGTATTAATAAAATGGTATTTTATTTAAAAATAATATTCATTATAAATATAAGTTTTATTTTACTCTTTTTAATAATAAAAAATTAATTAATAGGGCCATTGTTATAATCCATCACATATTTGGGGTGGAGTGTCATATTGAAATAAAAATAGATGGAGTTTTTCTTCAAATTTCAAAATACTTCTTGTTATTTACACTATTAATTTTTATAAAGGATCAATCAATGAACCCATTTGGTGTTCATTCATAAAATTTTTCTCCCATTTTTTACTTCTGAATCCAAAAGACACCTCAATAGTAAAGCTTTCTCTATATGTACCAATAGAATTTCAAATATATCCTATGATGTAAACAATAAATGAAGAAATCTCCAAAAGATCAATTTAATCCTGAATATATAGCATGTTCAATAAGAATCGAAAGATTGGGGTTAAAGTTACCTATAAGGATTTAGGACGAGGAAAATTGATAGATATTAAGTTTGTACTCTTTCCATTTCATATTATTAGTCGTGGTAGAAAATCGTATCATTTTGACGTTAAAAAACCAATGTATCTGGCCTAATTAATGAATCTATTGTGATTGTGAAACCGATAATATATTACTCCTTTCATTTCATAATAACTGCCAGTTTTTACTTTTTGATGTTTCAAAATATCTATCCATTTAGGCTAACTAAGTAGTATTATTTTTTTTTCTTCCATTTACACTCTTAGGGTATGTTTGATTGGAGTAAAAATAGGAGCAAAAATTACCTACATGAGCTCTATGTGTTATTTTACACATGAAACTCATCAAGGTAATTTTTATCCTCATTTTTATTCAACAACCAAACATACCTTTAGTGTTAATGTGTTATTTAAGTAATCAACACATTTATCAAATGAGTAATACTATACAATATTAATTTTGTCAACATATATAATTTTCTGCATTTACCAAGATATTTTTTTTGTTTTTCTTAATATGTACAGTGTTTGATTTTTTACGGTTATTGTGAAACAGATATTGCATTGTAAAAGATTTTGTGACAAATATATTAAAAATTAAAACAAAAATAACATTTACTGTTTATTGTTATTTATTTTAAAGTATCCACCACAAATTTGGTGGTACCTGCTTTAAGGCTGTCAACATCTACAATCTGCGCATTATGTAATACTGTACACGTGTAAGTGATCTTGAGAGTAAAATTTCAGAAAGAGCTTATGAATATCATTGTGAATTTTATATTTATAACTTTTAATATTATTTAAATAATAATTTTAATTGTTTTCATATACCCTTAAACTAAACTGGACTGGTCGACTTTTAGCCGACCTATATACCGAGCCAATCTCGAGTCCCAATGGACTCCCAAGGTCAGCCTGAGACAAGGGCTAAGGGGGGGCTTTACAAACGGATCCTTTGGACTAGAGATTGGGCCAAAAGCAGAGGGTAATTGGGCTTTCACCAATGGATCCCCTGAACCGGTCCAAGAAGTCGGAACCTTCAAGTGTTCCAAGCAGCATAAGATTCTCAGAGAATCTGCATTAACTCCCTTAAAAGCTGAAACGGCTGGGAATAATGGAGGGCAACGGCTCCTCGGCTGGGATATAGACTTAACCGCTGAACAATGATAGGTAGTTCAATTTCCAAGCTAATACACTAGACCTACCCTTTAACCTGAGCAAAAGCAGCAACATAAACCTTTTAAAAATAAATTTTTAACGTTGAGAGCGACTGATTTAAATATTAAAAATTAACAAATATCAAGCAGTATTTAATATAAATATTAAGCATTGTTTAACGGTTTCAAATAAATATTAGGAGAGATAATATCAATTAGGCAAGAAAGAGAAAACCAAATTAGTAATTAATGCGACTGAAACAAAATTACAAACTTATACTAAAATGTAAGTCTCTTGTACAATTGGCGAGTGGGTTTTTGTTCTAAAAACAAATGTATAGCTTACTAAGCTCACACCTTAGGGTGATTGGCACCCCAAGACAGAAAGAGTCTTTGGACCAAATAGCACTTACAAATAAACTTATATTTATCTCATCAAATAGATGAATGAGAGTTCAAATATGTGACTTTCAAATGTAAACTGCCATGCTTCACTCAACCAATGCCTTGGGATGGATAAGGATAAAGTTAGTTACATTGTTGTAACTTGAAGCATAGTTATTATTGTTGGGAAATAATTCTCTAACTTCACAAATCTATTAAATCAACAAAGCAAAACTGGCCTCACAAATCTATTAAATTAACAAAGGAAAGTATATATATATATATATGTATATTTTTTTTTTCTTTTTGCCTAAATAGTTTTTTGTTTTTGGTTTTTTTTGGGGGGGAATAGATTAATAAATTATTCAAAATATATAAACACACATAAAAATAATTGATATTTACACAATTATCCTTATACGAAATTTGCATGCTGGACTTTAGTATTTTCGGTCATCATATATGTTTGGGACCTTATGGTCCTTGCATACGTGTTTTTCAAGATTTTGACACATAGATTAATAAATTATTCAAAATATATAAACACACATAAAAATAATTGATATTTACACAATTATCCTTATACGAAATTGTATAACAATTATTACAAGAAAAGTTTGTGTGTTTAGAGAGAGATATATGTGTAGGGATATGAGTGGAAATGAACAATTAATACTTCATTGAAATTATTAAATGACAGATAATGCTGGATAAGTTTTTTTCTTTTTTGCTAAAAAGACAGTTATTTATATAGGTAGAGGGAGTATATTATAACATAAAATGTTGTAAAAATAAAAAATATAAGATTAAAAAAATGATTGAAATTATATTTTTACCCTCAAGTTTTATTCTTGGCTTAAATCTTTCTTACTCTTTCCATCAAATCTCCTTCCTCCTTGCCCCATCGACCACCCTGCCGAACATTCACCAGCTTCTGCAGTACCAACATGTGCTTCAAATAATGCAACAAATTACCAAAATTTTCTCCCAGTATGTATTTCTTTTAGTTAGTAAAATAAACACAGAATAAGAAATTTAAACACTTAGTTGCCTACCAAACACTTGTACACACAGTAAAAAGTAGTTTTGGTTGTTGGTGATGAGCTTGTGGGGGAAGGAAGGACAAGGGTAAAATGGAAAAAAAATATTAATAAAAATTTTTGAATATTAAAATATAAATATAGAATAAGATTATTTTTAATATCAAAATTATGCTTTTTTTTCTGTCAAAAAATTATGTTCAGTTTTATTCACTTTCAACCATTAGATTGTAAATTTAACTGTCCACAATTAAGGACCATATGGTCCCTAACATAGTGTAGTCCATGGAAGAACTCGCCCATGTTTGCCCATGGTATGGGCCATGTTGGACTTTGGACAGATTTCATTTGAGGCAAAGCTGTGTATAAAAGTGCCCTTTCGTGGCCCACAATAAACGTAGGGTATATATGGGCTACATCTTTGCAACCACAAACACTGGAATCTGTATGACCAAAAATGGAATCTCCGTTGACATTAAAAACACACTGGAATTCGACCCAAAAAAAAAAAAACAATTGAAATATCTTATTTGGTGTATAGTTCACTTGACTTTTCTTTAATTTGTTGGTTCGAGTCAAATGTCTCTGACAAAAAAGAAATCAAATCTCCTAAACCATCCTTAGTATCAGACCAAGAAAAAAAGAAGAAGAATTCCTTAGTATGTTCCCCCAAAATATATCCTCTCATTTTCTTAAGGCAATTACAAATAGACCCTTCTTCCTTCTCCACCATCTCTTACCCAAAAAGTGAAACCTTTTTTATGATAGAGGACGGCAGAAATTATTTATAAGCAATATTTTCAAAATCATGTTCTTTCTCAAAAAAAAAAATGAAGAATTTTGCCAACTAATGTCTCAATCGTGCTTATTAATGTATTAAAAGTAAAAAATTTGACTAAATATCCATTTTGATTCCTTAAAAATGTATAGAGAGATAAATTAATCCCTAAAAATTTGAAAGTCCCAAATTTATCCCTTACAATCCAAAAAATTGAACAAATTGATCTTCCCGTATAGTTTTGTACAGTGTTTTCTTACTTGTAAGGACTTGTACAAATATGCCAATATTATACTTTCAAATCTTGATAGACTAATTTGTCTCAATATATTTATGAGAAACTAAAATAGGTATTTTGTGAAAAAGAAAATGGTTTTGCAATGCATTCAATGCACTGAAAACTTCAAAATTTTCCTTTTTCAATTAAAATTTTTATTTTTTAATTCCTTAATAAGTATCCTTAAGACCCTTTTAGTAGGGATGTTCATGACTCATTCCAATCCAAAGCTTATTGAGCCAAAATTAGGCTTAAAATTTAACCTGTTACACTATAAGTCAAGTTCGTATTATATTTCGATTGGTTCAACTTGACCCAACGTCAAAAAATTTTGTTAGAGTTATATTTTTTTATAATAATTATTGTTGAATGATGTAATTTAATACTTTAATCAACACATTTTACATAACTTAATGTTATTTTTATACTAATATATAGTTTATTTTTTAATATATATGTCAAAATATCTTTTGAATTTGGTTTCTTATTTGTAAACCCTAAACCCTATCATTGGATGGGGTCACACTTAAACTAATGATTGATCTAAAAAACATATCAAATTTATGTTTTAGTCCAACCTGTAATTTGTGCACTCTTACTTATTAGCTGGACCTTTTAATTAATCCCCATGAAATAGACAAAACCAAAAGCTTACATAAGAAACATTTCTGCTTCCACGGCTAATTGCCTTCCCTAGCCTTAAATTCGTTTGTCCGCAAATCCATGATGACCAATAGTTGTTCGGTGAAAATAATTGAATTATATGAAGCAATGGCGGGAAGCCAAATCTTTTCAAAACGTTTTTTGTTTTTGTCAACTCTAAGGCCTCGATTCGGATAATTTTTCTGACCAAATCAATCTCTTGTTTCCCGGCTGCCAAACATGAGTAACTTGTTGCACTAAATGGGATGGAATCTTTTTTAATTTTCACACCTTACTAACATACTGTTTGTTTCCAAGAGCTAATGATACCCAATCAAATTGTTTCGAAACTTACAAGCAGATAATGCTGCAGAGTACGTAAAGGTACACACACACATAGCAACAATGAGGTTCAAATTTTTGAGCCCACCAGCTTCACACATATCCCTCATTCGCAAGATAAAAATAGCAACTTTTTTAGATAGAAGTGAGTTTTAATAGGTTCAAATATGTTTTTGGTATATATAAAAATGTGTTTTTGGTCATTGTAGAATGAGTTAATTTCATTTTTTATCTCTGAATTTTTTTTTTATCCAAACCATATTCAAAAGTATAAGATGGATTACCAGTTTGATAAGATAGGACTTTAGAAAAGATTAGATGATTTACTAGATAATAATTTTGACACATAAAATTATGTTATACCATGTCGGTTTAATGGATGTCGTAAGGTTAGAACTAGGATATGATCTTCTGTTTTCAAACTCAATATTTAACAAAGATAGACTAATAACATTGACTAAAATCAAACAACTTAAACATTTTGAACCAAAACTAATTGTTTAAAAAAATCAAAATTTATTTGTTTTCAACGCGAAAAACATTTTAAAATCTTTTTAGTAATATGTTTCACTCAATTCTTATTACTTAATCGATAACTGGATTAATTAACTGCTGGTAAACTGGTGGCAAAAAAACTAAAATCAATTCTTTTGATATAATGATTCATAGTCCTTGTGAGGAATTGGAGATTACTAATAAGGTAACCTTAGGAATGTAACATAGGGAAAAAGTTAAAGGATATGCGATTTTTATTTTTTTATTTTTTTCCTTCTTTTAACATCTGAAAAAAGTTAAAAGTTTCTCCTTTGAGTAAGAAATAGGAGGTGCTGGTCCAGACCCTAGTTAATTAGGTCCACACTACTGTTTAGGTTACAAATAAAGCAGGTCAAAGGAAAATGCTTTGGTTTTACCCCAAAAAATAAAAGAAGTAAAATGCTTTGGAGTGAGGGATTAGACCTTTTTTCTGATTTGGCGGAGTGGTGTGGTGGAAGAACCCCAACCCATTGACAGGTAGAAAGAGCATAGTACTACAGACAAAAGGACACTCAAAAGGCCCATTTATATAAAAGTTAATGGGTACAGGAGAGGCCTGTTGTAATTAACAGACACGATTTAATTTGCAGCCAAAATAAATAATGATTAATAATTAAACACCCTTTTATTCTACTATTTTGATCTCTTATATATTTTCTCAATGTTCGAACATTTCCAACTTCTTCCGCAATTGCAGATCAGTTTTAATAATCGTATATATCCAGTAAATGAACAAAACTATAATTGTTTAATTATTAGAGTTAAGAAAATATACTAAATAACATTATATTGTCAAAATTATTTATTAAATATGTTATTATAATTTGTCAAAATTTAAATAGTATGAGGGTTTGATAAGTTAAATATAAAGCACTTATCTATTCAGAAGTTATGAATATATCTCATGGTTCTTAAACAATAATTTACAATAGAACTTTGAATATTTATTGTTTTAAAAAAAGTATTAATAAAAAATTAAAACAAATGAAACTGTGTCCTAAATCATTGTACACTCTTTCTGGGGTACATAAATCATTGTATAATTTAATACAGTTTAAATTTTTCTCAATAAAAAATGAGTCAGTTTTGGGCATTATACGAGGATCACACTACAATCTAATTCAATACAAAAATATTATTAATTTTGATTCATTGATGAATAAAAGAGATATTATTTTAATAACGTGATATTACAATAGTAAATATAATTAATTTTCACACTTATTATTTAAAAGATCATACTGATAAAAAAATTAATTGAATAAAGTATAAAAACATTATGATAAATTGGATTATCCTGTTGTGAAAATTTATATCATCATTTACGACTTACGTTGTGGGTGTTTAGTTCTTTTTCGTTGCTGGGCTCTTATCCCCGTTTTCAATAAAAAAAAATTACGACTTACGGGTCCAAGTAGAAAGTGGCGAAGGAACGTTTAATTAATTATTTCAAATCACTTCATCCTTTGTCTCTGTTTTGATTTGTAAGACTCTAAACACGAAACAGCTGGAGCTAATCCAAGATTTGGATCGGATTTAACTATTAATTGTGTGCGCATAAACTAATGAAGGTGGAGCAACTCGATCTCAATACCCCATCCAAGTGACGAAAGCAGCAGCCCAATATTAAGCCCCTCGACCAAACAAATTATTGGACCTCCGTTTTCTTGATATAAGTGCTGCTACAGGCAACATTAAAATAAAATAACCCTCTTTATTAATATTAATGTTTGAATAATCACAGGTTCGCATGCAGACATAATGCTTCATTAAGGAGGCACTTAAATAGTTTAATCCATTTTGGCCATTTCTCAACGTCTCTTTCTCTCTGTTCAAACAATGGGAGTATTGTAATTGTAAAGTTAAAAAAAGGAAGTTCATGGAAAAAATATTTATGAATAATTTCTGAAGATACCTTATCATCAATATCAATGATTTTATTATTGTTTAACAAGTATTTGATCTAAAAAGGTGTAGCAAATGTATGGTGATGACCAGATTTTAAGTGTGCAGTTGATCTTATGCATTGTTTTATCCCTTTTTATTGTCAAATTATTAATGAATGGATATATAATTCACAGTATGATGTAAAAAAGTCTTTCTTAGAAGAAACAAGTTGTAATTAACCTTAGTTTCAGATATTGCGTAATTCTAATGCGAAATCGTGCATTATTTTATATTTATATAGAATAAGAAAATAGAAAAATAGAAAGAAAAAAAGCTAATGGTGATAAAAATTAATTATTTTGTAAGATCATGAAGTATTTTCACTTCAATAACAAAAGTATAAGAATTATGAGAAATATATTATAAGTAACTCACATTATTGTATAGAAAAATAGCTTTTATCATCAAGCACTATGAACTAAAACTTTATGAATATATAGGTATGGAAAATCTTCGTCACTACAAGATCAGTTGATTATAAAATACTGCTGATAAAATAAATTGTATCGGTTTAGATAAATTGATCCCAACCGAATACACTTTAATAATAAAAATTTAAGAACGTTCCATATAAACACAAAATAATTTAATTTTGATCTATAGACTTTTACATGCCGTACAATAAAATTTTTCTCATTGTTGGATGACCTTTAAAATACCTTCTGCCATAGTTAACCATATTTATATATGTGACAATATTTAATTAAATGACAATATATTTGATCAAAATTAAATCTTTAAAAATTAAGGATGTGTTTGGTTTCACATTCATTTTAAATTTTATTTTCAATTTTTTAGTTTAAATTTTTATTTATAGTTTTCAGTTTTTCATTTACAAAACTTTGAAAACTAAAACAAAACACATCATAAAATCTTAGTATTAGTGAAATGAAATTATTAAAGTGTTCAATAATTAATTAAAAATATTTGATTAATTTTGCTAGCAAGTGTCTTTCGGTATAGATTGCAAAATCAAAAGTGGTACATTTCTGTTAAAAGATAATTTTTATTTTTAATATATTAAATATATTGAAAACTTAAAAAAAAACTTAGTTTTTCAGCCAAATATTTTTACGACATTTGAGCTGAACCTTATTGTTATATATACTTAAAATTGATTTTTTGAAAATAGTGTTTTCAAGATACTAAGAAATGAATACTAAAATAATTATTAAAAAATGAAATTTTTAAATTAAAAATCCATAAAGCTCACTATAAAAATAATTTCTATGTAAGTGGATCTTTTTATATAGTCATTCAATAACATACTATCACACTTTTGATTATTTATTTCTTATAATATATAAAATGTATTTGAACTTTAATTTATTCATTGTATCAAGGATATAACTCATTCAAGGAGAAGGCACCCGTCTAATATAAATAAGATTGGAGTTTACATAATATTCAATACATTATAAGAAAAACATTTATACATCGGCATATGATTTAGTTTCTCATTTATTACTTAAAATGATGAAGCAAAAGATTTAATTAAATAATAATATAAAATATCTCCATAATGTGAGTATTAAAATCAAACTAAAAAAAAAAAACGATAAAAAATTGCAGAGGCAAGGAGAGCAGTGGAGCGATGACAACAGCGAAGAGAGAAGGTCCTTATTGGACACACTGCACGAAATATAAGAGGATGATGTATGGAAATGAGGGCATAATTATTCCGTCAAACAAACTTGCATTTCCAGTATTACCCTTAACCCATTACTTGAGAATTTAGAATGATGTGTGTGTGTGTGTGTTTTTTTTTCCCCAAGTTTCCCCGCAAGCACATGACCCATCCATCATATACTATCATAGTATATGCTATGCTATGACATGTATGAAAGAAAAAAAAATGCGACACGAAATCGAACGACCAGTTGAAAATGTTCCAAAAACCCACCGGTCAAATGAAACTAATCATTGCTGATCTGAAATTTAAGATTCAAACAGGGCCTTCCTCTTTCGATTGGATTGCATCTCAATTCAAACACTCACGCGTCTCTTCAATGCGTGGTAGCTCGTGATCAGAGGTTAGATTTGGAAGATAAATTTAATTTTGAATTCTTATACTTATATTATAACATTCAATGTTATGTTAATGTAAATTTATATAAATAATTTCATAAATATTATATGTAAATATACATAGAAATTTCATAATTACATAGATAATTGTTCTATAATATTTAAATTTTGGGACGGTTGGCTTTACTTGATTTACATTTTATATTCCAAAGATTAGATATTAAAAAAGAAATTCATAATAATATTATATTCAATAAGTGAAAAAATTAAACATTGTTATATATATATATATCAATAATGTTATTAACTATAAAAAACATAAGTTAATTATAGATATAAGTATTTTATTAATTAATACATAGATAAATATGAATCTGTAATATTTTTTATATTTATTAAATTTGTAAAGGAAGTCATTGTAAAGTAATTTTTTAGAATTGGTTATACCAAGTTAATTACAGATTAGCAAATTTTAAGTTTTTCTAAAAAAGATATTTGTATAAATTCTATGAAATAACCATTTATTGTTACAAGATATGTTGCTTATGAGTTGTATCTTAGAAAGATAAAACACTTGAGTTAATTTTCTGTTAAAATTCCTTGAGTGGCAAGAAAAAAATTCATAAAGATTTAACATTTCTTTGTTTCTACTGATAGCTTTAGTAGTGTATTCTAAATGAAAAGCATTATACAATTATGGAGGGAAATAAATTTTTTTCATATGTATATATGTTCTTTTATTTCAAAATATATTATTATTAAATGATTTAATGTTTCAAGTTTGGTTAAGATTGAACTTGAATGATTTATGCCAGGCATGAAGTTTTATTTTTGTTTAATTTGATATTAAACTTGTTTGGAACTTAGTTTTTTCTATTAAGGATATTTTGTTATTTTTTTAGTAAAACTTAAAATAAAATATTAATATTATTATTTGTTGTATAATATTTTTTGTGTAATTGATTTTTTATTTAATTTTATAATTTAAAAAATAATATATTTAAATGCATTTAAAATCAATATATCTTTTATAATTTTAGTTATTAAGCAACAACCTTATGACACTATTTAAATAATTAAATCTAAAATAATTAATTTTGATCCATAAACTTTTTTGCCGTTCAAAAAAATTTTTATGTTGTTGTATTTTTTCAATGATATTTAGAAGTTTTTTAAACACAGTTTCAGTTTAAATTTTCAATAGTTGTACTTGATTTTGTTTTGAACATTTTTAGCAAAATAAATTATTAAACCCATTATTTACACAGATTAAAAAATCAATCAATAAGAGAATTTTATTTTTAATATATTAAACTTAAAAATTTAACATTTGTTACTTTACATTTGATTTATTTACAATTAATCAAAATAAATAGTGCACTAAAAAAATATTTTAAAAAAAGATTTTTGTTGTCATAATTCATCTATATGTAAATATATGGTATTTTTTGAGTAATGAATATATTAGATAATAATTTTAATAATAAGATATAATTTAGTAAAACAAAATATTAAATAATAATGAAATAATTAAATTAATAAAAGAAAAACTAAATCATGAAAGAGAAAGTATTCGGACACACTGCACGAAATATAAGAGGATGATGTATGGATGAGGGCATAATTGTTCCGTCAAACAAACTTGCATTTCCAGTATTACCCTTAACCCATTACTTCGAATTTAGAATGATGTGTGTGTGTGTTTTTTTTTTTCCCCAAGTTTCCCTGCGAGCACATGACCCATCCATCATATACTATCATAGTATATGCTAAGCTATGGTATGATATGCATGAAAGAAAAAAATGCGACACGAAATCCAACAACCAGTTGAAAAATGTTCCAAAAACCCACCAGTCAAATGAAACCCTAATCATTGCTGATATGAAATTTAAGATTCAAACAGGGCCTTCCTCTTTCGATTGGATTGCATCTCCATTCAAACACCACGCGTCTCTTCAATGCGTGGTAGCACGTGATCAGAGGTTAGATTTGGAAAAAAATATAATTTTAATATAGTACAATATGAAATTATAAAATTATTTAATTTTATATCGTGATATAATCTTATGCTTATATTTATAGTTGCACTTTGATTCAAAGTTACACAGTAAATTTATATATATATATATATATTAATTTCATAAATATTTCTTAAATTTTAGAGTGATTTATACTTTTTTCCTTTAAGATTTAATTTAATTCTTTTATTTTATAAAATAATTATTAACCCCGCTAAGATTTACTAAAACTATATTGATCTCTCTTATAAAGATTAATTCTTTAATTTAAGTGAAAAGAAAAGAAAACACATGACATATATATATATATATGATTATTAATGATAAAATTATAATATTTTGACAATATTTGTTATGTATATTAACTAAAATAACTTTTTTTTTACATAAGTTATAATTATAACTTTCATTTTCATGTGATAAAAAAATATTTTGTTAATTAATATATTAAATTTTATCAAAATATTATAATTTCATTATTAATAACTATGTATATGTTTCATGTTATCTTTTTTATCACTTATTAACGAGCTAATATTTATAGGGGAGGTCATTGTAAGTTTAGTAAATTTCATGGGAGATTAGTGATAGTTTTTGCAAAATAGAGAAGTACCAAGTGTAATTACATTAAACCTCAATAGAGGTTAGTGTAATTTTCTCTAAATTTTATACTTACAAAATTATTTATTTACAATTTCATTAGTGCCTTTTCTAAAAAAAGAAAAATACTTGTATAAATTATCTATGAAATATATAGGTTTTTTTTTGTAATGATATATAGTTATTTTAATAATAAGATCCATAAAGATATATTTTATAAAAAATATTAAGAAGTTAAATAAATCAAGTTTATATTAATATAAACAAATTTCTACCTCTTACCTAAAAGGAGCTAGCTCGTGAGCTAATTTTAGCTTGATTTGTTAAAATAACTCAATAACTTAAGCTCAAGTTTGTGATCAAGCTTGAGCTAACAATTTGAATTCATTCATTAAAGTCGAGCTTACACTTTACTTTATTTGATTCATTAGCTCATGAGCTAGCTCGATTATATTTTTTAAATATATATTATGTATTATATGTATGTATTTATTATTCTACGCATTATGCTATGTTGCTTATAAACAATTAATGTAAATTGATAATATTTTATATCATGTGTATGATATGTAATTATATTGAAAAATAGGCTATGTATTTATGGTAAAAATTCTAACCTATTTAAGTTAGCTAAAGTTTGGTTAACTTTTAGTAATTAACTTGAATTTTAAGCTCGATTATTAATGAGATGAGCCATTAGCTCAATTTAATGGTTACTCCTTTAGTTACTCATTTAACCCTACTTCCCTCAACTATTCTGTATTAATTTTCTTGAATCTTTGTTTAGTGGGTGTTTTTGAGAAATCAAAACTATTCCAATAATTTATATATGCACCTATAATCATGTTTTGTATAATTGACTACAAAAATCAACTTATATTTGAATGTATTAAATTAAAAATTATTTATATTTAAATGCAACTTTAAAATAATTTTATATCAATATCTTATACTTATAACTTTTGAATTTATTTATATGATAAATTTTTTAAATTAAAATTAAAATTTTCAGATTTAGTAAAAAATGAGTGAACTTTGGTTTTGAAAAATTTTGTTTGGTTTTAATCCAAATATTTCAAAACTTGATTTTAGTCCTAATAATTTAGATGTATACACTAAATGCACCTATAATTAGTTTAACATTTGATATAATTTAATAAAAACGGATTAAAATTAGACAAGTTTAGAAATATTTGGATAGAAACCCAACTTTTGATTTGTTTATTTTCAAGAACCAAAAACATATTTTTATTTATAATTTATTTATTTTTACTTAAATATAATAACTTATTGAAAAAATCATTTTAAAAAAACATTTTTGTAAATGAAAAAGAAAATAATTTTATATCAGAAACTAATTTTAGATCGCAGTCTTTTATCCTAAACACAAACTTAGGCTTGAGTTATCTAAGCAACATCCTTATGACACCCAACAACAGAGCACTCATCTGGATCTTGTTTCTATGTAATTGAAATGTGGGCTCGCGTAAAGACTAATTTTCCTAATTCTTTTTTATCATAAACGTTCTCCACCAACCAAAAACAATTGCTATGATTGTATCCAAATTCAAAAAGAATTTTTATGACTACCAGACCTGAAATCTAATCATATATACTATATAATTATTTAACGTGGAAGTACTCGAGTTAAACTGACATAGAGTACAGTTTAAACGAAAAGGGCATGCTAATATGCTATATAAAGGATTGGAATATTAAAATGATTCTTGCTTAAGAAAATTATAATGAACCCTTGATATTGGAGAACTTAGGAAAAAGGGCAAAAAAAGAGTAAATGATTATATTGAAACATTTATAAATCTGTAAAGTGCTTTCTGTATAAGATTGATTGAAATAGGAGAAACTCTAATATTTTCTTAGACTTAAAAAAATACCATATTATAATAAGATTCCATTACTAATTTAAGAATTTTATTTGTCCTTCATTATATATAAGATATTATGTTAATTTATATCTTCCTATTATTAAATGAAATATAAATTTTATTCAAATAGAATTATTTTCTCATTTGATAATAAATGAGCTATAATTGATATAATATATGTATACAATGAAGAGAAATAATAAAACTCAAAATGAATAGGTTACTAACATGAGAAAAGACAATGGAAAGGAACATATCTATTAGTGTCACTGTCATTGGCATTTGATATTGTGCCATCTATCACACAATCTGGAGAGATTTTTGCCACTTGAAACTGCACTAATTCAATTCTAGCAGGCAGTTACTGATTACTGCCAATCCTTCATAAAATTAGCTGGCAGTATCAGTAGAAGCATTGAGTTGAGTTTCAAATTTTTGGCCAATTATTGTCATTACAACTGATAATAATTTTTCTGAACAACCAGCTAATGTCCTTCCACTGTTGGTTGCCAAACACATGAAGAGAACTATGAATGGCAAAAACTGTAGTGACAATGACATTTCAACCATCACTGGTGCTTGAAACTACTATAATGTGGCATAGAGAGACCCCATCATTTTGTCTGGACCTTGCGAGCCACACCATAAAAGTTTCACTTTACACTCTTTTCCAATTATTTATTACATAACACGAAAGGCAGATTTAAGTTTCTGCTTCTGCATTCCAAAAGCAATACAGCAATAAGCACTTCACTATGAAACTATGTTACCAAAATTAGGAGTGTTTGTATGAGATTTTTTTAAAAAAAATTCAGAATCTTAGAAGGTTCAGTTTTTTTTTTTTTAGAAGCTAAAAAAGATAACTCCCAAAAACAAAAATCAATTTTCAATCTTTGCAGCAGTTATGTATAACATTCAAATTTCATAATTATTTTTTACAATCTAAAACATGTTAGAACCTGTAAATATTTAGAATTAGAAATATCATATCTATAATTAGGAAAAATATATATATAATTGTTGTATATTTATTGAAAAGTGTCTATATATATTTCTTCGTTGTGTAGTTGAGAATATACGAATTTCTCATATGACTTTTCTCTTTCTTTGTTTTTCAATATGATATCAAGAGCCTAAGAGAAAGTATCACTATAATTCAAATCAAATATGAGTGTATCCTTTAACAACAAGCGGCCTTAAGGGTTCAACAAACACCCTAAAAGGCACAATGAAACTGTTGAACTAGAAACCAGCAGCAAGTAGTATACAAGATTTTGGTCCTAAAAAATACAAAAGAAAGCAAGCCAAATTCTTTATTGGATGTAAATAATTTGGTAAAAGAGAAGACACAAGTGAGAAAAGAACTATTTCAAAGAATGTACATAAGCAAACTTTCTTCTATCCCTGAGTTTGTAAATTATAAGCACAAGGGGAAAAACAAATTCCAAGGTAAGTACTAAAATTACTAATTAGACTTCAGCTCCCTCTCAAGTATTCCTTTTTTTTATTCTTCAACTGACAGGGCATGTAACCAACCAACAGTATCACAAATTCCAAGATTCTTGACCCTGGAAATTGGATGGCCTTTGCATTCTAACACCACTTATGCTGTTTCTAGCTGCCATCATTTCATTAAGTGAAAGCCTTTTCTTTGGCTCAGGTCTTTGCTTTGGAGCACTGTGAGGCCTTAGCTTAGCCTTAAATGACTGAGTATTGGACATGTAATTTGGGAAATTGTAGTAAGGCCTAAAGAATGTGTCTCCACCAACACTCTTGGCTGGTGTAGCTGGGGCATTATTAGGGCGCACATAGTTTGTGAACCTTGGTGTGCTATGTGCAGTTGAGTACCTACACTCATCAACATTGAAGTACCATTCGAAATCCTGAAGGTGGCGGCAATCGGGGACCGAGATTCGGCCAGGGACCGGAGAAGGAAGAGGGGATGACACGGCATGGCAGGAGAAGTCCTCTCCACATTCAGACATTGTAGAGGTAAAGCGCCTAGACCTTGATCTAGTCTTGTAAGTGTCAATTTCAACAATTTTTGGACTCTCATCAAATCCATTAGGTGATGTCTCATAAGATGTAGGCAGCCTTTTACTGTGGAATTCACTCCTTGTTTCATCAAATCGTTCCTGGAAGAAAACAATCAAATTACACATTGTCGAATGTTGATCCACACTGTGGATTTTGGATTCAAAACATCTTATGATCAAAAGTGGTCTATTATCAAATTCTTGAGTCAGCTTTTGAACAAACAATTATTCTTTCCAAATAATCTTTCTCAAACGTTGCTATAACAATTGAATTTGAAGTTGGCATGCAGGATTAGAGAACCATCTTTTTACCAGAGATTTTCTTGCAAGAACTTCTGGCAGAAATCTATTGTCTTTGCCCATGGAACGGCGGGCTCGTTGTAATGGATGGCGGCCTGGGCTCTTATTAGAGCTTGCATACTATGAAGAGTTGCAGCAGCCCTCTTCCTAACTAGATACCCTCTAACAAGAGCTTGTATCTTAACCAATCCTTTCAGTGCTCTAAGAGCCTTCCTTGCCTGGAATGAAAAAATAAACAAATAAAACTTTGAATTGAAGTGCTAGTAGTAGTAGAACACAACAAAATCTACATAGACCAATAATGCATTAAACCAAGAAAATTTTAGCACTAAACAAAAAAAAATCATTGGGATTAGAAAGCAAGACATTGATAAGGTAGGTGATAAAATTATCATTATGCAAAAGACTCAAAAATTCAAATTGCCAAATATTTAAGATGTTATAAAAGAAAGTTTGAAACGAAATGCTACTAGAACATAACAGAATCTACATAGACCAATAAGGTACTAAACTATATAAACATTAAAATTAGAAAGCATGACATTGATAAGGTAGGTGATGAAATTATCATTACATGGTCAAATATTCAAGAGGGTTTAAAAGTGCATCAAACATCTTTAACAGAAAATGAGGGATTTGATTTAAATAACGAGGCAAGTCAACGAGAACATAAGAAAGGGAACGTATGCAGATACAAGTTTCAATGAACTAGACAATAATAGAGAGAAGGCACTGTTTCATTAAGAATCTAAAAGCAACTTTCCCACCTTTTGAGAGAGGAGACAAAGGAGTAAGAATCAAGCAAAGCACTTTCACTTGTACCAACCAGATATGTTTGCCTCAGATAGAAGCATCACAAAAACAATGCAAAAACATTAGCCATTCGCAACAAAAACAAAAAAAAAAGACATACCCTTATGAGGAAAAAAGCAATAACACCAATCAAAATTTGATTTGAAACATTCTACTAGTAAAAGATAAAGAAAGATATATATAAAAAAATCACACGTACCAAATAGCCTCTGAAGAAAGTTTGGATCTTAGCTGCAGCCCACTTCTCTCTGCTGGCACTGAACAATGTGCCCCTCCCTTGGCTTGTCAGCCTCACAACTGCCACCGCAGCCTGAGCTGCGGCCACGGCGGCATCTGCCGCTGCGGCGGTGGCAGCTGCCACAGCAATTGCATGCTTGTTCTGCTCACTCTCAGTATCAGCAATGTAGGATCTGAGCCAAGCACTGTTATCAGAAGCAGAACCATTGGGAGGAGCAATAATGTCCTTCCCTTGCTTAGCAAAACTCCACCTTTTCTTCTCCTTCTTGTCAGGAGCCAATGACCCTGAATTGTCACTGTGGTCCTTATTCTCCTTCTTCATCCCTAACAAACCCTTCAACCACCTTGTAGCTTTCCCCATAACTTCTCACTCTCACCAACACAACTTTTTTTGGTTACAATCTGGAGTGAGAGAAAGAGTTCCAAAGTTAATCTCAAAAAGCGAGTTAGTGAGTGAATGCATATAAATCAGGTTGGTTATGGTTAGCCTCTTTTCAGTTAAGAGGAGCATGAAAAGTGAACAAGTGTAGCAACTAAATGAATCCAAATGTTGCCTAATGTAATGTAAACAAAAGGGATGGGGTATTAAACTTTGTTTTTTTTGGTTTATTTTGAAAATGGGAGGGAGGGTGTGAAGAATGTAGCAGAATCTCAACAGGTTGCAAGCAGAGAAGTGATGAGAGGTGCAGGATTGTGGAGGAAAAGATTAATAATAAACGGTGCAAAAGAAAAGCATCAAACCTTATAAGAAACTAAAAATAAGAGGAAGGGAAAAAAATTTGGATAAAGATTAGAACTTTTTTTGAAAATGAACTTCTGACAGCACCCTCGTGAATAACCGCATTAGAGGACAAAAAGATGTCACAGAAAGTTAGCAGAGAGGCTCAAATGAGAGGAAAAAAAGAAATAAAGGGGGAAAAACATACACATATCACACCCCCATTAAAATAGTTGCAAAAAACTTCAAAATCTAACCCGCAGAGTAAAGAGACAAGAATAACAGACAAAGCATAATGGTGAAAAATCCCTTGAAAATAGAAAAGTGGTAAATAATCATAAGGGAAAAGACCCCAAATGAAAAAAACACAAGAAAAAGAGGTTCTTCTTATCTGATCTTAAATTCAAAAAAGAGAGAGAGAACTCTCCTTCCACTCTCTCCAATATATCACTGCAAAGTGCTCTCTCTTAACTTTCTGGAGCTGTACTATACTGATTATATCAAATTCTCTCTCTCTCGTAACTTTCTGGAGCATATCGTGTACTATACTACTACTACTGCACTACTATATGAAAGATACTTCCACTGACATTCCCGTGAAGCTTGTTTGAGCTTCTGATTCAAACCCCTCATTGAGTAAAACCTCTTTGAGGGTACCCTTTCACTCTCTAAACTACAAAGTTTCTTCCTTTATTCAAAAAAAAAAAAAGGGACTTTTAAGTTCAGTTAAAACTGCATAAACACCCCCCTTTTTTTTCAAGGCTAAAACTATATCATTGAAACTGTACGGTGGTGCTTTTAAATAGCTCACTTTATATAATTTTTTGTTATTTTTTTGTGTCATACTAATATTATATGCCTAAAATAGGAGTTTCAGGATTTTGATTCAGTTTTTGGATAAAGAAGATCCTTTCAGTTGTTTTTCTTCTTTGCAGTATCAGTGATTCCAGAAACAACTTTCTCGCTGAACATCATGATCATCATCATGATTCCACTCACTGCTTACCCCTTCTCTCTAATGCTGCTGCTACCGCAGTCGCTTCTTCTGCTACAAAACCAGAAAAAGCTATATGGTACACACACTTTGTTAAAAGGGGTCTTTTTCTTTAGAGTGGTCAATGGTGGTGTTATGCTGGACCAAATGAGCAATAAATTCTCTACTTGGTGGGGGGTTCTTCTATACTGAGAATTTTTCGAAGTCGTGTGTGTGTGTGTGTTTGTGTCTCTCTCTCTTTTGGGATACACGAAATTGGTTTCCTTGTCCATGCAGAAGTGGGAGCATGTGATATGTGGTTATCAATATTGTTATCTTAACCTGATTCGAAATTTTATTATTATTATTATTATTGTTATTGGGTCTTGATTCAAATTTTGGATCAAAACTTTTGTTAAGAGTTTAATTGTGATGTACCGCCGTTCAATTCAATTTTTCATAACTTTTTAACTAGTAAAATTGAAAAATAATTAATTTATTAATATATTATTACATAATTAGATAAATATGTAAAATATTTATATATTATCTGACATTCCAAATAAATCTTTTATATATATATATATAATTTTTATTCCATTCTTAATCAATATATAAGGAGTGTTTATTTGAATATTCCCTAAAATCATGTATCTTTAATTAATGGTAATTTTTTTCCATGTCTTTTAACTTGTGCATTCTCCCTTTTGTCCTATTTAACTCGAGAAATATTACTTCTAATAAGAAGATATTGATCAAGAAGATTTGTGGGACATGATTATATGAATGGGGTAATGTTCACTAAGGAATATTTTTTTTAGGTAAATTATACCGAAATCTCTTAAAATTTGGTGAAACTAAGTTCAACTCTCCTTTATTTGTATAGGCAAAACTAATCTTCTAAATATATTATTCAACATATCATGGAGGGAAGGACACTTAATAATTTTCTAAATTTAGGGGAAGGTTTATATAAAAATTTCACAAATTTAGCAACTTTTTGGACAAATTTTATGAGCAAAGGAGGGTCTGATTACATTTTGTCCAACTTCAAGAGAGTTCTACGTGATTTGCCTCTTTTTTAATATTTTCTAACACTTTCTTGAGTGTTTTTACATGACATTTAATTTGAAAACTTTTTCAATGAAATAGATGCGAAATATTTCTCTCACAATTTTAAAGGACAAACTTTTATGATTACTTTTCCTATTAACAAGTTAATTTATCAAAAATCGAACAATTTAGAGTTTAGTCTGATCAGGAAGAATAAAAAAATTTACAAAGGAAAAACAGCAACTCAAGTGCTACTTCTTCAAGGTGTTCCCTTAGGTGCGTTTGGTTTGTGTCCTGACACAAATCCAGTTGTCTGTATGATGTTTGGGGGGGATAGAGTCAGGGATGGAAAATATTTCTGTCTCATCGACAAAATTTTTCGTATTTTTGTCCTTCCAAAAATTAGAGAGAAGCAGAGACGGAAATTTAATCCTTTAGATAGCAACCTTCGATAGTGATCCCATGGTCAACGCGCGACGCCGCGAACGTCGGTAATGCTCCTCCTCCAGTAACCAACATGATACAAGGACAATTTTTTTTATGTCTTCGTCTCCACTATCCCTATTTCCTTTGTCCTTATATTTCTGTCTCAATGACAGTAACCAAATGCTACCTTATGTCTCAAATATATATTCAAATAAAGAAATAGTATTTGAAAATTAAATAAAAATGGATACCATATCATATGAAATACATATCGAAAGAAAAATCCAAAAATAATAGGTATTGAAAGACAAAAATGGTGGATTAATTTACCACCTTCAATCTCAATATATTCTCATCATGTCTTTTTTTTTTTTCCTTTTGTCTGAATATTATTCCTCATTCAAGTAACTCTTTTTGTTTATTTCTTTTAACAATTTATCTTTTTTTTGATTCCGTTTTGAATCAATATATTGCAAGGTTTAATTTGAGTTCTAATGATTGAACTACTAGTATCTAAAAAGTCCATCTAAAATTCAATTGGTTCTAATTAATTTTGTTTAACTTGGGTTGGTTTATAGTGTGTGTGTATATATATATATATTCAATTGAAAAGCTGAAAATGGGGACAAAATAGAAAGTATCGAATCACTTGAATGTACAAAACATCAATTAAATGAAGAAATTTTAAATATCAAAGGATATATTTGACAGATTAAATTCATTTATCCTAAAGATTAATTTAATCTTGAATATAATATGTTCAACAATAATTAGGAGATTGGGTTAGAGTTATTTGGAAGTATTGAGGAAGAAGACATCATATTCATAGGCATCTCCTAACCTAACATACAAAGCACTAACGCAATAGATCAAATTAAAGAGAAATCCAATAGAGAATTTTAAAATATTTACTTTTCCTATTTCATAATAGATTTTCTGTGTTATGCTACCAATAAAGCAAACAAGTATTCTATATATTGACTAGGAAGGATTATTCCTACTGTAGTAAAGTGTTGGGTTAAATCACTTATCAGGCAAAACCCACATATGGACCCATAAAATATACTCCAATAAACGTATTTAATAATAATTAGGCCAATAGTAACAATGATCATAAATCATCTGACATTCAATTAATTTGGATTTAAATTAAATTTAACATTGATTTATGTCAATTTACAAAATTATTCCAACATTAAATGTTACCAAAAAAAAGAGAAAAGCTAACATTGGTTAAAATATAATGTAACTTTGAGTAGTGGTATTTTTTTCCGGTGTGCATGATTGCATGAAGTATGATAGTAATATTCATTTTTTTATCTTTAAATATGTATTTAGTTGTGAGATAAAAATACAGATAAAAATTATATGAATTAAATAATATATAAAACTCATTCATATAATTTTATCCCAAATTCCATCTACCAATCAAGCATACCGTTAAAAGAAAAACTATACATTGGTTGGACTCATTAATACACTCTTTATCATAACGTGACAAAATACTTCTCGTGGGAAACTTTTTCCCCGAAAATCTTGGCAGACAGCCGGAATCGTAATAAATAGAATTTAATGTACTCTGCCGCATTTATAAAATTTATGAAATAAAATTATAAATACAACGGAGAAAAAAATAAATTAAAATGTGTCTTAAAAAATATGCTAAAGAATAGTCATCATCTAATTATTATACCTCAGACAAATTAAAAGGAAGAATTGAATCATTTAAGCAAATAATACGAGTTTATGAAAGAAAAAAAAATTATATTAAGGATGCCAATGGAAGCATACGCAGATGAATACTTTTTCAGACGAAAAAATAAGTTATTTTTAACCCGAAATCAATGCAATGTTTGATGCTGGTAATCAATGATATATTATTACATTATTATTTAATAATAAAATTAGTGTTTTCCTTGTAAGAAAAAAGAAACATCAGTACGTACTTCATGTAAATGTTAATTAATTAAACAAAATGTCGACACTTAATTTTTGAAACTGTGTTTTAAAATGATATCATTAAGGAGAATTTTTAAAGTAATTATTTCGTGAGTTGAGTTTTTAAAGATGAAAATGATTAATGATTGAATAATTGACTTAATTTTTTTATTTTCCTAAAACATTTACAAAACAATTATTGAAAAGCCTCTCACTAGTAATTAGTGCTCCAATAATTGAGAGCTTAATCTCATAGTACTCTACCTATAAGTTTTTTTTTCTAGTACAGAATATAATTCATTTTCACCTTTTAAAAAGTGTTGATAATTTTTTGTCCATTTTACTTTAATATTTATGATGATTAAGAATATGTAGATATGAGTATGATTATTTAATAGAGAGATAATTTATAATAAATGATCAAGGCTATTTTCATCTTTTATTTTAATTTTTATAAAATATCAATTACTTAAAGTGAAAGGTTTTTCATATTGAAGTAAAATTTTAAGGACCTTGATTTAGTTTCAGTTTTCATTTTCAGTTTTTTAGTTTTTAGGATTTTGTGAAAGAAATATTGAAAACTGTAAATGAAACTAAAAATTGAAATTTATAGTTTTAGAATTTTTAATATTTCCTTCATAAAATCTGAAACTGGAAGCTAAAACTCAAATAAAGGTCCTAAGTTTCCAATAATTGTTGTTAAAGGAATTGTCATTTTTTTTATGGGTGGTATGCTTTTCCTTTTCTTCACATTCCTTAGGTTTTTGTGTCTTTTGACATTTTATTTTATTTTTTGTTGTCTTATTTTGTATGTTTTCTTTTCCCTTTGTTCCCTTCTTATTTCTGCCCCGACTTTCGCATCAAAAAAAAAAAAAAAAAACCTGTTTCAGCTTAGCTCAACTTTCTCTGGATTTTTTTCTTTGAAATGTAATTTTGTCTATGCTCTTGATCTTAATTCAACTTTAAGTTCAGTGGAACAAAATTAGGTTTCAAGGATTACAATTGTAAAAAGGTTTCACTCTCACATATCATTTAAATTTGACAAATTGACAATATTTGGTCACTGTACAAAAATGCAGATAGTATTGGACCACGATTCCTTTATAGTGTTTTTTTTTTTTTGGCTGCTAAGATTCCTTTATAGTATATATTTGCCTAAGATTCCTTTATAGTATATATTTGCCTCTTATGTTTTCGGGTATTTTATTTATATTGTTTTTTCATCTTCTATAGTATTTGCCTTTTTTCTTGTCAAAACTCCGTGGTATTTACCTTTTTTTTGTTTTGGTTTGATATATAGCATTTGCCTACCTTTTCTTTGTTTTATTTTTTATTTTTATTTTTTGGTCATTGCATTTGCCTAACTCTTCAGTGGAGACATGCATGGGCTCGCGATAAGGTGCTCCTACCCACTTTGAGCCCAAATACGACATTCTTAGAGGCCAATTTGATTCATTGGTCCAATTACAGTTCAATGCCAATGGCAGAAAGGAGTTTGGTCTGAGAAAGACAACAAAAGAATTTGATGGCAAGGGAGGTGTAGCTGCGTAGCTCAAACTGGTCAATTACCTTTAGGTTATTGTGTTATATTTGCTTCGGCAAGATGTTGACCTGCCTCCTTTGTTTTCATTGAATGCTATTTTCGACCAAAAAAAATAAAAATCTCAATGACCATGCCAGTCAGAAGTTTAGAACAAGAAGAGGGAGGTCACCTAGAACCAAAAAAAAAAAAAAACCATGAGGGAGTTCACAAAGTAGAGCTGGTTAGGCTTGGAAAACCAAGGCTATGCATCTTTTATTCTACGGGGAAAAGTGCAAAAGACTCCTTCAATTTTAACTTTAGCTCATGTATACTTTGTTTCGGTTACTTTGAAAATATACAAAATAATTCTTAAACTTTTGAATATGTACATATTACTATAATTTTTTTGGTAATACAAAATTTGTTTCCTTGTCCATGCAGAATTAGAAGCATGTGATGTGGTTATTGAATATTGATAATGTTATTTTAATTTGATTTGAATTTATTATTATTATTATTGGGTCTTGATTCAAATTTTGAATCAAAATGTTTTTTTTTTATATATAATTTTTACTCCATTTTTAATCAACATATAGGGGGTGTTTATTTGAATAGTTCCTAAAATCTAGTATCTTTGATTAATGGTAATTTTTTTTCCATGTCTTTGTATTGGACTTTAGAAAGATTACTTCTAATAAGAAGATAATTATGATTTTATTTGATCGAGAAGATTTGTGCAACATGATTACGTGAATGGGTAACATCAAATAAGGAATTTTTTTTTAGGTAAATTATCCTGAAATCTCTTGAGATTCGATGAAATTAAGCGCGACTCCCCTTTATTTGTATGGGTGAAACTAATCTCCTAAATATATTATTAAACATATCATGGAGGGGAGGACACTTAATGATTTTAGTGACCTTTTGAACAAATTTTATAAGTGAAGGAAGGTCTATTGAACAAATAAATCATTTTTGGTTGTGCCTGTTTTGTGCTCCTTCAACCTCATGAATATACTAAACTTGAACCTCATGTCTGTCTTTATTGGTTTCTTGGGTATGGGATAGAGCATAAAGGTTACCATTGCTGGGATCCTTTCTCCAATGCATTCGTGTTTCACGTCATGTTGTCTTTGGGGAATATCACAAGTTTTCGTCCTTGTCTTCCTTCAACTTCATTCCTTTAACCTCGAGTCTTTTCTTTACTAACACCTTTGTAGGTTCCTAGTGACATTGATGTAGGTTCCTCCAATGAGCTCACAACTTATTCTTGATGCTTCGACAATTCCTAATGATTCAGATTCCAGACGTAGATCCTGACTTGCCTGGCCTTCCTCCTGAAAATCTAGTAAGGATAACACAACCTTTTACTTATCTTTGTGATTACCATTGTTTTTCTACTATGCTTCACTCACATGAACCATAGTCCTATAATGAAGTCTCCACAAACTCCCATTGGCAACTTGCTATGCAAGAAGAGTTATAGGCCTTAGAGAATACTCACACTTGGGATTTACTTGATCCTCCTTCTGATAAGGCATTGGTGGGATGTCAGTGGGTCTACAAGATTAAGACTTATTCGAGGTCTTTGAGCAATATAAGGCTCGTTTAGTTGCTAAGGGTTTCACACAAAAGTATGGTATTAATTATGAGATGACTTTTGCTCTTGTTGCTTGCATCACCTTTATTCGTGCTCTACTTGCTATTCAGCCACTCAAAAGTGGACCCTCAGTCAGATAGATGTGAAGAATGCCTTTCTCAATGGATATCTGATCGAAGAAGTCTATATGCAACCACTTCCTAATTACACCTGTCCACGAACAAAGTTTGTCTCCTTCTTAAGGCTTTGTATGTCCTTAAGCAGGCTCCTTGAGGATGGTTTGACAAGTTCAACTCCACTATCCATCAACTTGGTTTCTCATCCAGTTCACATGACTCCTTTCTTTTTATTCATCGTCCTGATCATGGCACTATGTTTTTGTTATTTTATGTTGATGATATGATCCTTACTAGCGATGATACATCTGGCATCACAATCTCAAGGCTTCCCTAAGGTCAATTTGAGATGAAAGATCTTGGTCCTCTTAGTTATTTCTTGGGTCTTGAAGTTCTCTCCTTGATGATGGCCTCTATTTATCTCAAGCCAAATATGCTTTTGATCTTATCTCCAAGGCCACTCTCACTGAGAGTCGCATAGAATCCACACCTCTTGAGCCTAATGTGCGCTTCACTCCTATGGATGGCACCATCTTGGCCAACTTTACTCTTTACAAGCAATTAGTTGGAGCTTGATCTATCTGACAATTACTCGGCCTAACATTTTATACATTGTTCACTTGGTGAGTTAGTTCATGTCTACTCCACGTTCTACTCACTATGTCCTTGTTCTTCACATTATTCGATATGTCAAGGGAACATTGTTTCATGGACTTCACTTCTTTATTGATTTTCCTCTAGTATCTTGAGTTTACTCTAATGCTGATTGAGGTGAAGACTTCACTACCGTCGTTCTACCACCCATTAGCTATTGTATCTTTCTTGGTGGTTCTCTTATCTCTTAGGATAGTAAGAAATAGACTTTAACTGCACATTCCAGTACTAAAGTTGAGTATCGGGCTTTTGCCTACACTACTTTGAAGTTCTTTGGATACATTGGCTTCTTGGTGATCTCGGTCTCACTCAATCTTTCCCTCCGACCTCTACTATGACAACGGAAGTGCCATTCAAATTGTGCATAATGATGTATTCCATAAGCACACTAAGCATATTGAGATCAATTGTCATTTCATTCGCCAACATACTTGCTCGTGGTGTTCTTCATCTCCTGCCCATTAGAACTCTTGATCAGCCTTGATTTATTCACCAAAGATCATTATCATGGTCACTTTTGTGCTTTGCTTTCTAAAATTAAGTTGGTTTCTTCTCCACCCACTTGAGTTTGAGGGAGATGTCACGATATGATTAGATATTATTGTGATTGTAATTTGATTTGTATCAAAATAGGATCAGGTTGATTTATTCTTTATTCTCAGTATTTATTGCTTTAGGCCTATAAATAGGCACCTCCTTCTTATATAGTATACACACTGAATATACAGATAATTCACCATTTTCCTATTCCTTTATTTTCGATTCTTGTTTCTAACATAGAAGACCCTTCAATTTTGATTTATGTGCACCTAAGTCCTTATTACTTTAAAAACGTGCAAAATGATTTTTAAATTTTTTTATATGTACACATAACTATAATTTAATATCAAATGTTCATTTTTTAACAGAATATTTTTTTAGAATTTTCACATAAAAATAAACACTTTTTTTCATAGACCAAACCTGTCCCTACTTGGGGCCTCATATTATGGGCGAAAGCAAATTGGTGTTACTTTAGCCATTGGCATGTGTTGAGTGGGTTGCTATGAAAGATCTGTGAATGGAATAGAAAAAATATCACAACCTTGGTTGGCTTGGCCCCATGAACAAAGTTCCATCACGTGCCAAACGGACCATCACCGTCCAACACGTGTCATAACTCTGATTTGCCGGTGACGTAACTCTGATTCTGCCATTCATTTCACACTACCACTAAATTTTTTTTTTTTGGGTACACACACTACCGTAAACTGTACCGGGATACTTGAACTCATAATATAAACTTTGTTATTATTTATAGAAATTCAATAATATACTTATAATAATATCATTGTATTAGTTTTGTCAATCTTGATGTGCCTGATACTCATGCGTGTAGCCTGTGGCGGAGCCGTGCTGTAGAAGGTGGGGCTCATGCCCCACAAGAATTTGGAAAAAATTTTAAAAGTTATATTATAGATGTATGGACATTTTTGTCTCTATCATTTTATGCAATTTAACCCCACATTAATTGTAAATGATACAAAATACACATTTCACTTTTCATTATGCTTGTGTATTACCTTTGCTCCATTCCCATAACTTTATAGATCCGTCACTATGTCACTATGCATAGCTCTTTTACTTTTAGTTTATGCAGTCAACAATTTTTTGTTAGAAGATTTTGGACGTGTTTCTCTTAGGTTTAAAAAAAAATCATAAAATTTAAATTTTATATATAATTAAAAAATAAAAAATTTATTTTTATTTTATAAATTATTCATTTTAACTTTTACAAAAAATTTAGAATTGAATTTTTTTAAAAATTGATTATTTTATATAAATTATCAAAAAATATGAAAAATGATTTTTTGGGTTAAAAAAAAAGTGACTTTCAACCCAACAAATCCCATCCAAACACCCTGTATCTTTTTTTTTATTTTTTATTTTGAGCTTCTAGTCTCCATATTAATAAAAAAATAATTAGTCATCATAAATTACTACTTTGATTATATAATAAGTGTCAATTTTTCAACTTTGACTTTTTTATAATTATGTGTCATTTTAAGAAATCTAAACAATATTAATTATATTTTATCTTTTATACCCTTAACAAATAATATGTATAGGAGAGAGAGAAATAGAGGAATTAAGTGATAAGGATAGTTTTGTAAAACAAACCTAAATTTCCCTAACATATAAGCTTATTCAATCATTTCCCTGATATATGTATATAAGTGAAAATGAATATCTATTAGAGAACGGATAGAGTATCATTTTCCTCAAATTTTATTAATTAATAGCATAAAATTATTTTAAATTGTTAATACATAAAATTAAAGCCTATTTCATGTTAATATTTAGTTATTTGGATCAAAGAGAAGATTGAGTGAAAGAAGTGGTTAATTGTGAGAATAAGATGAGTAAATCTTTTATCTCTGAATCAAGTATCTTTATAATGGAGACAATCTTGCTCGAGTTGGTAGAATCATTAAGGCGACAAATCTCTTTCCCTTCTAAGTTTTAACGCAACTCTATACCCAATACTTGAACCCAAAACCCATAGTTAAGCTATAGTAGTCTTTTGTCAGGTGATCTATGTGCTTATCGATAGATGAGTAAACCTTTATCACTATATATCAAGCTCAGTTAACCTAGATCATATTAACTTATGTAAAGCCTCAAAATTTAAAAATAAATTTATATAACCTTTTAAGTGATCATTTAACTTTTAAATAGTTTTTAATCCAACATTCACATACAATTAATATTTACTTCTCTTATTCTCTTAAAAATTCTATTATCTCTGTAAAACTTTTCTATACTATAATCTAGTCATATATTATCACATTTAGGAGGAATTAATATTCATTTTAGTCTCTACATTTAAAATGAGTTAAATTAGTTTATGACATTGCAAAACGTGAGTCATGTTAGTCCTTTAGTCCACTTTTATTTAACATTTCATCAATTAAATGATGATATATAACATTAAGTGATATCCTGATATACCTTATATAATCTGAAATAGAATTAAGTTAAAAATGACTTATTCTGATATATAAAATTATAAAAATAGGTCATTTATATCTCATTTTTAAGTTATAAAATGCTTTATTTGGTGTAATTTTAGACACATTGTGAGTCAATTTAAATTTCATTATACTTCAAATGATACATGATATGTCAAAGTACCACTAAACGATACACGTTATCATTTAATTGACAAAATATTAAATAAAAGTGGGATGATGAACTAACTTGCTTCATGTTTTGAAAAATTAAATGACTCATAAATATAAAATTAGGAATTAAAATGATTATTAACTCTATGGGGGATTCTCCCATGGAGTTGAATGGTAAATGCCTTCGCCCATTTATTTTTAATATTTAATTTTTTAACACAATTCAATTGTTGAATTGTGTTGTGTCAATAGTAATTTTTTCAGATTTCGGTGTATTTTTTTTACAACTTTTTTTTCTTTTTTTAACACAAGTGGGTGACTAATTTGTTGGCCCCCATCCACTACTCAGGCTCAGGATCGACCACCACCACCACTTCGGGCTTCGACCACCGCATTTATTGTCATCCTCACTGGAACGAAGGTCAAATATTAAGTATTAGGAAGAAATAAAATTTTAAAAGTACAAATTAAAAAATAAATATGAAAAGAAAAAAAAACACCCATTGTTCCCTAAATATAATCGGACAAGTCAAATTATAAACAAAAATAAATAAATATAGATAAATTAAAAAAAACTAAAAACTTGGAAAAAAAAGGAAACACTACATAGAATTTAGTTTGTCCAAAAAAATATTGTTCACTACATAGATTTCGATTTGTTGAATTTTATGTAATGAACAGGATTCATTCGAAAGGGTTGTTGTTGCGGTTGTTGTTAGGGGGAATAGGTGGTTGGTGGTGGGGATGGGAAGTGGTGGCGAAGGTGGGGGAAGGAGGAGGGAGACTGTGAAGATTGTAGTGTGTGTGGTTGTTTAGCCACAGGTTTATTTTTATTTAACCACATTTACAAAATGTGGTTAATTGTAACTTACCACACTATTTGCGTTTAACCACATTTTGTAAATGTGGTTAAGTGCAATTTTTTTCATCTGAAAACTGTTCGAATTTAGTGCTTGCTACAGTGCCTTTGCACGGTCCAAATTTGTGAGTGTTGTGTTTAGCCACACTTTTATTTGCGTTTAACCACATTTCATAAATGTGGGTAAAAGCAACTGTAAAAACTATATTGACTCTCAACGGTAGGGGAGTGGGCACCTAACTCTATTAGTAAAAGTAATTAAGTTTTCATATCTAATAATTGTTAGATCATGCATGCAAATGGATGACAATGAAAATTTTTCGGATTATGAGTGCATTTGTTTATGATTATTTTGGATAATAATCGATTTTTTGCTAAAAATTTTTTTTATCGTATATTTGGATAATTTTTAAAAAATAATCAAAATTTAAAAAAAATTCAGTTTTTTTTTTGTAGAAGCGAAATTAGTAGCTTCTTAAAAAAAATTAATTTTTAACTTTTCTAATTACATCTAAAATTTAAAGGATTTAATTAGAATATATTGATAGTATAAAAAAGTTTACACATTTATCCAATTATATAATGATATATTAATAAATATTATTACTTTCAACTCTACTACTTGAAAAGTTATATAAAAGAAAAGATGTGATTGAATAATAATATAAAACTCTTTTATACTATTTATACATTAAAATTAAATTAATTTTTTTTTAATTTAAAACAAACGCACTAGTGATTGGTTGGTAAAGCTAGAGCTCAATCAAAAGTTCTTATAATGTGATCCGTCAAAATTAAATTCATATAAATAAATATCTTGGAAAAATCAAGGACGCGCTCTCCTATCCTCACCGCTCTCTCTCTCTCTCTCTCTCTCTCTCTCTCTCTCTCTCTCTGTGTTGTGAGTTGTGAGTGCTGAGCTCACCCACACCCTTCTCTCTCTCTCTCTCTCTCTCTCTAGGAAACCTTCTTCGTCCCTGTCTGTCTCTTTCCCCTTCTTACCCTTCCCTCAGATCCCTTCTCAGTTCTCACCGCTTCCAATCCCTTCTTTCTTCGTTCCTTCCTTTCCCTCTTTTTCCTTTCATTTTTTTTTATTTCCGCGCGTTTTTTAGGGTTTCGATTTTCTGCCCCCAAATCTTCAATAGGCTCTGAATTCTCGATCCATTTATATTTTCGTTCATTCAATTGATCTTTTCTGGGGTTTCGATTTCTTTCAATCTTTTCATCTAGGCAAAAAAACAAAAAAAAAAAACGAAAAGAAAAAAAGGAACCTTTTTTTTTAGTTGTTCTCTTTTCGTTTTTGGTGTTTGATATCATGGGGAGATCTGAAGGAATGGGAGCATCGTCGAAGCAATATGGTGTGACGAAGCCAATCTCAATGGCTGGCCCAACGCCTGCTGATATGCAAAGGACCAAGGACTTAGAAAAGGTTTTTTTTTCTTTTTTTCTTTTAATATTCAATATAATTTCTTTAATTTATTTATTTTTGTTGTTGTTGTTAAGGTTGTTGATTAAATTTATTTTTCTGAGAAATTTTTTTTATGCAAGTTTCTGGTTGATTCTGGGCTTAACGAGACAAGGGAGGAAGCTGCCAAGAGAGAAGAGGTCCTTCACCGACTTGGACAGGTACACACAGAAAATAGAAAAAGAAAAAAATAGTGGGTTTTCCTTTTATTATTCTTCATTACAATTGTTGCTTGCTCTGTTGAGTTATTATAATTATAATAATAATTGTAATAATAATTTTGATAGCGATTCTTGGTTGGTCGTAGTGATTCTCCGCTTGTTTCTCTTAAATAAGGTCTTGAGTTTGAGTCATGTGGATGTGAAAGAAAACCGGCGAATGTGAATATTGATGGTATATATGGGCGATACTGATGATGATGACGAGGTCAAAGTAACTAAGGGGTGTTAAAGAGGGCTTTTTTTTGTTGGTTTTTTTTTTTTGGGGGGAGGAGTTGTAAATATGGAACTATATGTTTGGATTGATGTATAGTTGTTGATGTGTGATGATAATAATTATCATTTTTAGTGATTAAATACTTTCTTATTATAATTTACTATTTATTGAAATTACTTTGTTATTTTATCCTGCCTTTGCACAAAGATTTAGCCCTTTGGGAGTGCAAGGCGTGCCGTAGATAGTGAAGTGCACAGGATCACATTATTGTGCACCTTGCCCTCTAAAGTGTTCTGACAGTTTAGAGAGAAGCCAAATCCTTGAGACAGCTTGTGGGAATGATTTGTGTTATCCAAGATCCGAAGTCTAATGTAATTGGTTTTGCTTATGATTTGTTTTCTGTTATATCAGGTATTAAAAGGTTGGGTGAAGCTGCTTACCCGCAGAAGAGGATACACTGATCAAATGGTGGAAGATGCAAATGCTGTCATATTTACTTCGGTTCTTATCGACTTGGCGTGAGTTTGCTTGCCTCCTCCTCTGACATACACACCTTCATGTTTGGATTTATTGTTGGCGAATTAGCATCTTTCATCTGTCTACACTGTTTTGGGAACACAATCATCTTGATTACGTGGGGGTTTTGATATCAAACTTCATTTTGATTCTTCAGCCTAGCTTGGACTTCTTTACTCATTTGATGCATGCAGAGAATTAAATTCCCTCTTTGGTGTAACTTTTTTTTACATATTAACCAAAGTAGTCTAACTTTCTCAGCTAGCCGTGGCTTACAGTTACTCTCATTTCAAGTCTTTAATTGTAAATTGTATCTGGAGCCATGAGCACAATTTACAATTATCTCATAACTTGCACTACTTTGGTGAAGCGTCTCACATATTACAATGGGAAATTATATTTCCACTAGCTCCAGAGGAGTAAAGAAGCTGTGATACTTACCATGTAATTATCCCCATCCTTTTTTTTTAACATATGAATTAATTAAGCCCTTTTTGTTGTATTCTTCTATGATGCAGGTTCATGGTCCTGGGGCTGACTTGGACACTTTATGTGTTGGGCCATCTTATGTAAACCGGGAGGTAGATTGACAGTACAAATACTGAGTCTGTGCTTCATGAAACTTGACAAATTTCATGTCTAATCTTTCACATTTTTTCACCAGGAGGATTTTTTCTTCACATTGCATGACATGCTTGCCAACATGGAGGAAATTACAGAACTACAGCCAGTTCCAGATGCACATGTCCCAGTTATGAAGTTCAAGTTTGATGGAATATCGATTGATCTACTGTATGCAAGTATTTCTTGCTTAGTTGTACCTGAAGTAAGTGAAATAATTTTCATTTTCTGTTGTTGTCTCACTAAAAAAAGGTTCTTCTAGATGTAAGGTGCAAGCATACTTTTGTTCTAATCAGTATCCTTGCTTTTCAGATCAAGAATAAGAACAGATATGAATCTTGAAAATGGTATTTTGATCCTTGAGTTTGTTTCTAAATGAATCTTTTGCTGCTAGACAAGTGTTTGTAGATTTTCAATATCTTTCTTAAAATACATGTATTAGTCAAATGTTCATTATATTGAACTTTCTTTTAGGAGGTCAAAGATTTTAGAATTGCTTTTATTTTTAACTTTGTACCTGTGTATCATGAGTTAATTCTTTATTTTTTGGGTCATATATGTTGGAATTTTTTTTTGTTTCCTAATGTGGACAGGACTTGGATATATCTGATGTCGCTGTTCTACACAACGTTGATGAGCCTACCGTTCGAAGTTTAAATGGCTGTAGGGTTGCAGATCAAATTCTAAAGCTTGTTCCAAATGTTGAGGTATTTTTTCAGCGTTATTGCTTCTTTCTTGTTACTTTAATTCATTCGTTTCTTATAATTTGCAGTGCCTCAAACATGTTAACTTGTTTTTCTTTCTTTGGATTAAAGCACTTTCGAGTGACACTTCGATGCTTAAAGTTTTGGGCCAAAAGGCGAGGTGTTTATTCCAATGTGAGTTATATTTTGTTGTTTCCCGTTTTCTAATCGTGTTAAGTAGTGTGTTTGATTTGAACTATCATGTTACAAATTGTGTTTGATTTGAATCTCCACCATTATGGTTAATGATTCATGTATTTATTTCCATATGATTCTTTCTGGTTATGGGTTTTCATGGTTAATGGCTATTAGTTAAATATTTGTGTATTTATTTCCAAAGGTTTCTTTCAGGTTACGGGTTTTCTTGGTGGTGTTAACTTGGCACTTCTTGTAGCTCGAGTGTGCCAGTTGTATCCAAATGCAGTTCCAAGCATGCTTGTCTCTCGATTCTTCAGGGTGTATACACAGTGGCGGTGGCCAAATCCTGTCATGTTATGTCCAATAGAGGAGAATGAGCTTGGGTTTTCTATTTGGGATCCTCAAAAATCCTCGTGACCGAACCCATCATATGCCAATCATCACTCCTGCCTATCCTTGTATGAATTCTAGTTACAATGTTTCTACAAGCACACTTCGTGTTATGATGGAGCAGTTCCAATATGGCAACGAGATCTGTGGGGTAATAGTTCTTATTCTCTTGTTGAGTTTTCCACAAATATGTTGGATGTTAATACCTCCTTGCTACAAATAGTTGACACCTTTTGTTTTGTTGAACAAAATCAGGAAATAGAACTGAATAAGGCTGATTGGACTGCTCTATTTGAGCCATACTCTTTCTTTGAGAGCTATAAAAACTACTTGCAAGTTGACATAGTTGCTGCTGATGATGACGACTTGCGTGCTTGGAAAGGTTGGGTGGAATCACGCCTTCGGCAGCTGAACTTGATGGTACGTCCATTTTTTTATGGTTGTGCAGTGAGGAAAATTTTAAAGGGGTCACGACATCATGAAATTTGCAGGGATGAACATCAACTTGATTTCTTAATCTCTCGTTGGTTTTGTTTGGATTCTGTTGGCAGATTGAACGTGACACTTTCGGGAAGTTGCAATGCCATCCCTATCCTCATGACTATATGGATACTTCAAGGCAGTGTGCACATTGTGCGTTCTTCATGGGCTTGCAGAGGAAGCAGGGTGAGATTGTTCGAGAATGTCAGCAATTTGATATACGTGGGACTGTTGATAAGTTTCGACATTCTGTTAATATGTACATGTTCTGGAGACCCGGGATGGACATTTATGTTTCTCATGTTCGTAAAAGGCAAATCCCATCCTATGTGTTTCCTGATGGTTATAATTATAAACGATCTAGATCATCGAGGCCAATGGGTCAACTGGAGAATCCTCATAAATCATCTCATGAAGATGAGGTTAATGGGACTGAACATGGTGAGAGAAACCATAAGAGGAAGTATGATGACGGGATCAGTGTGAATGAGGATGTTGTAGTGAAAAAACAATTCAGTCCTCCTCTGGATAGCTTGGCAAGAAGCAAGTTGTGCCTAGGTTCTGGGGATTTATCTGTTGGTGCTGTATCTGATAGTCAAGATTTGGGAAATGTGGAGAGTATGGATTTGTGCAACAGTGGGCAAGATATGTTGGATAGGACCGAGTCTCCTGACCCTGAGCCTGAATGCGTGTCAAACTCTAGTGTAGTTACATCTGTTGCAAGCGATGGTGGTTCTTGTGAAGATGTTGGCTCTGCAGCAGCAGCAGTTTGTGTTGAAGATAACACCAGGGGTGTTGAGGGGATGATCAGTGGCAGGTTTGAGGATACCACTTGTGGGACAGATTCTGTCATACTTGTGGAAAATGCAGTGGCAAGAGGAAATGAAGTATTACAAGATGAGCTACATGAACAATTGGAGGTTTTAGCTTTCAATTCCTTCTAAGTCTTCTAATTTCTCTTTTACTTTTGTAGTGGCTTTGTATATTTCTCTTCTGTTGTCTTGTTAGAGCACAGTGCCGAGCCATTTGATCAGTTGGTATTTTCTTCATTACTATAACTAGGGATAGACTGTGCAGCCAACTGCAATTATGTGCAAGGTCATCTCTGAAGTACTGTAAAGCCAAAATGCAATTATTCTACAGCTTTTTGGTGATGTCATATTATCACAATTTTACTGAAGTAGGCAATGTTTTGGTCATTACAGTTGCTGTACCATCTTAATTTGAGAAATAGGAGTGCTGGTGCATGTGTCAAAAGCTTTCTACATTACTGTTATTGCTTCGATGAACTTCTTGCTTGCGTCTTATGATCAATGCTGTGTACTGACCAATTTTCTTGTCTTTTCTGTGTTTTTCGTTTGGGGGCTTTAAAGCCAAATCCAATGGTAGGGATGGTTCTTAATTCCAAGGGAAGAGTTGATCCAGAAGCTGTGCAAGAACCAGTGATCAGGCATGTTGTGTGTTAAAAATTTCCATTTTTGGAGCTTGTCTGTCTGTATTTTGTCTTTATGCTGTTACTGGTGCTTTGACACATGACAGGAGATTGAGCTTAGCATCTACGGCATGAGATAGGATTAGATGACACATGGGGAAAGAGGAGAAAGCCAGCAGTTCGGGTAAGTACTAATTTAAATGCTGGCTTTCATTTGACTAATTTTTTCAGGCTTGCATGTTCATTCAAGCTTGCAAATGTGGAATCATTGGTATTAAGCTGAAGAGCTGAGGCTGGAACTAGTCATGTCCTTTGTACAGTTCGTAGTTATTGTGCATTGTGGTGTCTATGTGGACTCTTCTTTAGATTTTGATAGGATGGTGACTAAACTTAGTGGGCATATTTATAGCTCTTCTGCTTCATTTCCTTGCTGGACTGTTCATGGCAGTCTCTCTTCAATGTTCTTTGCTGATATTGGCATTTTGGGTTTGGGTTTCTATTATCTTTTTCTTTTGCCTTTTAGAGATAGAGAGACAGGAAGAGGGTGGTGGGGTTGTTGGTGGAGGGGAGGCTTTGGCTAGTGTTTTCTAGGAAGTGGAATCAGATATGAGCCCTATACTGATTTGTTGTACTGCATCAGAGGGGGTTAGTTCATTAACCTGACAATGATATGGAAACTACACTCTTGACCTATACATTTGTAGCTTTGTCTCAGTATGCAGCGAAAAAAAAAAAAAGTTTAGATCACGTTTTATATATCCTTTCTATCCAATTTTCAATTCAAATAATAACATGAATGTTTATCTTGAGATGAAGTCATTTAGTTTGAGAAAAATATCAACAAATTCCCATTTGATTCAAAAATTAAACGAAATAAATATAATATAAAATGCTTGATAAAAAATTGTGATGTGAATGTGTTTAACTCATTCTGAAACTTATATCATGTTTTGGGTCTATGTTAGTGGATCGGGTCAAATCGATAAATTTAATTAGGGTAAATTATACTCGCCTCCTAATGTTTGTGGAAATGCAACTACATCCTTCGCTTATTCACCTTACACTTATACCGCTCGCTTGGTAAATTTTAAGTATTTATATTAAGTTTCACTTCTCATTCACATAACATTATTAATAAACATAATAAAATAATATTTTTATGATATTAATTTTTAATTAATAAAATTATAAAAATATACTTAAACTTAATATAGGGGTACAAGTATTTTTTTATTATTTTATTAATTAAAAATAGTTAATATCAAAAAAATAAAATGTTATTCTGTTAAGTTTATTAATAGTGTTTTGTGAATAATGAGTGAAATTGTAATATAAATACTTAAAATTTGATAAGGAGGGGTGTGTGTAAGTGACAAATAGAAGGGGTGTGAGTTGTATTTTCACAAATCTCAGAGGAGATGAGTGTAATTTACCCATTTAATTAATTTGAAGTAACTAGTATTGGTCCTGGTGATTGGGTTATATTGGGTGAAAACCAATTAAAGCTTGATAACGTACATATAATGTGTGGTTAATAAATAATATTTTAATTATGTCTATTGATATGATTGATCTATATATGTATATGAAATTAATATATATAACTTTAGGAGATTTAACATTTGTGATTTTTGCTTAAAAAAATTTGTATTCCCTTTAATTGAATTAAATATAAATTAATAATAGTTGGGTAACCTAATCACTCAAATTGAATTAAATTGGTTTTAATTCGTTTTGTTTGGTTTGGGTTGGGTCACGAGAAATCTCCAAGCGTAAACCAAACCTAACCAATTGGGCTGGATAAATTTTACCTCAAATTTGAACCAATTTGATTTGATTATAACCCTAAGATTTTTATAATTTTTTTTAAGTATTCTTTAATTGCCTTAAAGATATTGCTTAGATAAATAATCAATCTTAATTTTTTTTAAAAGTAGCCCCAACATATTTCTCTATCTTTATGAAAAAATTTTAGATGCTTTGAAAGCAAGACAAAATGTTTTTGTCTTATTCATAAATTGGCACACAAGTTTTTATAGATTATTATTGTCACTATTTGTACACTTTTAATATAATAGTTGATATGTTAATTAATGAAAATAACATAGAAAACACTGTCTCACTTTTAAAGCATTTAAGAATTTCTCGCAATGCCTAGTGAACAATTATTATTAGGAAAAAAAAATAAAAAACGAGTGAAAATATTGAAAGTTTCATGCAACAAAAGAAGGTATGTCCCGAGCTCGGGCGAAGTTAAGAAGTGGTGAAGTGAAATAGCAAGCACTGGTTCAGCCTCTGGAAAAGCACGCTCTCACAATCTTTCTATCATTCCTTTGTAAGAAGGGTTCATTGAGAATTGAGATGTCCATTTTTTTCATTTAATAGTTGTATGAAGTCTGATTCTTTTCCTGATATAAACATATATTATTGGGTGTATCATATGAGATGAGTGATTCATTATAGATAAATACAGGTGGTCAATTAAAAGTTAATTAATAATAATTAATACCTATTTAAAAAAGTCACATAATTTTATGTTTTAATTTTTGCCATACAACAATATCGCGGTCATTCCCTTCCCTTGTTGATCACTGTGCACTGCCGTCACCCTTATGGTGATATAACCGAGTCAATGATGAGTATATTATACGCATGAATCTTTCCACACAAAATAATAGAGCATCTACCAATCTCTATCTTGAGGATTGGCTGGTCATTATGGTCAAATTAATATGAAGTCCTGAAACAAAAAGCGAAGACTTGTACAATTCCAAGTCCACATGTTATGCCCCTTTTGGAGAGATTTTTTTTTCTGAAGGGCGACTTGACTTTGGACATTAATTAGGGTAACCGAATCTTTAGTTATATGTAAGAGGTTCCTAAACTTCACTCATATATATGAATAGGACAAAGTCAAAGTGATGTAACAAGAATGATTGACTCACTAGTCATAGGTAAACTGATAGTGTAATATTATTAGTACATAACTTGTGTGTCTTGTATAACAATATTACAACAACACTCACGATATTATATTGTCTTTTAGTGAGAGTGGATCTTGATACACTAAAAAAACAAATAATATTGTGAGTGTTGGTGTAATATTGTTACACAACTTTGTTGTTGCATACCAAACATTATTCATAGGGTGAGGGTGACATAATGTCTTTTGGTAGAGTGCATGACATTTACATCAAAAGTGAATTAGTCGATTCTTTTGCCATCTAAGAAAGGTTGAGTTGTGGGTGTGTAGAGAGCAAAGTGAAGTACCATTCCTGATATAGAGGGATATTTGACTATTCAGAGGTGAATTAGCTTAAGGATCAGGCTAAAGCCTATGGAATGTGCATTATTTAATTAGTTTTTACTGACTTTCTTCATGTAAATATGTCGTGTGCTTGCTGAGGTGTTCAGTTTTTTATGGTTTTCATCTTGATGATTGTTTCAGAGCTTGTGTTGCCATTAGCCTTTGTGCTGTGTGCTGAGCAATGTTTGTTAATGTATGTGAAATTGGAACCTGCTTGTTTCCTTGGCTCCCAGCCTCTTGGGGTGGTGTGAGCTGTTTTCAAGTATTTAAAAAATAAATAAATAGAAGTAACGATATTTTCTTCAAAATTATCTCATTTTAAGGTCAAGAAATGTTGCAAGTTTTAGACTTTATTGCATTGGAATGGGAATATCCCACAAAATTGCTATGATAATTATTTGATAATTGATGCTTATATAATTGATTTTATATACGATGATTATATGATTTGTGTCAATTGAAAAAACAAGTTCAATTACATCATTTATGAGTGGTATATGATTGTGTACTAAACAATAATGATTGGGTAGTCTTTTAAATTCATGATGCAAAATTTCACAAAGTATGGTTAAATTATAGAAATTAAGCCTCTTGTGTACTCAATTACTTTTATTTTTAGTCATATGTTCTTCTTGTCTTCTACCAACAGTCAACAGTCAAGCATTGCTCTAACTCTATGCATGCTATATATAGGTGCCCATGGCAATGGACATTAATGAATCAAAATCCAAAGTGCAGCAAACAAGAGCCCTGCTTCAAGTGGTGGCATTCAGCACTCAAACTTGTTACCTGTTTTTCTAACTCTTACAAGTTTCTGCCTTCACTTTGGCACTTCCTTGGACACCATTTCAGCATCTCAATACATCAAGGATCTTGAGATATGAGCTCCACAAATGGTGCATACAAGCTGGGATTCTTCGGCCCCCAAAATTGGACAAATCCCTATGTAGGAATCTGGTGTTTGTCTGAATCCAATGTCATATGGGTGGCCAACCGAGATCAACCACTGCATGATTCTTTTGGGATGGTCACCATATCTAACAACAGAAACCTTGTAGTATTGAATGGTAAAAAAGCAAGTTGATTTGTCATCAAATGTCTGAGTCTCAAGTATAACATTCAATTCTACTGCCCAAGTTCTAAATACCGGAAACCTTGTGCTGGTGGATGACACTACAGGCAAGAGAATATGGGAGAGTTTTAACAATCCTTGTAGCACAATCGTTCCATACTGATACTTAGCAGCAACCAAATAACAGGCCAGAAAGTGAAAGTTACTTCATGAAAAAGCCCTTCTGATCCATCACTTGAAAGCAATTTTTTAATATGGACTTTTATTGTATTATTTTTTAATATGTGAGGTTTTCTAATGAGATCGTAGAGTTCATACATGCAATTTTTGATAAAATATAGAACATTTGTTATCAAATTGCAGTAATATGCACAAATCAGAATGTTTAATAACCATTTTGCATGTTCTCTAAATTATAGGACCAAAGTGGATATGAGTCAAAGTTGGAGGGGTTTTTTAGACTTTTTTCAAAAATTTATCCTCATTTTTACTCCCCAACCAAATATATCCTAAGAATGAATCCTTTTGGCCTATATGGGAAGATATTAAATTTTCTATGGAAATCAATATATTGGCAAAGGGTGATCCTGAATAGTGATGACTTATCATACATATACAAGCCTTCATGTTCCTGGCTATTATACTAATAACAGATTTACAGAACAAACACTGTTTTGTTGCACTAACTAAAAAATACAGCCAATGTCTGCTATCTTAATAAGATCACTTGAAGATCTTTTTAGTACTTACCAATGTATGTATTTATTTCAACCATGGCAAAGGCAACATTTGCTATCTTCCTTGCAAATTTGTGATAGTAACGTTGTTGGTGGTATTTGATATGTGGCATTGTTGAGATGATTCTTTGCTTAACACAGTCTGCCTTGGGATGAATGCAGGTTGACATGGAGGAGGAAAATTAGCAATCTCACTATTTAGCATTGACACGACAGTCGCCATAGTAGGTCTGTCCTTTGCAAATTCTTGCACACAAAGAAGTCCAATAAGTATGCATCTCCGAATGTCATTGTCATGATCTTGAATAGAGATATCTGAATCTATCAGAGATGCAATTTTCCCCTCATTCCATAGCTTCCACGTCTTGGAAAAACAGAAGAATCAAAGCAATCAATAACATCATATGAATTAGAAAGTTTAATTTGTTAGCAACAAGCATTAAAGCTTTTGAAACTAAGTCAAGAACTGATTTGAAGAGGCTTACATATCCCAAGAGGCTTAGTGAATGCTCGTGATTATGAAAACTTGTGTTTTTGTTACCACTAATAATCTCCAACAACAAAACTCCAAAACTAAAGACATCTGATTTCTCTGAAAACAACCCTTCCATAGCATACTCAGGAGACATGTAGCCACTGCATTCAAATTTCACAATAAATTTAAATCTTATGGCTTTTGGTGCAAAAATATTTCCTTGGATAAAGAGAAAATATGCTTACTATGTTCCAGCCACCCTTCTAGTGTTGGCTTCGTTTTCACTTCCTCCAAAGATTTTGGCCAAACCAAAGTCCGATATTTTCGGATTCAATTCTCCATCAATAAGATGTTGCTAGTCTTCAAGTCTCTATGTATTATTCTTAATCTAGAATCTCTATGCAGATAAAGTAAACCACGAGAGATTCCTTCAATTATGTTAAATCGTTTTTGCCAATTTAAAATCTTCTTTTGGTTGGATCTGTAGAAGCAGCAAGGAGTTGGTTATCTAGATGAAGAAGTATTTAAAAAAGAAAATTTTAAACTTTATCATCAAGTTAGCCTACTACTCTACTTAGAAGAAAAAAGAATATTGCGAAGTTCTCATATGAAAAGACATGAGGAATTGCATGATACATTTATATCGATCATTCAAATTACTTTGTCATTGGCATACATCAGAAAAAAAAAAACATGGACCAACCAAATAGATGAAAATCCAAACTCTTATTAGACATGTACTCGTAGATTAACATCTTTTCTTCTCCCTCAATACAGCAGCCTAGAAGTCTCACAAGATTACGGTGTTGAAGTTTTGAAATCACAATCACTTCATTCATAAATTCTTCTAGCCCCTGTCCAGATGCTCTTGAAAGTCTTTTGACAGCTACTTCATACCCATCTTGCAATTCTCCCTATAAGAAAATATTGAGGAAAAATTTCGTGACATCCAAATCATTGACAAGTTTAAACTTCACATAACTGAGGTACCTTATATACTGAGCCAAAACCGCCTGGCCAAGCTTATTAGCTAAGTTGAAGTTATTTGTTGCAGTTACAATGTTTCTAAATTCAAATATAGGCAGGTCCTGGATTTTGGCTGGGTTTTTTGGATGGGTTGCCCTTGTATTCGACGACAATGATGGTTGGCTTGCCTTTCTTCTTGCTGATTGCATGGACACCATAATCAACACCCCCACCCCCAACAAAAAAAGAAGAAAGAAATCAAGAAAAGAAGGCATTTAACTAGATTAAGTTTGTCTTTGTAATTGAAAAATAAAAGGCAAAGTAATTAAGTACCATAACACAGATTTTAAGAGGTATCAAGAGAGCAAGAAATAAAATGGCAAACAAACCAGAATGTTTAAAAATCCATGTCCTTAGGAAATATGCACCGGTAGCAAGAATCAATGTCCCTACTATCCCAGCAACGATGATGATTGTTGTCATGTGTCTCTCCCCTTCTGTATCTATTGCAATTAATATAATATAGTTCAGAATCTGGATAATGTACTAAAAGTTGAAGAATAATTTATTTGAAAAGATCCCAAATTTTAAATACATGTGAGAAACAATACATGTACTTACCAAGTTCTGAATGTGCTTGGCGGATGTAAAGATCAACTCCTCGTCTTGAGAACCTCACTATGTCAATTAATTCTCCACTCCAAGACAAACAATGAATGCCAGCATCATATGCATATGCTGTACAAGAACAATTTTGCAGGCATTCAGCTCTGCATGTCTCATCAGAAACAGATGACAGTTGTACAAAGTCTGGCACTTTAGACATCTCCAGTTTCAAAAAACCATCTTCTTTTCCTGCTTTACTCCCATTTTCACCCCTCTCACACTGCAGTGTTGTCCTCCTCACACATCCACTTGTCCAGTTTTGTTTATTCCATTCATCAAGGTTTTTTGGCTCGAAGCCTCTCAAACAACTGCAGATTGGTGAATTACTGGAATCACAGCTTCCATTAGGTCCACAAAAGCCATAAACATCACAGTTGCTCTCTTGAATTACATGCTTCGAAAATAGATGTCTAATGCTCCAATCAGTCTCCACCAGCTTTCCTTCTGCACTTAAGGTCACGATTACATATAAAGAATCATTCGGCAAAGTAAAAGCCATTTGAATAGTTCCATCCTCTTCCCTTCCTACATTGTATTCAGTCGGATTTCCAGAACCATCCTTCGTGAAATAACCAAGAAACACCTGACCATTCCATGGACCTGTGCGCCAGTATGGTTGCGTTCGATTCCAGACAAACACTTCTGGAGCATTGAGGCGCTCAAGGCTGCAAGAGAAGCTTCCAATTGATGGATTAGAAGGGCTGTTCCATGAAGTAACTTTCACTTTCTGCCCTGTTATTTGGTTGCTGCTAAGCATCATATATGGAACGAGGGTGCTAGAGGGATTGTTGAAACTCTCCCATATTGTCTTGCCTGTAGTGTCATCCACCAGCACAAGGTTTCCGGTATTTAGAAGTTGGGCAGTAGAATTGAATGCTATACTTGAGATTGAGACATTTGATGACCAAACAACTTGCTTTTTGCCATTCAATACTACAAGGTTTCTGTTGTTAGATATGGTGACCATCCCAAAAGAATCATGCAGGGGTTGATCTCGGTTGGCCACCCATATGACATTGGATTTAGACAGATACCAGATTCCTACATAGCGATTTGTCGAATTCTGGGGGCTAAAGAATCCCAACTCGAATGCACCATTTGTGGAGCTTATAGTCTCGTGATCCTTGATGAATTGAGATGCTGAAATGGTGTCCAAGGAAGTGCCAAATTTAACGTAGAAACTTGTGAGAGTCAGAAAAATAAGTAACAAGTTTCCATGAGTGCTGAATCCCATGATGTAAAGCAGGGCTCTTGCTTGCTGCACTTTGGATTCTGATGCCCTGATGTCCAATGTCATGGACTCCTACAGTATGGACAGAGTTAGAGCACTGCTTGAATGTTGACTGTTGATAAAAGACAAGGAGGAACAAAAGCAAGTCTGATTGATTTATGTTTTTATTTCCTGTGTTTTATGTTTTGAGATGAAAAAAATAATGAAAACAATAAAATCATGCTTCTTGTTTTTGTATTTTTTCTTTACAAAATTTGAAAACAGAAATCACAATATATAAAAACATGAAATGAAAATGCAAATCAAGTAGACCTTACGGACTAGGTGAGGTTTAAAATCTATAATTTAATCATACTGTGTGAAATTTTACGACATGAATTTAAAAGACCAATCAATCATTTTTCAACACAAAATCATACAACACTCATAAATGAAATAACTGAACCGGTTTTTCAAATGACACAAATCATGTAAACATAGTATAAAATCAGTTATATCAATATCAATTATGAAATACTTATTATAGCGATTCTGTGAAATTTTTCATTCCCTGGCAATAACGTCTAAGACCGACACTTATTGACCTTAAAATGAGAAAATTTTGAAGAAAATTGTATTCCTTCTACTTTTGAGTAAATCTCCAATTTGGTCCCATAAAAATAACACAAACAAACATAGCTCATCACATAGCACAAAAGAGTAAATGCAACACAAGCTCTAAAACAACGAGCAAAAACTGAACACCTCAGTAAGCATAGGACATATTGCAAGAAGAAAGCGATTAAAAACTAAGTAAGTGCACATTCCATAGCCTTCAGCTTGATCTTTATGCTAACTCACTCACCTCTGAATAGTCGAATCCCTCTTTATCAGGAATGGTATGCTTCACTTTGCTCTGCATACCCACAACTCAACGTTTGTGTGGCATATATAAGAATATACTAATTCATCACTTGATGTAAATGTCATGCACTCTATCAAATTAAAAGGCATCATATATGCTTCCCTCACCCTTATCTATGACTATGAGTAGTGAGTCAATAATTTTTGTCACAACTTGTCTCATATATGAGTTGAATTCAGTAACCTTTCTTATATAACTTAATTAAGGTTAGGTTACCCTAATCTCACAAGTCAAGTCTACCTTCAGAAAACAATTCTCCAAAAGGGACAAAACATGTGAACATGGTATTGTACAAGTCCTCCACGTGCAAGACTTCATGTTAATTTCACTATAGTGACCAGCCAATCCTGACAGAGATTAGTGCTCTATTTGTGTGGAAGGATTCATACGTATAATATACTCACTGACTCAATTTACCCGGGCTTCTTTTGATGGTACTCCCGTGTTTCTACTTTTGAAAAGATCATTCTTGTTTCAACTTCTAAAAGTGGGTCTAATTGAGACACCTATTTTATCATTATTATATGTGATAGATTGATAGAAAAAATAACCACCATCACATATAATAGTGATGGTGTGTGTCCAATTGAACACCTACTTTTAAGTGTTGGATAACATTTGCCTTATGAAAAACATAAACTAGTTTTTATTGCTGAGGTATTTTTGCTTTTAGTTTTTAAGAGCTCGGGATTTAAGAGTACTCATAAGTCCTTCTCAATTTTCAAAACCCACTTATGCTGCACAAAACTTGAAAGACTACTATACCATTATGTTAATTAATGACAATAAAAGATATATATCATCCTCTTTAATATCTTTATCTATTATAGTCATTATGAATTTTAAGAGTAACTTTAATTTATCATATATATTGAGAGCAATTTTTATATTATTTTATTCAATAATATTATTATAATTTTTCAAGAATAATTTTTGAAGAGCCAAAAGAGCCTAACACCTCTTAAAAATTCATAGTAATACCAAATCAACCCAACTCTTGCTATACTTTATTTTGTGCCACCTATCACTATGATTTATTGGCTCATTTGGCTGCATTACACTACCTACTGTAAAGAATATCAGAACTATACAATTTCACCTATTTTGTTTTTGGGTCTGGAATTTCACCTATTTGTTAGACATTATAATTGTTAAAAGGAACAAAGTTGCTCACGCTTTAGCAAAGGGTTTGACCAGGGATGGGCTTTCAATTTGGATGGAGGATGGGCCTCCTAGTGTCTTGAACCTTGTCGTTTAGGATATCGTTTCTATAGTGAATGCACAATTGAATTTTTCTGTCCAAGAAATGGTATAGTTCCCAAATGCATGATATAATTAAAAAAAAAAAAGAAATGGATAGTTGTAGAGGAGATAAGCTCCTAGCTTATACTATCAGCTATCAAGAATGTAACTTACAAATCTTTTTTGGGAAGAGATCACTTGCTCCACAATTTAATTGAGGCTTTCATTTTGTTATGCAGCATTCTTAGCCTTCTGATGGTTACATGTGACATTTTTTAACCCTTTTAAAGTTTTGTGTCAGAATCTTATATTGCAAATCTAATGATAATCAATCAAAAGTGCTAGATATTTGAAGGGAACATATTTAAGCAACTGTTAGTTAGTTTACATGCATTACTTTGGCACACTCCATTTTTTTGGCGGTTAACATGCAGATATGTGGCAGGGATGTAGAGAGTTAACAAATAAATATTGAGCAAATTATATTTATCTTACTTGATACTTATTGAAATTCAACTCACCCTTTCAGATTGACACTAATCTCCTTTAATTTACTCATTTTTTGATTGAGTTACCAAAATGCATTCATGCTTAATTATACTTAAATTTCTAATTTGTTCCCGTAAAATTACACTTTGGTCCCATAAAGATTTATGTTTTAACGCTTTAATCTTTAAAAAATTAATTATATACATTTGGGTCCCTTAAAAAAATTAGAATTATAAGGATGCACTTGATTTTAGTTTTCAGTTTTTATTTTTTCAATTTTTACAAATTTGTGAAGGAAATATTGAAAACTATAAATTAAAATTAATAATTGGATTTTATTAGTTTTCAAAGTTTTCCAACCTTCACAAAATCCTAAAACTGAAACTAAACACATTATTAATTTCTTGAAAGATCAATTGCATACATTTTAATCATTTAAAAATTGGCATTATAATTTTCATTTTAATTTACACTAAGGCTATATTTGATTAGGGGTAAAAATTGGTGTAAATTTTTACAAATAGGCTTTATGCATAAAATTACACATAAAATGCATCCATAAAAAATTTAGGAAAAAGTCTAAAAAACTCCCTTTAACTTTGGCTCATATGCCTTTTAGCCCTATTACTTTAAAAACGGCAAAATAGTCATTAAAATTTTTTATTTGTGCACATTACTACAATATGTTGATAGGTGTTTATTTTTATGTGAAAATTCTAAAAAAACCTCTAATTTTTTTTTAAAAATCTATATGCACTTTATCATATTATTTTTTAATATGTGAGGTTTTTAATAAGATTGTAGAGTCCACATATGCAATTTTTTATCAAAAAATTGAACATTCGTTATCATCAAATTGCATAAATGTGCACATATCAAAATGTTTAATGACCATTTTGTATGTTTTCAAAGTTATAGGACCAAAATGCATATATGCCAAAGTTGGAGGGAGTATTTCAGACTTTTCCAAAAATTTATCCTCATTTTTACTCTCCGATCAAGCATATCCTAAGAGTGAATCCTTTAGGCCCAAATTGGAAAGAAATAAAATTTTCTATGGAAATCAATATATTGGCAAAGGGTGATCCTGAATAGTGATATAGTGATGACTTATTATATATATACAAGCCTTCATGTTCCTGGCTATTATGCTACTAATAGATTTAAAGAACAAACACCGTTTTGATGCACTAACTAACAAATACAGCCAACGGCTGCTATCTTAATAAGATCACTTGAAAAGATACATATTACTTGAAGATCTTTTTAGCACTTAGCAATGTATGTATTTATTTCAACCATGGCAAAGGCAACATCTGCTATCTTCCTTGCAAATTTGTGATACTAACATTGTTGATGGTATTTGATATGTGGCATTGTTGATGTAATACCCTGGTTTTAAATAAAAAAGATTAGAAAATTTTTTCGAACCAAGAAGGGTGCCGATTACTCTTTTCTGTCATTCAAGGTCCTTAATTTCGCTAAGTCTGGGCCTACACGCCTTTGGAGGGCTATATGATAGAACCATTTTCTTGGACCAAAAGTCCTGCTAATTGTTTCCTAGAGAAAAATAAGTTAAAGAGTGATTTTTAGCAAATTTTTCGAAACTTCTAAACCTTTCGTTTTTAGTCCAAAAGTTTATAAAATTGTAAGATTTTCCGAATTTGAACTAAAATTCAAAAATGAGATTTTTGTTGGTTGAGATTTTGATTTTTCTAATATTTTATTTGAATGCAAATGGGGAGTATTTCCCTATTTATATTTATATTTTAAAGTTAATGGATTAACTTAAAATTAAGAAATGTAAATATTCTGGTGAGCGCTAGCGCTAATGGGCACTAGCGGTCAAGGAACAGGAAGGCGGTGCAGGATGTATTTTGGGCGCTCTCTAGTGAGCACCAACACTCAACAAAAATATAAAAAACCCTATTTCAGGGTTCCAGACCATTCCACACGACTCCACCCCCTCCTTCGAGAAATACGAAATTCTCACTTCTCAACTCCATTTCTTCACTATTTTCTCAATCAAACTCCATTTCCTTCTAATTTCTTCAAGTTTAACTTGGATTTCTTCATCTTCTAAGCTTAAAGGTATGTTATTCTAGTGGTTTTCTTCTTTTATTCCTTTAATCTCTCATCTTCTTGGGGTCTTGGCCTTGTGTTCTCATGGTTTTCATGCCATGATGATTTTCCACTATTATTAGAGTTAAGACTGAGTTAGTTAAAGGTTCTAGTAGTTAATCTAGCATATTATGATTGTTATAGTAGATATCAAGATTATTCCTACTTCCTAGTGTGCTGTTGGTGTTGATTCTAGTTATTCAATCCCTCCAGGTGAGTGGGTTCGCATCGTGACTTCTATATTGTTCATTATAGTTATTTTCATTGAAAATTATGATTCACTACTTGATTTTAGAGAAATACCATATAAAGATTGAGATTGTTGTTGGTTTATATGTTTTTAATCGTCAGTGTTAGAGTATGAAATGTATTTTGGATAAAACTCATGGGACTATGGTTGTTATACTGGTTTTATGCGGAATTGATGATATATATGATGGTTGGAGGGTTTTATGCTTATTTCAATAGATTTTGAAACTGGTTTACGTATATGATATAGATTTATAACCAAGTTTAGAGAAAAGGATTGGAAGTATGGTTTTAGATTTTGTAACTTCTAAAAATGATATTGACTTTCTAGTTATAAGGAGCTTGATAGTTGAATGATACTTTTGATAATCGATAAAAGAATTTTAGAGCTTGAATCATCATGAGATTCAGAATAATTAACGGCTATATACTCTGGAGGTATGGAATCACATTGTCTACAAAGGGTGATCCCTTGGGCATGAGTCCATAGCCACAGTTATGCTAAGGTTAGACTGATAGAATCAAATAGATTCAAAGCTCAGAAACTAAAAAGGTTTTTAAGGGTTTTCAGATTCAGTTACAATAGCTATAGAGAAACGCTGTGCGTTAACGGCAATAAATCTGTTAACCTTGGTACCAAGTATACTCGGGCTAGAGCATTCAGAGAAGGGACCTAGTTAGGCGCCCATTATTGCTGGACTTGATCAGAGATTTATATTCAGAGTTTTATTATGTCACAAATATTGTACGTAACCGAGAGAGATTTCTGTTCCTCTAGGAGCTACTACCTTATGAGCTTATATGATTTCAGATATGAAAGTGAATTGGGAAAATGGTTTTGAGTTTAATAAACGATGATTTGAATATAGATTTATAAAATGTAAATATACTTGATTATGTATGATTTCGAGTACTATTGATGTTATTATGGTTTCATGCATTGTTTCTTTGATGTCCCATGAAGGAGGTTTTAGGTGAGGGCTTATTCATTAGTTTTGGTATTAAAACTCACCCCTCTCATTTCTCTTATTTTTAGATAGAACCACTGCTGCAAATTCTACTCAGTCAGGTAAGTGTCAGATGGTAAAGCATGCATTATGGTCGTTTAGAGTGCTCCCGTACAAGTGCAGGCAGGATCCGGACCTAGGGCATAAGATGTTTGCATTCAGCATATTATGATTGAACTTTAAAATGTATTTCAATGATATGAATGATTTTGTGATTTTGGAATTAAAAAGACATTATGAGTTTTCAGATATGATTATTTTGATTGCAGAGAGCGGTGATTTGTATATAGAAAAAGACAAATTTTCTATCTTTCATGAATTTTAAGAGAGAGCATGCATATAGAGACGGTCGATAGGTCTTAGGCTAATGTGAGAATGAGATTTCTCACGTGCCGGTTATGTGCCTAAAGCGGGTTGTGACAGTTGAGATGATTCTTTGCTTAACACAGTCTGCCTTGGGATAAATGCAGGTTGACATGGAGGAGGAAAATTAGCAATCTTACTATTTAGCATTGACACGACGGTTGCCATAGTAGGTCTGTCCTTTGCAAATTCTTGCACACAAAAGAAGTCCAATAAGTATGCATCTCCAAATGTCATTGTCATGATCTTGATTAGAGATATCTGAATCTATCAGAGATGCAATTTTCCCCTCATTCCATAAATTCCATGTCTTTGAAAAATAGAAGAATCAAAGCAATCAACAACATCATATGAATTAGAAAGTTTAATTTGTTAGCAACAAGCATTAAAGCTTTTGAAACTAAGTCAAGAACTGATTTGAAGAGGCTTACATATCCCAAGAGGCTAAGTGAATGCTTGTGATTATGAAAACTTGTGTTTTTCGTACCACTAATAATCTCCAACAACAGAACTCCAAAACTAAAGACATCTGATTTCTCTGAAAACAACCCTTCCATAGCATACTAAGGAGACATGTAGCCATTGCATTCAAATTGCACAATAAATTTAAATCTTATGGCTTTTGGTGCAAAAATATTTCTTTGGATAAAGAGAAGATATGCTTATTATGTTCCAGCCACTCTTCTAGTGTTGGCTTCGTTTTCACTTCCTCCAAAGATTTTAGCCAAACCAAAGTCTAATATTTCTGGATTCAATTCTCTATCCAATAAGATATTACTAATCTTCAAGTCTTTATGTATTATTCTTAATCTAGAATCTCTATGCAGAAAAGCAAACCACGAGAGATTCCTGCAATTATATTAAATTGTTTTTGCCAATCTAAAATCTTCTTTTTGGTTGAAACTGCATAAGCAAAAAGGAGTTGGTTATCTAGATGAAGAAGTATTGAAAAAGGAAAATTTTAAGCTTGATCATCAAGTTAGCCTACCACTCTACTTGAAAGCAAAAAGATATTACGAAGTTCTTATATGAAAAGACATGAGGAACAACATGATAAATTTACATCATTCAAATTACATTGCCATTGGCATACATCAGAAAGAAAATTAACATGGACTAACCAAATAGATGAAAATCCAAACTCTTATTAGACATGTACTCGTAGATTAACATCTTTTCTTCTCCCTCAATGCAACAGCCTAGAAGTCTCACAAGATTACAGTGTTGAAGTTTTGAAATCACAATCACTTCGTTCATAAATTCTTCCAGCCCCTGTCTAGATGTTCTCGAAAGTCTTTCACTGCTATTTCACATCCATCTTGCAATTCTCCCTATTAGAAAGTATTGAGGAAAAATTTTATGATGTCCAAATGATTGACAAGTTTAAATTTCACATGACTAAGGTACCTTATATACTGAGCCAAAACTGCCCTGGCCAAGCTTATTAGCTAAGTTGAAGTTATTTGTTGTAGTTACAATGTTTCTAAAATCAAATACAGGCAGGTCCTGGATATTGGTTGGGTTTTCTGGATGGGTTTCGCTTGTGTTCAATAACAATGATGGTTGACTTTCCTTTCTTCTCGCTGATTGTATGGACACCATAATCAACATTGTCACCCCCAACCAAAAAAAAAAGAAATCAAGAAAAGAAGGCATTTAACTAGATTAAGTTTGTCTTTGTAATTAAAAAATAAAGGCCAAAGTAATTAAGTATCATAACACAGATATTAAGAGGTATCAAGAGAGTAAGAAATAAAATGGCAAACAGACCAGAATGTTTAAAAATCCATGTCCTTAGGAAATATGCACAGGTAGCAAAAATCAGTGTCCCTACTATCCCAGCAACTATGATGATTGTTGTCATGTGTCTCGCTCCTTCTGTATTGAAGAATAATTTATTTGAAAAGATCACAAATTTTAAATACATATGAGAAACAATACTATGTACTTACCAAGTTCTGAATGAGCTTGGCGGATGTAAAGATCAACTCTTCCTCTTGAGAAACTCACCATGTCAATTAATTCTCCACTCCAAGACATACAACGAATGCCAACATCATATGCATATGCTGTACAATAACAATTTTTCAGGCATTTAGTTCTGCATGTTTCATCAGAAACAGATGACAATTGTACAAAGTCTGGCACTTTAGACATCTCCAGTTTCAAAAAACCATCTTCTTTTACTGCTTTACTCCCTTTTTCACCCCTCTCACACTGCAGTGCTACCCTCCTCACACATCCACTTGTCCATTTTTGTTTATTCCATTCATCAAGGTTTTTTGGCTCGAAGCCTCTCAAATAGCTACAAATTGGTGAATTACTGGAATCACAGATTCCATTAGGTCCACAAAAGCCATAAATATCACAGTTGCTCTCTTGAAGTACATACTTCAAAACTTGATGTCTGTTGTTCCAGACAGTGTTCACCAGCTTTCCTTCTGGACTCAAGTCCCCGGTTTGATAGAAAGAATCATTCGGCAAAGTAAAAACTAAATGAACAGTTCCATCCTCTTCCCTTCCTACACTGTATCCATCCTGATATGCAGCGCTATCCTGTGCGACAAAACCAATAAACACTTGACCATTCCATGGACCTGTGCGCCAGTATGGTTGCGCCAGTTTAGATCACGTTTTATATGTCCTTTCTATCCAATTTTCAATTCAAATAATAACATGAATGTTTATCTTGAGATGAAGTCATATTAGTTTGAGAAAAATATCAACAAATTCTCATTTGATTCAAAAATTAAACGAAATAAATATAAAATACTTGATAAAAAAATTGTGATGTGAATGTGTTTAACTCATTCTGAAACTTGTATAATGTTTTGGGTCTATGTTAGTGTAGCGGGTCAACTCAATAAATTTAATTAACCTGAACTGAACCATTATTGGTTCGGGTTATTGGGTGAAAATCAATTGAAGCTTGATAACTTACATATAATGTGTGGTTAATCAATAATATTTTAATTATGTCTATTGATATGATTGATCTATATATTTATATGAAATTAATATATATAACTTTAGGAGATTTAACATTTGTGATTTTTGCTTAAAAAAATTTGTATTCCCTTTAATTGAATTAAATATAAATTAATAATAGTTGGGTAACCTGATCACTCAAATTGAACTAAATTAGTTTTAATTCATTCCGTTTGGTTTGGGTTGGGTCACAAGAAATCTCTTAGAATAAACCAAACCTAACCAATTGGGCTGGATAAATTTTACCTCAAATTTGAACCAATTTGTTTTGATTATAACCCTAAGATTTTTATAATTGTTTTTAACTATTCTTTGATTGCCTTAAAGATATTGCTTAGATAAATAATAAATCTTAAATTTTTTGAAAGTATCCCCAACATTTCTCTCTCTCTCTGAACAATTTTTAAGTGCTTTGAAAGCAAAACAAAATGTTTTTGTCTTATTCATAAATTGGCACACAAGTTTTATAGATTATTATTATTACTATTTGTATATTTTTAATATAATAGTTGATATGTTAATTGATGAAAATAACATAGAAAACATTGTCTCGCTTTTAAAGCATTTAAGAATTTCTCGAACAATTAATATTAGGAAAAAAAATGAGTGGAAATATTGAAAGTTTCATGCAACAAAAGAAGGTATGTCCCGAGCTTGGACGAAGCTAAGAAGTGGTAAAGTGAAATAGCAAGCACTGGTTCTGCCCCCGGATAAGCACGTTTTCACAATCCTTCTATCATTCCTTTGTAAGAAGGGTTCTTTGAGAATTGAGATGTACATTTTTTTCATTTAATCCTTGTATGAAGTCTGATTCTTTTCCTGATATAAACATATATTATTGGGCGTATCATATATATATATATATGGTCAATTAAAAATTAATTAATGATAATTAATACTCATTTAAAAAAATCACATCATTTTATGTTTTAATTTTTGTCATACAACAATATCGGGGTCATTCCCTTCCCTTGTTGATCACTGCGCACTGCCTTCACCCTTATTGTGATATAACCGAGTCAATGATGAGTATATTATACGCATGAATCCTTCCACACAAAATAATAGAGCATCTATCAATCTCTATCATGACGAGTGGCTGGTCATTATGGTGAAATTAATATGAAGTCCTGCAACAAAAAGCGAAGACTTGTACAATTCCAAGTCCACATGTTATGCCCCTTTTGGAGAGATTTTTTTCTAAAGGGCGACTTGACTTTGGACATTAATTAGGGTAACCGAATCCTTAGTTATATGTAAGAGGTTCCTAAACTTCACTCATATATATGTATAGGGCAAAGTCAACATGATGTAACAAGAATGATTGACTCACTTGTCATAGGTAAATTGATAGTGTAATATTATTAGTACATAACTTGTGTGCCTTGTATAACAATATTACAACAACACTCACGATATTGTATTGTCTTTTAATGAGAGTGGATCTTGATACACTAAAAATAAAGAATATTATGAGTGTTAGTGTAATATTATTATATAACTTTGCTGTTGCACACCAAACATTATTCATAGGGTGAGGGTGACATGATGTCTTTTGGTAAGAGTGCATGGCATTTACATCAAAAGTGAATTATTCGATTCTTTTGCCATCTAAGAAAGGTTGAGTTCTGGGTGTGTAGAGAGCAAAGTGAAGTACCATTCCTGATGTAGAGGGATATTTGACTATTCAGAGGTGAATTAGCTTAAGGATCAAGCTGAAGCCTATGGAATTAGTTTATACTAACTTTCTTCATGTAATATGTCGTGTGCTTGCTGAGGTGTTCAGTTTTTGATGGTTTCATCTTGATGATTGTTTCAGAGCTTGTGTTGCGATTAGCTTTTGTGCTGTGTGCTTAGCTATGTTTGTTAATGTATGTGAAATTGGAACCTGCTTCTTTCCTTGACTCCCATCCTCTTGGGGTGGTGTGAGCTGTTTTCAAGTATTAAAAAAAATAGAAGTAACGATGGTCACAGACAATTTTCTTCAAAATTATCTCATTTTAAGGTCAAGAAATGTTGCAAGTTTCAGACTTTATTGCATTGGAATGGGAATATTCCACAAAATTGCTATGATAATTTTTTGATAACTGATACTGATATAATTGATTTTATTCTACGATGATTATCTGATTTGTGCCATTTGAAAAAACAAGTTCAATTACATCATTTATGAGTTTTATATGATTGTGTACTAAACAATAATGATTGGGTAGTCTTTTAAATTCATGATCCAAAAGTTCACAAAGTATGGTTAAATTATAGAAATTAAGCCTCTCGTGTACTCAATTACTTTTATTTTTAGTCATTTGTTCTTCTTGTCTTCTACCAACAATCAACAGTCAAGAAATTATAGAAATATGAATGCATATACATCAAGCCCATGGCATTGGACATTAGTGAATCAGAATCCAAAGTGCAGTAAACAAGAGCCCTGCTTCAAGTCATGGCATTCAGCACTCATGGAAACTTGTTACCTGTTTTTCTAGCTCTTACAAGTTTCTACCTTAACCTTGGCACTTCCTTGGACACCATTTCAGCATCTCAATTCATCAAGGATCATGACATATAAGCTCCACAAATGGTGCATACAAGCTGGGATTCTTCAGCCCCCAAAATTTGACAAATCGCTATGTAGGAATCTGGTTTGTGTCTGAATCCAATGTCATATAGGTGGCCAACCGAGATCAACCACTGCATGATTCTTTTGGGATGGTCACCATATCTAACAACAGAAACCTTGTAGTATTAAATGGAGAAAAGCAAGTTGTTTGGTCATCAAATGTCTCAATCTCAAGTATAGCACTCAATTCTACTGCCCAACTTCTAAATACCGAAAACCTTGTGTTGGTGGATGACACTAGAGGCAAGAGAATATGGCAGAGTTTTAACAATCCCTCTAGCATAATCGTTCCATACTGATACTTAGCAGCAACCAAATAACAGGCCAGAAAGTGAAAGTTACTTCATGGAAAAGCCCTTCTGATCCATCCCTTGGAAGCAATTTTTTAATATGCACTTTTATCGTATTATTTTTTAATATTTGAGGTTTTCTAATGAGATTGTGGAGTCTATACATATATTTTTTCATCAAAAATTGAACATTTGTTATCAAATTGCAGTAATGTGCACAAATCAGGAAGTTTAATGACCATTTTGTATGTTTTTAAAGTTATAGGACCAAAGTGTATATGAGTCAAAGTTGGAGGGGGCTTTTTAGACTTTTTCCAAAATTTATCCTCATTTTTATTTTCCAACTAAACATATCCTAAGAATGAATCCTTTAGGCCCATATCAGAAAGATATTAAATTTCTATGGAAATCAATATATTGGCAAAGGGTGATCCTGAATACTTATTATATATATACAAGCCTTCATGTTCCTGGCTATTATGCTAATAATAGATTTACAGAACAAACACCGTTTTGTTGCACTAACTAAAAAATACAGCCAATGTCTGCTATATTAATAAGATCACTTGAAGATCCTTTTAGTACTTACCGATGTATGTATTTATTTCAACCATGGCAAAGGCAACATCGGCTATCTTCCTTGCAAATTTGTGATAGTAACATTGTTCATGGTATTTGATATGTGGCATTGTTGAGATGATTCTTTGCTTAACACAGTCTGCCTTGGGATGAATGCAGGTTGACATGGAGGAGGAAAATTAGCAATCTCACTATTTAGCATTGACACGACAGTCGCCATAGTAGGTCTGTCCTTTGCAAATTCTTGCACACAAAGAAGTCCAATAAGTATGCATCTCTGAATGTCATTGTCATGATCTTGATTAGAGATATCCGAGTCTATCAGAGATGCAATTTTCCCGTCATTCCACATTTTCCATGTCTTTGAAAAAAGAGAAGAATCAAACCAATCAATAACATCATATGAATTAGAAAGCTTATTAGCAACAAGCATTAAAGCTTTTGAAACTAAGTCAAGAACTGTTTTGAAGAGGCTTACATATCCCAAGAGGCTTAGTGAATGCTCTTGATTATGAAGACTTGTGTTTTTTTACCACTAATAATCTCCAACAATAAAACTCCAAAACTAAAGACATCTGATTTCTCTGAAAACAACCCTTCCATAGCATACTCAGGAGACATGTAGCCACTGCATTCAAATTGCGAAATAAATTTAAATCTTTTGGCTTTTGGTGTAAAAATATTTCCTTGGATAAAGAGAAAATATGCTTACTATGTTCCAGCCACCCTTCTAGTGTTGGCTTCATTTTCACTTCCTCCAAAGATTTTGGCCAAACCAAAGTCCGATATTTCGGATTCAATTCTCTATCTAATAATATATTACTAGTCTTCAAGTCTCTATGTATTATTCTTAATCTAGAATCTCTATGTAGATAAAGCAAACCACGAGAGATTCCTGAATTATGTTAAATCGTTTTTTCCAATTTAAAATCTTCTTTTTGTTTGGATCTAGAAACAACAAGGAGTTGTTATCTAGATGAAGAAGTATTTAAAAAGGAAAAGTTTAAGCATGATCATCAAGGTAGTGTACTACTCTACTTAGAAGCAAAAAGAATATTACGAAGTTCTTATATGAAAAAACATGAGGAACAACATGATAAATTTACATCATTCAAATTAAATTGTCATTGGCATACGTCAGCAAAAAATTAAGATGGACTAACCAAATAAATGAAAATCCAAACTCTTATTAGGCATGTACTCATAGATTAACATCTTTTCTTCTCCCTCAATACAGCTAGAAGTTTCACAAGATTACGGTGTTGAAGTTTTGAAATCACAATCACTTCATTCATAAATTCTTCTAGCCTTGTCCAGATGTTCTTGAAAGTCTTTTCACTGCTACTTCACATCCATTTTGCAATTCTCCCTAAGAAAATATTGAGGAAAATTTTCAAGACGTCCAAATTATTGACAAGTTTAAACTTCACATGACCAAGGTACCTTATATACTGAGCCAAAACCGCCCTGGCCAAGCTTATTAGCTAAGTTGAAGTTATTTGTTGCAGTTACAATGTTTCTAAAATCAAATATAGGTAGGTCCTGGATTTTGGTTGGGTTTTCTGGATGGGTTTCCCTTGTATTCAACAGCAATGATGGTTGGCTTTCCTTTCTTCTTGCTGATTGCATGGACACCATAATCAACACCAACCACCCCCAACCAAAAACAAAAAAAAAACAGAAATCAACAAAAGAAGGCATTTAACTAGATTAAGTTTGTCTTTGTAAATAAAAAATAAAAGGCAAAGTAATTAAGTACCATAACACAGATATTAAGAGGTATCAGGAGAGCAAGAAATAAAATGGCAAACAGACCAGAATGTTTAAAAATCCATGTCGTTAGGAAATATGCACCGGTAGCAAGAATCAGTGTCCCTACTATCCCAGCAACTATGATGATTGCTTGTCATGTGTCTCTCTCCTTCTGTATCTATTGCAATTAATATAATATAGTTCAGAATTTGGATAATGGACTAAAAGTTGAAGAATAATATATTTGAAAAGATCACAAATTTTAAATACATATGAGCAACAATACTATGTACTTACCAAGTTCTGAATGAGCTTGGCGGATGTAAAGATCAACTCCTCCTCTTGAGAACCTCACTATATCAATTAATTCTCCACTCCAAGACATACAGCGAATGCTAACATCATATGCATATGCTGTACAAGAACAATTTTTCAGGCATTCAGTTCTGCATGTCTCTTCAGAAACAGATGACAGTTTTACAAAATCTGGCACTTTAGACATCTCCAGTTTCAAAAAACCATCTTCTTTTCCTGCTTTGCTCTCTTTTTCACCCCTCTCACACTGCAATGCTGCCCTCCTTACACATCCACTTGTCCAGTTTTGTTTATTCCATTCATCAAGGTTTTTTGGCTTGAAGCCTCTCAAACAACTGCAGACTGGTGAATCACTGGAATCACACATTCCATTAGGTCCACAAAAGCCATAAATATCACAGTTGCTCTCCTGAAGTTCAAGCTTCCAAACTTGATGTTTGTTGTTCCAGCCAGTGTGCACCAGCCTTCCTTCTGGACTCAAGACCGTGATTCCATAGTAAGAATCATTCGGCAAAGTAAAAGCTATATGAACAGTTCCATCCTCTTCCCTTCCTACATTGTATCCACATTGATATGCATCGCCATCCTTAATGACAAAACCAAGAAACACCTGACCATTCCATGGACCTGAGCGCCAGTAGGGTTGAGTTTGATTCCAGACAAACACTTCTGGAGCATTGAGGCGCTCAACGCTGCAACAGAAGCTTCCAAGTGATGGATCAGAAGGGCTATTCCATGAAGTAACTTTCACTTTCTGCCCTGTTATTTGGTTGCTGCTAAGCATCATATATGGAACGATTGTGCTAGAGGGACTGTTGAAACTCTCCCATATTATCTTGCCTGTAGAGTCATCCACCAGCACAAGGTTTCCAGTATTTAGAAGTTGGGCAGTAGAATTAAGTGCTATACTTGAGATTGAGACATTTGACGACCAAACAACTTGCTTTTTGCCATTCAATACCACAAGGTTTCTGTTATTAGATATGGTGACCATCCCAAAAGAATCATGCAGGGGTTGATCTCGGTTGGCCACCCATATGACATTGGATTCAGACAGATACCAGATTCCTACATAGCGATTTGTTGAATTCTGGGGGCTAAAGAATCCCAGCTCGAATGCACCATTTGTGGAGGTTATAGTCTCGTGATCCTTGATGAATTGAGACGCTGAAATGGTGTCCAAGGAAGTGCCGAAGTGAAGGTAGAAACTTGCAAGAGTCAGAAAAACAGGTAACAAGTTTCCATGAGTGCTGAATCCCATGATGTGAAGCAGGGCTCTTGCTTGCTGCACCTTGGATTTTGATTCACTAATGTCCTATGTCATGGACTCCTATAGTATGGATACAGCTAGAGCACTGCTTGAATGTTGACTGTTGGTAAAAGACAAGGAGGAACAAAAGATTGGTTCGTGTTTTCATTTTCTGTGTTTTCCATTTTCTGGAGAAGATAATAGTTAAAATAATAAAATCATGTTCACATTTTATTATTTTCTTTACAAAATTCAGAAATAGAAAACAAAAAATAAAATGAAAATGCAAATCAAGTAGACCTTACCTGAGGCTTAAAATTTACAATTTAATCATATTGTGTAAAATTTTGAGTTAATGTTATTTTAGTTCTCATTTTCACTCATAGTCATTTTAGTTATGATTTTTAAAATGAGTTAAATTAGTCCGACATTGTAAAATATAAGTCATATTATTCTCTCAATTCACTCTTACTTAATATTTTATCAATTAAATGATGATAAGTAACCTTAAATGATATTTATCTTGACATATAATATGTCATCTAAAGTGAAATAATGTTTAAAATTACTCATTTTTGTGTTTAAAATTATACAAAATAAATCATTTAAGTATCCATTCTAAGTCATAAAATGACTCATTGTGTAATTTTAGATATCAAAATAAGTTATTGTAAATTTCATTCTACTTCATATGATAATGATATGATAAGATATCACTTAACGTTACACATAATCATTTAATTGATAAAATATTAAATAAAATTGGAATAAGAGACTAAATTGACTCATTTTAAAGTCTAACGATTAAAATAACACAAGCAAAAGTTAGGGACTAAAATGAGTATTAACTCTGAAATTTTACAACATGAATTTAAAAGACTAATCAATCATTTTTCAGGACAAAATCATTCAGCGCTCATAAATGAAATAACTGAACTGGTTTGTCAAATGACACAAATCATATAATCATCTTATAAAATCAATTATATCAGTATCAATTATGAAATAGTTATTATAGCGATTTTGTCAAATATTCTCATTCTCGCACAATAAAGTTTGAAACTTGCAACACTTATTGACCTTAAAATGAGAAAATTTTGAAGAAAATTGTATTCCTTGTACTTTTGAGTAAATCTCAGATTTGGTCCCAATAAACATAGCGTAAACAAACATAGCTCAGCACACAGCACAAAAGACTAATCACAACACAAGCTATAAAACAACGAGCAAAAACTGAACACCTCAGTAAGCACAGGACATATTGCAAGAAGAAACCCATTAAAAACAAACTAAGTGCACATTCCATAGCCTTCAGCTTGATCTTTATGCAAACTCACTCACCTCTGAATAGTCGAATCCCTCCATATCAGGAGTGGTGCTTCACTTTGCTCTGCACACCCACAACTCAACCTTTGTGTGGCATATATAAGAATTTACTAATTCATCACTTGATGTAAATGTCATGCACTCTATCAAATTAAAAGACATCATATATGCCACCCTTACCCCTATCTATGAGTAGTGAGTCAATAATTTTTGTCACAACTTGTCTCATGTATGAGTTGAGTTCAGTAATCTTTCTTATGTTAGGTACTAGAGTTATGGAAAAGTCTAACGCAACTAAATTAGGTTGAAAAAATTGAAGCTAACACAAAAAGTATTTTACGTGAAAACTCTAATAATGATGATGAAAAACCATAGATAAGACAAAAAAAGATTTTTTTTATGTAAAAATAAAATTACACTTTTCTTTAAATATAAGGAGAGAATAATAACATTTTTTTATACAAGGAGAATGCATCTTTCTTTATAAAAATAGAAAAACTCTCATAATGATGCTGTATATATATTTTTCTTTCTATAGTGGATGCTCTTGTGGTTGTGATGATCCGAAAGCCTTAGGCATGCCTCTATCATGCATGCCATGCATTTATAGCAAGAAGAGATTTGCTCCGCCTAGAAATTTGAAGGAAAGATTTCTTTCTGCATCTCATATCTCAATTTCCAACCGCTCCACCCATCATCATTTCAAAAAAAACGTGGCTTTACAAGAACTTAACTAAGGTTAGGTTACCCTAATCTCACGAGTCAAGTCTCCCTTCAGAAAAAAAATCTCCAAAAGGGACAAAAGTCTTCGAACGTGCAGGACTTCATGCTAATTTCACTATCATGACCAGGCAATCCTGATAGATATTAGTGTTCTATTTGTGTGGAAGGATTCATGCGTATGATATACTCAGTGACTCAATTTGCTTGGGCTTGTTTTGTTAGTACTCCTCAATGGGGTGTTTCTACTTTTGAAAGACATACGGCAGTTTTTATGGTTGAGGTATTTTTGCTTCTAGTTTTTAAGAGCTCGGGATACTTTTAAGAGTACTTATTCTGCTATTCAAAACTTGAAAGACTACTATAACATTAAGTTAATTAATGACAATAAAAAGTATAAATTATCCTCTTTAATATCTTTATTTATTATAATCATTTTGAATTTTAAAAGCAATTTTAATTTATCACATATATTGAGAACAATTTTTATATTATTTTATTCAATAATATTACTATAATTTTTTAAGAACAATTTTTAAAGAGCCAAAAGAACCTAACAGCCCTTAAAAAGTCACAACAATATGGAATCAATCCAACTCTTCCTAGACTATATTTTGTGCCACATATAACTGTACGATTGATTGGCTCATTTGGCTGCACTGCACTACTCTCTCTCTCCCTGTCTTTTTACGGGCTGCATTACACTACCTGTAAAGGATATCAGAACTATACAATTTCACCTTTTTTTTTATTGTCTGGAATTTCACCTATTTGTTAGACATTGCTTTTGTTTAGATAATACAACTTATAAATTTTTTTAATTTTTTAATTTTAAAAATTATATTTTTACTTTTTATCCTATTTAACTACATAGTTTATTATTTTTCTAAAAGTTGTTAGTAGTACTTTTTGAAAAGTTAAAATATTTAATTTCTTAAAAAATATTTTTTAAAATACTAAAAAATAAATGATTTTATTATTATATATTTAAATATAAAATAATAACTTATCCACAATTACTTTTTAAAAATTTTTTTTTATAAATGGTTAAATAAATTATTTGTCTAAACGGGACCATTATAATTGTTAAAAGGAATAGAGTTCCTCACGCTTTAGCAAAGGGTTTGACCATGGATGGGCTTTCAATATGGATGGAGGATGGGCCCGCTAAGGTATTGAACCTTGTCGTGTCTATGGTGAATGCATAAGTGAATTTTTCTGTCCAAAAAAAATAGAGTTCCCAAGTGCATGATATAATTAAAAAAATAAAAAACGCATGGATGGCTCTAGAGGAGATAAGCTCTTAGGTTATACTATTAGCTATCAAGAACGTAACTTAAATTTCTTTTTTGAGAAGAGATCACTTACTCCACAATTTACTTGAGGCTTTCATTTAGTTATGCAACATTCTTTGTCTTCTGATTGTTATATGTGACATTTTTTAACCCTTTTAAAGTTTTGTTTGAGGATCTTATATTACAAATCTAATGATAATCAACCAAAAGTGTTAGATATTTGAAGGGAACATATTTAAGCAATTGTTATTTTACATGCATTACTTTGCCACATTCCATTTTTTTTTGGCGGTTAACATGCGGGTATGTGGCAGGGATATAGAGAGTTAAAAAATAAATATTGAATAAATTAAATTCCTTAATATTTATCAAAATTTAACGCACCCCTTTCTAGTTGTCAAACTATCACTAACCTCCTCTAATTTACTCATTTTTTGGTTGAGTTATCAAAAATGCATTCACAATTAATTATACTTAAATATTTAATTTGTTTTAATAAAATTACACTTTGATCCCATAAAGATTTATATTTTAACACTTTAATCTTTGAAAAATTAATTATATGCACTTGAGTCCCCTAAAAAATTAGAATTATAAAGTGCATTTGATTTTAGTTTTCACTTTTAGGATTTTGTGAATGAAATATTGGAAGCTAAATGAAATTGAAAAGTGAATTTTATAGTTTTAGAGTTTTTAGTCATTCACAAAATTCTAAAAGCTAAAAAACTGAAACTACACGCACCCTTAATTTCTCAAAAGATCTATTGCATATGTCACGACCAGACTAGGCATGTGAGGGCACGTGAGAAATCTCACTCTCACGCTAGCCTCGGATCTGTTCTATATGCATGCTCTGTTTATTAAAGTCTATTTAAAGCACAATTGTCACTTTCTCTAAACATATTGTTTATTCTCTGAAAACAAAATAATCATGTCTGTTTAATACAAAATCGTTCATATTATCAAAATAACATTGAAATATACTTAAAGTTTATCATGATATGCTAAATGCAACAACCCATACCCTAGGTCAGAACCCCGCACTGCATCTAAGCTCTGAACAGAATTGAAACGCTTCACTCGGTGAAGCCTACCATCTAACACTTTGCCGTGGTTGAATAGAATTTGCAATCATGGTTCTATCTGTAAAAATAAGAGAAATGAGAGGGGTGAGTTTTGATATCCAAAACTAGTAAGTCCTCACCTGAATCCCTTCATGGGACATCCAAGAGCAATAAATAAAACAAATCATAACAATATTAAAAGTACTTATAAATCTTATGCAACTACAAATATATTTTCAAATCATCCTTTCATGAAATCAATAAAAGCCATTCCTTTAATTCACTTTCTTGTCTACAATCATATAAGCCTAAAACCATAAACTCTTTCATACTTTCTAATGACTACTTTATTAATTCAAAAGTCATTTCATTAGCTAACTTTCATGCCTGGTATAAATTAAACTCATAATAACATAGCTCTTAGAGAAAGAAGTTTCTGGACACATCTAGGCGTTACGTACGGCGTCCCATGTGTCAAGCAATTCTCTAATGTCTGGTCACATCTTACGTAGTCCATCCTGTGACAATAATGGGCACCTAACTAGGTCCCTCTCTGAATATTCTGGCCAGGGCATACTTGGTACCAAGGTTAACGGTTTATCGTTAACATGAGCTGTTCTCTATAGCTATTGTAATTAATCTGAAACGTCTTAAAACTATTTTATTCTCTAGAGCTTGAATCTCTATAACTCTTACAGTTTGACCTTAGCATAACTGACTGTGAAATCATACTTAACGATTTCAGTCCACAGAATATGTATGGGCAACGCCTCAGTCACACTAAGATTCATGTTCTAAAATCCTTTTATGTCTAAATCTCTATATCATTTCTTATTAAAAATAAACTTATTATATTTTGAAAACTTGACTATTCAATCTAAAGTCTAACCTTAGCATAACTGTGGCTATGGAACCATGTCCAAGGAATCACCCTTTGTGGACATTGAGATTCCAAACCTCCACAGAGTATGTAGCCGAGTTCTGAATCTCGGAAACTTATGCTCTAAAACTCTTTTATTGATTATCAAAACATCATTCAATCATCAAAACTCTTTAAATTCAAACTATTAACTTGTTAAACATAGTTCCAACCATGAACTAGGAAAACTCAATATCATATTTTGAAATCATAGAGTCTAAACCATAATTTCAGTCCTTTCTCTAAACCTCGTATCTAGGTATAAAACCATAGCATAAACATTAAACCGTTCTAGAATCCAGTAAAACATCCATAATAGGCTCTAATAGAATCATATATCATCAATTCTATATAAAACCATTGTAACAAACATGGTCCCATGAGTTTTTATCAAAACTACATTTCATGCTATAAAACTGGCAATTCAAAACACATAAACCGCAGTAATCTCAAATTTTTATAGGTAATTCTCTAAATCAAGCATTAAATCATATTTTTCATGAAAATAAGTATAATGCATAACATAGAAGTCACAGATGTGAACCCACTCACCTGGAGGGTTGAAAAAGAAGGAATCACACCAATAGAACTCCTGGACAAGAAATGACGCAATATCTATCATGGAAAGGTAGAACTCTAGGTTAACCTCTAAAACCACAATAATCCCTTTATAGCAAGGTGGAAAGCTTCTCTCCCTTGAGAAGCATGGGAACCACCCTAACTCCAAAGAACTTGAAGAAAATGAAGCAGAACTAGCAAAATAACATACCTTTAAGCTTGGAGGATTTAAGATTCTAAGTTAAACTTGAAAGAGTTGGAAGAAAATGGAGTTTTATAAGTGAAAATGATGAAGAAATGGAGTGGGGAGGAGAAGATTTAGCATTTCTTTGGGAGGGGGGTTAAAGTGTGTCTGGAATAATCTGGAACCCGAAATGGGTTTTTATGTTTGGTTGCAGGGGTTGCCACTTGGCGCACCGACTTACTCTCTGTTTACCGCCTGGGCGGTCTCCAGAGGCTCCAGACATCGAATTCACTCTCGTTAACCGCCTGGGCGGTCTCCAGAGCTTCAGATGCTCCAATGCTGGTATGTATTGGACTACTATTCCACCATTCACTTATTTACATTTCTTAATTTTATTAATCATTTCTATTAACTTTAAAACATAAATGTAAATAGGAAAATACCCCTATTTGGATTCAAATAAAATATTAGAAAAATCAAAATCCTAACCAATCAAAATCTCATTTTTGGGTTTTAGTTCAAATTGGAAAATCTTACGATTTTATAAACTTCAGGATAAAAATGAAGCACTTGAGGGTTTAATAAAATTCGTTAAAAATCCCTCTTCAACTTATTTTTCTCTAGGAATAAGTACCGGGACTTTTGGTCCCAAGAAAATAGCTATAGTATATAGCCCTCCAAGGGCATGTAGGGTCTAAACTTCACGAAATTCAGGACAAATGACAGAAAGGGTAATGGCACCCTTCTTGGTTTGAAAATTTTTTTTCTAACCTTTTATTTATTTTTATTATTTTTTGAAAATCTAGGTATTACAGCATAGATCCTCTTTAAAAGTTGACATTATAACCCTAACATACCCTTGTGTGTTTTTTATTTTTGGGAATGTACCAAAAAAATAAGGCTTTTGTTTTGGTACCTTAAGGTTATTGGTACCACTTTAAATTCAAATGTTATAATTTAATCATGAGTATTTAAAATATTAATAAGTTCAGTTAGTGGGATACATGACAATTTGTAATCATAAGTTATCTAAAAGATATCGGTACTCATGAATTATATAGGATACCATAGAAATTCCAAAAAAATAGATAAAGGAAATTTCATTTTCAAAATTAAAAAAAGAAAGAAGAGAGAAAAAAACATTTTCATAAATCCCCCTCACTAAATCTGAGATCCAAGTTGGAGGAGGTTTTTCATACATTTTTTCAAAAATTAGTCCTTATTTTTACTTCCAACTGACAAAATATATCCTAAGAATGAATTCTTTTGGCCCGTATTGGAAAGATATTAAATTTTCTATGGAAGTCAATATATTTGCAGAGGGTGATCCTGAATAGTGATGACTTATCCTTAATATTCTTATCCTTACTATTACTATTACTTTACAACTAGTAAATTGACAGACACTTACATACCTATCTATCTATTTTTTTTTTATAGTTTCTTTCAATTTTTTAAACTTCTTTCATTTGTTTTTGTAACTTCCTCCAACTCTCTATATATCAAGAATATTTTGAGAAATAAGAATTTTAAAAAATAAAAAATAATTAAAATGAATATTCCCTTTATATATAGTATATAGATTACTATTAGTATTATTCTAAAAAAGGGATCAAGCTCATTATTCGTGACATTGTCAAAATAATAATTGCTCTTTTCGGTTTATGAAGTTCTCATTCAAGCCAATGATTGACACGTGTTAATATAATCATTTTTTTCACTATTTAGGGAGATTTCAAAAGCAAATGCAGTTTCAAAAGCATGTGCGAAACTGATAAACCATCAACTCTTTCTATTACTATTTCAAATTGAAATTTAAATTTCAAAAGCAAACCCCTGAACGCGGCACAAACCCACAGTTCTTACTACTTTCTATACGAAATAACAAAAAAAAAGCGCCCTTCCCAATTCCTACCCATTCACACTAGTTTTTCGATAAGCACTTGTTTCTCTCATGATGCATTTATAATTTCACAAAAAAAATGCAACTTTCTTATTATGAAAAAATAGAAAAAGTGTAGAGAATATTATAAAATATGATTTTATATGATTATTTAATAGAAGATTATAATTATTTTTTATTTTCTTATAAATAATATAAGTTATATGTTCATGGACTTCAAAAAAGAGTTTAATATAATAAGGAGACACAAAAAATAGATACCAAAGAAAATCTCTTTTATAATATAGTATAAATATATAGATTCAGACCATAATTTGTAATTTTTTGCTTTCTAAAAATAGTGAATTGATAGGCACTTGAGTGCCTACCAATTCACATTTTTTAAAAAAAAATTAAAATGTATTGTTTTTATTTATTTATTATATCTTTTTAAAAATTTATTAGTTATTTTAAATTTTTTATAACTTTCTTTAATTGTTTTAACTTCTCTTAATTTTTATATTATGGGCATTTTGGAAAATTTAAAATTTGGACACCAAAAGGAAGGAATTCCCTTTATATATAAAATATAGTATAGATCTATACATTATACAAAGGCGATTGCCTCCTTTTGCGTCCAATTCCTTTTTCCATTTTTGTCCTTATAAATTATTTCTTTAACTACATTTTATGGGATTAAACATGTAAATTAGGATACCACTTTCTTACCCATAGTTATTGTAGTTTTCATTTTCTTTTTGTTTTAACAAGGTGGTTATTGCAGTTTTTAATTGATAGTTTCACTATCTATGTTTCTCATTTTTCTCATAGTTAAGCTTTCTCTCAATTTTACAAAGTGGTTTGCGTATATATATACATTGCACCTATCAATGGTGATGAAGAACCCATCACTAAACAATCCATAGAGAGTTCATTCGCACAATGGGTCTTCAACAATTAGCCATATCATTGTCTTCATGTTTAAAAAAGATGGAGGGCTAATAGATGGGATTGGGATGGAGTATGTTTGCCTTGGTGAATTCCAATAACACTTGCTAAGGTGCAACATTTTTACATCAAATCCCTTCCAATATTAACACTTGGCTTAGATTGCATAAAAATAGTCACATGTGACCACGCACATGCAATTCATGATGTTGATACATATGGATGAATTGACATTACTTCAATCTTCTTCTAATAGTGATTATATACACTCTCCTCCTTTTCTATCTCTCATTTTTTTCCTCATAATCGTGAGTTTGCCTTTTTTTAAACCCCTTGCAATTTTGTCTCTTTCATTTCCATTTGCTTAAAATCAATGCTAATAATGCATGAGTTGGTGGTTTCAAAGACAAACCCATTCCACTTCATGAAATTTTTTTGTAGAAGCACATTGTATTCTTTGACTTGAGTCAGTAAGATATTATTTACCCATGGAGACATCTAATAAAGGTTTTCTATGCTTTTTCCTTTCCCTTTATAGTGTTGATATATATATATATATATATATATATATATATATATATATATATATATATATAGAGAGAGAGAGAGAGAGAGAGAGAGAGAGAGAGAGAGAGAGTTAGGATCCATTTACTCCAACAGTAAGTCTTGCACACTTACTTCATTCTATAACTTTTTATTCACATTGAATTTAATCAATTCAACCGTTGATTTATGTTATATTACAATAATGATCATGCATGCCAAATTTCAGAAAAATTAGACAACAATAGCCATGTAATTTGTTACTTGATATTTACTTGTATTTTAAAAAATATGTTATCGTCAAAATAAAATGAAACGATGAACTACCAAATCATTTTCAAATTGTATAAAACTTTATATATTTGATCTACTTGGTAGAAACTTTAAATTCAATAGTTGGATTGATGCAATTTTATGCCCAAAAAAACTTATTAAATGGAGTAAGTATACCAAGACTTACTCTTGGAGTAAATGGATCCTATACATATATACACACACACACACATACACACACATACAATTCTATATCTATACAATATAATAAAGGGGATTCCCCTTGAATTAGTTATTGTTGGTGTCAAATTTCTTCTTACCATTTTTACTCTTATTGTAACTGTTACTCACTCTAATTTTATCCGATATATTAATTTTATCTGTCAATTCATAGGGTCTGGTTTTACAGTAGTTCGCATTTTATATATGTTTTGGTCATATGTGGTTTAGTGTATTCTTGCATATTTGGTGGGAGAAAATGAATTGTTAAGTTTCAACCAATTCGAGGCCAACCAATATCCTCATCCATATCATTTTGTGTGATACACAGATATTGCATGCTACTTTCCACCGTCCTCCCATGAAAAAGCCCATGTGGATTATTTTTCTTACTTTTCTTTGTTTCTATTTTTCTTCATATGGCTTTCAAATTATGGTTTTATGCATTTTGTTTGTGTTTTTTTTTTAGAGCATAACAGGTTGCAACACCATAGTGATTTGTAGTCAAGTGACTTAGATCTCAAAATTGGCTTTCACTATTGCATCCCATTAAGAGGCTTTGCCTATTGGAAGGTTGTGTGTTCATTGTATTTCAATTTCTCAGTGTTGTTTTTTCCCCTAAGATGAATTGGATATAATATATAATATAAGGACATAAATTTCTACTAAGTTTTGGTTACCGGTAAGTAAAATTTCATCAAAATAACAAATCATGATATGCATGTGATAGATAGTTATTTTGTAATTTGTTAGTTTAATTAGCCTATTGGAACGTTGTGTGTTCATTATATTTCAATTTCTAAGTGTCATTTTTTTCCCTAAGATGAATTGGATATAAAATATAATATAAGGACCTAAATTTTTACTAAGTATTGGCTACTAGTTAGTAAAATTTTACCAAAATAACAAATCATGATATGTATATGATAGTAGATAGTTATTTTGTAATTTGTTAATTTAATTGATACTACAAAACTAAGTTATAATACGTGTTTATGTATATTATAATGGATAAGTCCAAAACCTATTATAAAATAATAATATTGATTGTGAACATAATTAATATCTAAAATAACTATATAATATGTATACAAATTATTTTTAATAAATGAGATAGATTATAATAGTTATTTTACATTGTAAATATTAATTATAGTTTTGGTTACCTCCATCTCATCATTTTACTTATATATATCCATTGTTGCAAATTAAGGTTATAGTCAAACCCTCCCACCATATAATGCCGCAAACCAAAAAAAATTGATTGAGATATGATGCTTTGTTTACATCAACTTAATTAGTGATGCCAATCATATTTATCTATATTTGTGCCTTATTATTAAATATCTCATTTTTTGTATGACATATGTAAATATAATGGGTACATTTGAAAATATATGTTATATGCTCATCCTTTCTTCTATAATTTTTGTTATCTATTTTTTTAATTTTCAATTATTAATATAAAAAATCATCGTTCTACTTATAATATAACAATATGATATGAACTGTCCACAAAAAAAAATATATATATATATATATTATAACCCAAAAAAATATATATATATAATGACAAACACGATAGTACATGTATTGCTAATAGAGATTATACAATCAATATTAACACAATATAAAATTTAATAAATACATACTTATTTAGTTATAATAATAGAAAAAAATAAAAAGATAGCACGACAGTGCCTGCTAAGTCACTGATATAGATAATTCATATTCCCTGCATGTCTCTTCCCTACACTGGTGGTGCCATGAGGACGGTGATATGATCCGAAGGGGCAGAATGAGCTCGACCAAAGTCAGATCTAGTGCATCTTTCTTCTTCCTTCCTTTTTTTTTCCACTGGTTTCTTATTTCCTTCTCATTCGTCATTTTTATTTTTGTAGATCTCCCCATTTTTTGGTTGCGAATCCCTTTTCGTGCCCTAATCTTATGTCAATAAGGTGAGCGATGATGGTAACCATGCAATGAGGCCGTCCACGATGCATCTACAACCGCAACCATTTGGCATTGATCCTGCTTCAAATGAATGTGATCACTATCTCGCTGGATTTGCAGGTGGTGGCGGCATGTCCATTGCCTCATTGGAAAAGGTGCCGGTGATTGCTGCCTTGTCGTTCCCATGGGCCACCAATTGAGGTGCTATTCCTCTCTCCTTTATCCTCTTTATCTCTTTTTTCCTCCCTCTTATTTTCTTTCTAAAAATTTTTTGTTTTTATTCTTTGTTACCCAATTAATCTTCCTTCTTTGCTTTCATTTTTTTTCTCATGGGTTGGTGGATATTCACAAACTCATATGTTTAAAAGATATGATTTTTAAGCATTGTTTTCATTTAATATTATTATTTTTTATTGATTGTGTTATTTAGAATGATTCCTTTTTTTAGTTTGATTTTTTTTCGCATGTACAATTTTACCATGAATAGGAGCTACATCTGTGGTTATGTCCTTATATCTTCATCATATTTATTGATGTGTTGTTCCTGTTTCTGGTATCATAACCTATGATCTATTTGCTTGTTTGTGCTTCCATCTATTTGTGTTTTATGTCTAGGTCTTAGTTGATTTTGAATTTCAATACTTCAGGTTCTTGCGATGCGGTGGTTGGTTCGAAGGCACGAGGCAGCAGCGGAGAAAGGCACGGTGGTACGGTGTTTGTAACATGAAGAAGAAGATGGTTCTGGTGAGAATTTTGTGAGGATTTGGGTTCTTGCTTCATATGGGTGTTTTGTTTGGCATGGGTGATTGTGGGTGTTTGATAAAAGTTATGTGAGTTTGAATTTTGTTTGTTTGTTTATTCTCCAAGTTTTGTGTTTGATTTGAAATGATATTTTTTTGATAGCTACATCAATCACGTGGTTTATATATTCTTTGGTTTGTATTTTTTACCTTTCATTAGTGAAAAAAAAATTAGAAGAAAGTAGATTCATGGCTTTTGCTACTAACATGATCTAATTGTGGCCGTATAAGAGGCCAGCATGTCTGTTTTTGACTTGCTGCTGCCATGTTGGTTCATTTAGTGTTGGTTCATATTGATTTTTGTTGGGGAAATCTTACTAATGAACCTGTTATTAATAGTGGAAGCAACAAATATTTTTCACACTTGTGCAGTTAAAAATAGGTAGTATAATAATTGACAGAAATATAAAATAAGAGACACCACAATTTTTAACGTGAGAACTCCCAATAGAGGAACAAAAAATCACGGGATCTAGTCCAGTAAAACTTCCACTATGATCAATGTGAATACAGTCCTTCGTCGTAACACTAGAGAATCTCAACAATCAACATAATACTCAACCAATGGGCGGAACACAACTATATAACTCAATATGGATATCACAAAACAACCACCAGAGGGCAATAAAATCAACAAGCTATATAAAACTATCAAGCTCAATATCAGAAACAACATACTAAATTTTCATGATAAACTAAATATATTTATCGATTTGATGATGAACCCACTCCACTGCCCTTTCTCCCTTTCTTCCTCTCCGTGGTGCTGTTCCCTATCATCTCTCACTTTCTCATTTTTTAAAACTTGATGCTACTGTAGCATTTTTGCTTCCTTTTGTTTTCTTTTTTTTTTTTCTCTCTTCTACAAGTTGTTGGGCCCTTAAAGAGGGAAGCCCACCAACAATTTTAATGTTGTCTCTGTTGGTATTTTTCAGATGCAAGTTAAACCAGTATTCAATCACATCTCCAATCCAAATTGAGGGAGTGAACACCAAAGAAGAGGTAATCATTCTTTTTTCTTTGATTTAAGTGCTTCTGTTTTCAAATTAAAGCTTGCAAATTGTTTTTCCTCTACTGTTCTCTTTCATCAAAGCACTAGAACAATAAAAGAACATTATCACTTCAAAGTGTTTTGGATATTAGACTTGCTTGCAAAATAGCCATTGAGACTTGCCTTTTGTCTCTGGTTTTGCTTATGAAACTGGTTTAGGATCCACTTTGTTTAGATGTAATATGGCTATGAAAATGGTTACTTTGGAGCTTAGGATTGACAATTTTATCTCTGTAATTAATCATAGTAATGAACTGGGTTATCATATGGCTTCTCATACATAAAGATACCATATGAGTTAGAAATGTACTTCACTTCTTATTTTATTAACTTATCTTATTTTCCAGTACAATTGTCTTCATTATTGCTTGCATTGTTTCAGGTTCAAAGATCACCATATTCAAATAAGAAGCTTCCTAGCTACCTTCAAAGCTGCAGGTATGGGGAGATAAGAAATGTGATGGAGTATCTAATGCCATGCAGTCTAATAGCTTATATTACCTTCCTAGCTACCTTTGGGAGTTTGAGGTTAGTTTGTAATACCTCATACCTCATCCTCTGTGATTGCCATATGACTTTGTGGGACTGTTTTTGTTATTTCAGTATCTAATTATGCACCATGGGAATCTAATAGCTAATATTTACTCAAAAATACCTCTTCCTTTGCATGCCTCACGCTGCCTTCTTCCAACCCGTAAACAAGATTTCTTTGCATCATATTTTCAAACTTGGGTTAAGAAACTAATACAATGTTAAGAGCTTCCCAGCTGAGATAGTTTTACACATTAAACTTCCTCATTTTAACGACCAAATGAATAAGTCTAAGACAAAATCACATGCCCGAACACTCCATATGTTTTGTTATTTTTTGGTTTATAATCAAACATGCACTTGGCAATGCACAACTACATATTCGGCACTACATGGCACAACAAGTCACTCCTTCCTGCACAAAATAAATCAAAAGCCTTCCCATCTCACAAGAAAAGGAAAAAAAAAACTCCGGCAATCCTTCACACAAATCCCTTCCCTTTCAGCTTTCCTTTACCTCCATGCCCACTCCTCCATGGCTTTTTCTCCCTTTTCTCTCATTCATCACCATTTTTTCTTTTATTTTCGTACTCCATTCCCATTCATGTGTAGCCACAAGAAGAGAACATATGCATTGCGACACATAGAGGGAGAGGGAGAGAGAGAAGAGAGAGCCAAGATGATTGCAGAGTGCAAGGCAGCAGTGGTGGCGTGTGGCGTGGTGAGGTGATTGCAGAGTCGGCGGTGGTGGTGGCAGACGGTTGGTGGCTGGCTCTGTTGGTGTATCGTGCAACTGAGAAGGGTTTCATGGAGGTGGTTCACATGGTGTCTCATGGCTGGGGCTTCATGGTTCGTTCTTCTCTTTTTTTTTTTTTTTTTTTGAGGTTTCTTCTTCCTCTTTCCAGGAGGATTTATGAGATCTATCTATTCCTCTTTGGTTCATTGTAAGCAATGAGAAAAGAGAGAAAATCAATGAACATGAAAGAGTTGAGCTCTCAAAGAATTTGCTGCAGGGTCTTCTACCATATCTAAAATAGTTGGATAGAGAACAAATGGTTGAGATAGATTTAGAAGCTAAGAAACAAGGTATCTTTTTCCCTTGAGCAATCTCAATTCAGGTCATTGTTGTTTGGACTATATTGCTCTGAAATTATTGAATTTGTAGCCATCACAACCTATGTTTGATTAGTGTGTCTATTCCAGTACTCATTATCCTATGCATTACTATCAGGTTGCTTTGAAGTGATGCCATGAAGCCACACAAAACTTGGTTTCTAGGACGTCTTCTTTAGCTAACTACAGATCATTCTGGGTGCAACTAGATCCTGAGAAGGTACTTTTAAATTTTCTATTTGTTGTGTTTTGGTTTCATGACAATAAAGTTTATATTAGTGTTTGAGTTTTTTGTTTTCGTTCTGATATTGCTTATTTACATTCTGGAGGGTATTCTATAGAGCACCCGAATGATATCTGGTGATTATCTTCAAATGTATAGTGAGTTATAGTTCACCACTTACTATTTAGGATCCATTAGTTAGTAGTTAGTTAGGGGATTAGTTGACTATAAATAAGGAAAATAGGGATTAGTTAAGAGTGTCTTTGATCATTTGTAATTGAGTTTTAGAGAGATTGGAGACTCTATACTCTCCTAGGATTCATATTTGTATCATTCCTTAGGGATTCTTGGGTATTACCAAGGGTTCTCAGCAATAAAGAGTGTCATTCGTTTCAGTCCTAACATACTAATAGATAATTGAAAGAACTTTTCAAGTATGGATATCAAATTACTGATTTAAGGCAATTTTCTTTTCTGCACTTATATTGAGTGCAAGGTCTTTTGATACAATAAAGAAGGTTCCTAAATCAGTAGAGACATGTGGCCTTATATTAGTACCAGAGCCTGCCAATTATATATATATAGCATATCTTATAAAGATATCATCTAGTGTGTTAAACTTCTGACTTGGTGAAACCAAGCACTATAAATGCTTCCAATAAATGATAAAGCATGATAAGTGAGCATGTTAACTATTTGACCATGCTTGGGTCTATAAACAGGATCTCTTCACTACCGCAGGCGTGATAGCTTCATTTCATGCGTATAGTTCTTACCTTCTCTTTATGATATTAGATAGTGCTGATTGGAGTTTACATATTGCTGTTACTATATATATAGAATTTAAAATTGTTTTCTCACCTATTATCGATCATGCTGCCATAAATTGTCAATTGTTTCAAATGTTGGCCTTCTCAATAATGCTGACAATCAAGGAAGATCAAATCTCAATCAAACCAAAACTCATCCTCCGTAATAGCCTCCAAATCCCCTTTGCGTTATGCACTTGGTCAACTTGCACATATCTACATTGATTATATTCTTAAATTATTGATTTGTTGTAAATACTATATATTTGCACAGCACATGTAACAAATAATAGCCAGTTTATCTACTTTTTATTGCTGAAATGTTATTATGAGATGACTCTCTCTTAAGTGATAATTTCTGTACTCATTTCAATATTTCAATTTCATTTTCTCATGTAATTTCTACCTTCAATTGGTTTCCCTCTTATCAGATAACTCCCTCTTTAGTTCCTAATTCATTCAATTTTACTGTAACTTTTAAATTATATTGACTTTCTTAATTTTGGGTTTGGCAATGAAGCAAGACAACTTGCCTAAAATATGAAATTAAAGCTTTTAAGCATAACTATAGTTGATTAGATAGTACTGGAATCACTTCTTGAGCATTTCGAAGAATGCCTCTGTAATGCAAGGTTTCTTCAAAGTTCTTACAAATTCAATATGTTTTCTTATTATTGAATCTCATGACATGGGTTTATGTCATGATGAATTGATGCTGTTGAGTCTTTGTTGTAATCTATTGATCTGTTTTTGCAGGAAGAAGCTATTAAGAAAAAGTATGGAGGGTTATTACCAAGGATGCTTCCACTAATATCCAAGGTTTACTACTTGCTTGGTGCACTTGATCTTGCTTCTTTAGTGCTCTTCTTATCATGTGTTTGTTTATGTGAATATTCTTTCCAAACTGAACTTTGTGTTCATGGCATAATTGTTCTAATTGATGCTTATAATTTCTTCATCACAAAGTTGACACTGGAATATGCTGGGAAAATTGTTTTGTATTCCATCTAATTGGCCAGAAGTTTTCAGTAAGATTGTATCTTAATAGCTTTTTGTCATTGATTATGGAGACAAGAATGCTGTGTTTTTGGGTTCCCACCTGGTGACCAAACCTTTTCTTACCTACCCCCCCTACCCCCCCCCCCCCCAAAAAAAAAATGGAAGCTCTAAATTGATATAAGATGCATAGAAGTGGACTAACACTTTGATTTGGTGCTATATCCAGTGTTACTTCAAAATTTAGGAGATCTATTTCATAACAAAATACATGGTGAACTTTAATTTATTGTACCATGAACCTTTTCCACACTATGCGAAATAAAAAGAGTTTTAAAAGATAGCTTTCCACTAATTCTTCTACCTTGCTGATTTAACCCTTATAAGTACTATGGAACAATGATGTTGCAGTTTTGTATGTATGCAGTGAATGTTGCAATTTTGTTTCTTTTACTGTTATGCCATTTTAATTCTGATCTATGTGAAATGCTTTGTTATGGGAGGGGGGAATGTTTTTAAATGAAAGTTAGCAGAGGCTAATGAAATAGTCCGTTGATTGAGGGCATGATATCTAATGTGAAGGTAAGTACTCAAAAATTCTTTACACACTGTTATCACAAGTAAGTACAAGATTGCCAAATTGTACTCTTATTTTATTTATCAATATCCAATTTGTTCATTCAACCCTTTTAAATTTCGGGTTTCACTATCTTTGATGCCAAGGATCTGATACTACACCAATCATACAAGAAGAATGGAATTTTATTCGGGACTTATTATATTGAAATGATTTCTGGAACCTATTATGTGTGAAATAAAATAAGGAGCATGAATTCGCTGATGATACTTCTGCTCACTACTTGCCCTTCGGCTTTGCTACTTTAGCTTGAATTGGTTGAACATTATTTAACAGGTTGAAACTTTGTTATTTTCCATTTATATAAAAATGCAGAATATATTAATTACAGAGTAGTCTTTCTTGAAATTGTAGCCTGTGGTCTTTTTAACTTTGGACCAGAGGTTTCCCTCTATGGTTACATTTTATTCCAGGAATTAAGTCCCGAATTGATAATGAACCATTCAAGGTGAATGCTGTGGTTATGCTTGGTAGTTCACCGGATCTTTGTAATTGTGCAAGTGATCGAAACGTTGCTTGCTTATGCACCTGTGAAGAATACTGCTGAGGATGCTGCTAAGGTACTACTTAAATGAAGAGACAGTTGATATAAAAGAATGTCTAATTGATGAAGGGTCCTGCACAATACAACCAGGATGAAGGCTTGAAGAAGAATCAAGAATGAGTTTTGTTTATTTTTAGTGTCTCATGGTTGGGAAAAACTAAGAAGTGTTATCTTGACAAAATTTATTGGCTTGGAAGGATGTGGATGTGTCTTATAACTATGTAGGCCATTGTTGTTCTCGGTTGATTCTAAGTTGTTTGATTAGCTAATGGGTTTACGTAAATCAAATTGGCAGTTGAGATTAATCCATAGTTGCAAATAGAGTAGTGATTTAGCAAGTTTCACTAAATTGTGTTAAATAAGATATATGCATCAATAACTCATTAGTTTTGCATCATTTTTGGAAATGTGGATAAGGACATTAACTACTATAAATGGTTTTTCTAAGGTTAATCAATAGATAATGTTATGTTCTCTCTTTGGTAAAGTTATATCTGCAAACTCATCGCAACTAATTGTTAAACAAGATTTTGGTCGGTAGTTCAAGTGTCCCGTGAGCTGCCATGGCTTCTTCAAAACTATATAATGTATAGATATATATAATGTTGCAATTTTCTGTCTTATGTGAAGTTTGGTTTTATTTGTATAGCATACTATTTCGTTTATGGACAATGGTTTGTTCCTGAGGGCTCCTCCATCTTTGGGATCGAGCGAGTATTTCAATCGAAAAAAAAGTTGTCATGAATCATATAGCTTTGAACTAAGATTTCAAGAACATGCTGAGTGAAAATATTGAGTTCAAGCCACTTTCTTTGAAAGATTTTCCTTTTTGACTTTTATACATGATAATTAATGCTCATGTTGTTTTGATGTTTCATTGGATGTGGATTATCAAGTTGTCTAAGCTCTTTATATTTTCTCCTTGGTGCTGAGAGTTGAGTCACTAAATTATCATACCCTAACTTTTGGAATGGCATATACAGAATTTTGAAGCAGATAGTATGTGAATAATTTTTTATCAATTTTTCAATAGTCTAATAATAATTTTTCTATTCAAATAATATTCTTTTCTCATATACCAATTTTTTAAAACTATTTATTGTTTTTAAAATCCATTAAATACTTTTTTTTTAATTTCATTGTATGAAATAATTAAAAATTTAGTTTAAGCGGTTCTTAAAATTTTTCATGAAAGTCAATTTTTAGGTTAATTGTTTACTTATAGATATAAATTGAATAATTTCAATAAAAAAAGCATGGAAAATTGTATATCTATATCTTATCTCTATCTGATAAATTAGACATAGTTTCATCCTTAATTATATAAAATATTATGGATTCAATAATTGAAAAAATATAAAAAGAAGATTTCTGCAAACTTTAATATCACAAAAAGAAAATATTAAATATATGTTGCACTAGCTGATTTTTGCTATTATATGAAAATGGGATTTGTAATTCATTTAATAGTGTATTTTCATATTTTAATTATATTTATTTTACTTTATATTTATCATTCAAAAAATATCTATTAATTACATTCATATTATTATTATTAATTAACTAACCCCGGGCGTATCACGGCTACTTATACACTAGTTATATATATACAGGCCTTCATGTTCCTAGCTATTATGCTAATAATAGATTTACAGAAGAAACATCGTTTTGTTGCACTAACTAACAGATACAGCCAACGTCTGCTATCTTAATAAGATCACTTGAAAAGATACATTCATACATATCACTTGAAGATTGTTTTAGTACTTAGCAATGTATGTATTTATTTCAACCATGGCAAAGGCAACAGCTGCTATCTTCCTTGCAAATTTGTGAGTAACATTGTTGATGGTATTTGATATGTGGCATTGTTGAGATGATTCTTTGCTTAACATAGTCTGCCTTGGGATGAATGCAGGTTGACATGGAGGAGGAAAATTAGCAATCTCACTGTTTAGCATCGACATGACGGTCGCCATAGTAGGTCTATCCTTTGCAAATTCTTGCACACAAAGAAGTCCAATAAGTATGCATCTCCGAATGTCATTGTCATGATCTTGATTAGAGATATCCGAATCTATCAGAGATGCAACTTTCCCCTCATTCCATAGCTTCCATGTCTTTGAAAAACAGAAGAATCAAAGCAATCAATAACATCATATGAATTAGAAAGTTTAATTTGTTAGCAACAAGCACTAAAGCTTTTGAAACTAAGTCAAGAAGAGGCTTACATATCCCAAGAGGCTTAGTGAATGCTCGTGATTATGAAAAGTTGTGTTTTTTGTACCACTAACAATCTCCAACAACAAAACTCCAAAACTAAAAACATCTGATTTCTCTGAAAACAACCCTTCCATAGCATACTCAGGAGACATGTAGCCACTGCATTCAAATTGCACAATAAATTTAAATCTTATGGCTTTTGGTGCAAAAATATTTCCTTGAATAAAGAGAAGATATGCTTACTATGTTCCAGCCACCCTTCTAGTGTTGGCTTCATTTTCACTTCCTCCAAAGATTTTGGCCAAACCAAAGTCCGATATTTTCGAATTCAATTCTCTATCCAATAAGATATTACTAGTCTTCAAGTCTCTATGTATTATTCTTAATCTAGAATCTCTAGATAAAGCAAACCACGAGAGATTCCTACAATTATATTAAATCGTTTTTGCCAATCTAAAATCTTCTTTCTTGAATCTGGAGAAGCAAAAAGGAGTTGGTTATCTAGATGAAGAAGTATTTAAAAAGGAAAATTTTAAGCTTGATCAACAAGTTAGCCTGCTACCTTCTTAGAAGCAAAAAGAATATTACGAAATTCTTATATGAAACGACATGAGGAACAACATGATAAATTTACATCATTCAAATTAAATTGTCATTGGCATACATCAGAAAAAATTAACATGGACTAACCAAATAGATGAAAATCCAAACTCTTATTAGGCATGTACTCGTAGATTAACATCTTTTCTTCTCCCTCAATACAACAGCCTAGAAGTTTCACAAGATTACGGTGTTGAAGTTTTGAAATCACAATCACTTCATTCATAAATTCTTCTAGCCCTCCAGATGCTCTTGAAAGTCTTTTCACTGTACTTCACACCCATCTTGCAATTCTCCCTATAAGAAAATATTGAGGAAAACTTTTGTGACATCCAAATCATTGACAAGTTTAAACTTCACATGACTGAGGTACCTTATATACTGAGCCAAAACCACCCTGGCCAAGCTTATTAGCTAAGCTGAAGTTATTTGTTGCAGTTACAATGTTTCTAAATTCAAATATAGGTAGGTCTTGGATTTTGGTTGGGTTTTCGGATGGGTTTCCCTTGTGTTTAACAACAATGATGGTTGGCTTTCCTTTCTTCTTGCTGATTGCATGGACACCGTAATCAACATTGCCACCCCCAGCCAAAAAAAAAAAAAGTCAAGAAAAGAAGGCATTTAACTAGATTAAGTTTGTCTTTGTAATTAAAAAATAAAGGCCAAAGTAATTAAGTACCATAACACAGATATTAAGAGGTATCAAGAGAGCAAGAAATAAAATGGCAAACAGACCAGAATGTTTAAAAATCCATGTCCTTAGGAAATATGCACAGGTAGCAAAAATCAGTGTCCCTACTATCCCAGCAACTATGATGATTGTTGTCATGTGTCTCTCCCCTTCTGTATTGAAGAATAATTTATTTGAAAAGATCACAAATTTTAAATACACATGAGAAACAATACTAATTACTTACCAAGTTCTGAATGAGCTTCGCGGATGTAAAGATCAACTCCTCCTCTTGAGAACCTCACTATGTCAATTAATTCTCCACTCCATGACATACAGCGAATGCCAGCATCATATGCATATGCTGTACAAGAACAATTTTTCAGGCATTCAGTTCTGCATGTCTCATCAGAAACAGATGACAGTTGTACAAAGTCTGGCACTTTAGACATCTCCAGTTTCAAAAAACCATCTTCTTTTCCTGCTTTACTCCCTTTTTCACCCTCTCACACTGCAGTGCTACCCTCCTCACACATCCACTTGTCCATTTTTGTTTATTCCATTCATCAAGGTTTTTTGGCTCGAAGCCTCTCAAACAACTGCAGATTGGTGAATTACTGGAATCACAAATTCCATTAGGTCCACAAAAGCCATAAATATCACAGTTGCTCTCCTGAAGTACATACTTCAAAACTTGATGTCTGTTGTTCCAGACAGTGATCACTAGCTTTCCTCCTGGACTCAAGTCCGCGGTTTGATAGAAAGAATCATTCGGCAAAGTTAAACCAAAATGAACAGTTCCATCCTCTTCCTTTCCTACACTGTATCCATCCTGATATGCAGCGCTAACCTGTGTGACAAAACCAAGAAAAACTTGACCATTCCATGGACCTGTGCGCCAGTATGGTTGCATTCGATTCCAGACAAACACTTCTGCAGCATTGAGGCGCTCAAGGCTGCAAGAGAAGCTTCCAAGTGATGGATCAGAAGGGCTATTCCATGAAGTAAGTTTCACTTTCTGCCCTGTTATTTGGTTGCTGCTAAGCATCATATATGGAACGATTGTGCTAGAGGGATTGTTGAAACTCTCCCATATTCTCTTGCCTGTAGTGTCATCCACCAGCACAAGGTTTCCGGTATTTAGAAGTTGGGCAGTAGAATTGAATGCTATACTTGAGATTGAGACATTTGATGACCAAACAACTTGCTTTTTGCCATTCAATACTACAAGGTTTCTGTTGTTAGATATGGTGACCATCCCAAAAGAATCATACAGTGGTTGATCTCGGTTGGCCACCCATATGACATTGGATTCAGACAGATACCAGATTCCTACATAGCGATTTGTCGAATTCTGGGGGCTAAAGAATCCCAACTCAAATGCACCGTTTGTGGAGCTTATAGTCTCATGATCCTTGATGAATTGAGATGTGGAAATGGTGTCCAAGGAAGTGCCAAATTTAAGGTAGAAACTTGAAAGAGTCAGAAAAATAGGTAACAAGTTTCCATGAGTGCTGAATCCCATGATGTGAAGCAGGGTCTTGCTTGCTGCACTTTGGATTCTGATGCACTTTTGTCCAATGTCATGGGCTCCTACAGTATGGACAGAGTTAGAGCACTACTTGAATGTTGACTGTTGGTAAAGGACAAGGAGGAACAAAAGCAAGTCTGATTGCTTTATGTTTTCATTTTGTATTTTCTGTTTTAGGTTAGTGAAAATAATAAATTCATGTTTCCTCTTTTTACTATTATCTTTACAAAATTTGAAAATAGAAACACAAAAAATAGGAAATGAAAATGCAAACCAAGTAGACCTTGTCGTATAGGTGAGGCTTAAAATCTATAATTTAATCATACTGTGTGAAATTTTACAGCATGAATTTAAAAGACTAACCAATCATTTTTCAGTACAAAATCATACAGCACTCATAAACAATATAACTGAACTAGTTTTCAAATGACAAAAATCATATAAACATAGCATAAAATCAATTATATCAGTATCAATTATGAAATACTTATTATAGCGATTTTTTGAAATTTTTTATTCCAATAAAGTCTAGACCTGCGACACTTATTGACCTTAAAATGAGAAAAGAAAATCGTATTCCTTCTACTTTTGAGTAAATTCAGTCCCATAAAAATAGCACAAACAAACATAGCTCATCACACAGCACAAAAGAGTAATCGCAGCACAAGCTCTAAAACAACGAGCAAAAACAGAACACGTGAGTAAGCATAGGACATGTTGCAAGAAGAAAGCCATTAAAAACTAAGTAAGTGCACATTCCATAGCCTTCAGCTTGATCTTTATGCTAACTCACTCACCTCTGAATAGTTGAATCCCTCTTTGTCAGTAGTGGTATGCTTCACTTTGCTCTGCATACCTACAACTCAACCTTTGTGTGGCATATATAAGAATATACTAATTCATCACTTGATGTAAATGTCATGCACTCTATCAAATTAAAAGACATCATATATGCCACCCTCACCCTTATCTACGACTGTGAGTGGTGACTAGTGAGTCAATAATTTTTGTCACAACTTGTCTCATATATGAGTTGAGTTCCGTAACCTTTCTTATATAACTTAGTTAAGGTTAGGTTACCCTAATCTCACAAGTCAAGTCTACCCTCAGAAAACAATTCTCCAAAAGGGCCAAAACATGTGAACATGATATTGTACAAGTCCTCCACTTGCAAGACTTCATGTTAATTTCACAATAGTGACCAGCCAATCCTGATAGAGATTAGTGCTCTATTTGTGTGGAAGGATTCATGCGTATAATATACTCACTGACTCAATTTACTCGGGCTTGTTTTGATAGTACTCCTCAATGGGTGTTTCTACTTTTGAAAAGATCATTCTTATTTTATTATCTAAAAGTAGATGTTCTAATTGAACATTTATTTTTATTAATTAGATATAATAGATTGATAGAAAAAATAAGGCCAGGATCACATATAATGATAATGGAGTGGGTGTTCAAATAAAACTTTTAGGTGTTGAGAACATTTACCTTCTGAAAACGTAAACCAGTTTTTATTGTTGAGGTGTTTTTGCTTTTAGTTTTTAAGAGCTCGGGATATTTTAAGAGTACTCATAAGTCCTTTTCAATTTTCAAAACCCACTTATGCTGTCTAAAACTTGAAAGACTACTATAACATTATGTTAATTAATGACAATAAAAAGTATATATTATCCTCTTTACTATCTTTATCTATTATAATCATTTTGAATTTTAAGAGTAACTTTAATTTATCATATATATTGAAAGTAACTTTTATATTATTTTATTCAATAATATTATTATAATTTTTTAAGAATAATTTTTGAAGAGCCAAAAGAGCCTAACAACTCTTAAAAAGTCATAATAATACCAAATCAACCCAACTCTTGCTATACTGTATTTTGTGCCACCTATCACTGTATGATTGATTGGCTCATTTGGCTGCATTACACTACTCTTTTTATTTTGGGGCTGCATTACACTACCTGTAAAGAATATCAGAACTATACAATTTCACCTATTTTGTTTTTGGGTCTGGAATTTCACCTATTTGTTAGACATTATAATTGTTAAAAGGAACAGAGTTGCTCACGCTTTAGCAAAGGGTTTGACCAGGGATGGGCATTCAATTTGGATGGAGGATGGGCCTCCTAGTGTATTGAATTTCGTTGTTTTGAAGGTGAATGCACAATTGAGAAGAAATGGACACCATGATTTTAGGGTTCTTGGGTACTCCTAGCTCACGATGTCAAACTTACAAATCTTTGGGAAGACACTGCTCCAAATTTAATTGAGGCTCTCATTTAGTTATGCAACATTCTTAGTCTTCTGATTGTTACATGTGACATTTTTTAACCCTGTTAAAGTTTTGTTTGAGTATCATATATGCTATCTAATGCAATCAAAAGTGGATTTGAAGCATTTTAAGCAACTGTTAACATGGATAAGTATATTCGTTCAATACAAAATAATTAAATTTTTTCACCATATACCAATTACAATTGGGATAAAGTTAACTATATGATATATCATTAGCTAATTCTTATAATTTATTTTCATATTTATTATTATTATTTGTTATTTTGATATTGCTTTTGATTTACAATTTATATTTGGTAAAAATTAAATATTGAATATAAATAATCTATATGAATGAAGAAGCCAAAATAATAAGATTAAATAACTTCATTGAATTTGCAACATATATCTAAACTTCTTGGGATAAGGATCGTAAATATTAAAGTTATCATGGGTTAAAACACTAAATTAAATTTCAAGATGTCTCTACTCACTGCACTATTTTCATGTGTCCAAATTCCTATTTGGCAAAAGCTCAATCAACCCATTTCACCGAATTGGCCAATGTACATACTGATACAAAGATATATATTAAAGGACCAAATCATAAGCTAAGGCATACAATACTTTAACTAATATTTGACACACCAATAAATAAAAAAAAAAAAAAAAAAACATACGAATTAACCTCGATAACATCTCTAAAGTCAAGATATGGATAGGTGCCAATTAAATCAAGAATAAATCGTCTTTTATTAAACTTCACCGTCAATAGAATGAGACACCTCGTTTCTATAAATCCAACAAATAAGAATTTAAAGAGCATATTATAGAAACATAGAGATGATTGAAACAGAGCTCCACTGCCAGAACAGATACCGAACAATGTTGCTACTACAACATTGAGCTAGTAGTATAAATCAAAATTATCATACTAGGGACAACAAGTGGACAAATGTCATCTTTGCAAAGAACCAATCTGTTATGCCATTATTAGGCAGTGATGGGCAGAAACTCAGACAACGGTCATAACACAAACATATCTATTCAAACTTGCTAAAGTTTAATCTGAAGCAAGTAAACATAGCTTCCCGGACGTAGAAATACAGTCCAGTGAATTTCAAACACTACTTTCTTTGAAACTAACCAAAGGAATTTCAAACCTAATTAGAAAGAGTTAAGTACTAAAATCAATAAGGCCAAATCACAGTATCAGGTCGATTTATTTGCTCAAAATGTCAAAACTAAGACAACCTTAAAGTTGTAAGGTACTTAACCACTACACTCTCTTGAACCTATCATTTGCAAGTTCGGTTCGGCTTTTAAAACGAAGTAGCTTATAAGATTGTGTTATCATTAAGACAAACACGGAATATTATGGCAGGTTGAATGAGTATTAACAAAACATTTAATGAAATTAATTTGATAAATAAATACAAAGAGTATGTACTTAATTATATTATTTGTAAAATAAAGTATATCAAAATTTATTTAATGGCTGAAAGAATTCATTGTGAGTAATTAAATAGAATAAGGACCAAAATTATAGCATACAAAGATTCAATAGGAACCAAGTAACATGAGAATACAATTTAAATATATCAAAACTAAGATCAATTTAAAATTATTTTATCTTTGTGCAAAACATGTAATCTTCCCAATAAAAGAATCTTAGATTCAAGATGCTCAAAGCGTAAATTGGTTTTTCCAATTTGGTTTATGAATACTGAGAATTCAATTAAATTGGGTGATAAAGTGTATATATACTGCTTTGTGAATCATTTTACCTACCAAAGAAAAATCATGAGATCTATAACAACTTTCAATGGCAAAAGTATCAACAATAAAAAAGCCTAAGCCCTAAGTTACTTAGATTGGTGATAAGGAAACATCAAGGCAACTCAAAATTACTATGTGATGCAAATAACAATTTCATAATTATATGTTAGTTATCAGATTTATATCACATTTTTTTTAAATATTACAAGAACTAATTTATACATTTTACAATATTTCAGATAATGCATGCAGTAAGTTTAACACATGTCATGAGACAAATCAATATAGCACATTCAATTCTATAATAAAGTTGTTGATTACAAATTCAATGCCTGAGTATCACAAAGCCCGGACAAATGTCACTCACCTAACATTGAGAAGAATATCACAAAACCTGCTAATACTTGAATGACCCTTCAACTATACACTTGCGTCCCGGAAGTCCCATTTCTTTTTGCCACAATCCAAAAAG